>VWYP01025872.1:294982-454735 GCA_013400435.1 Pycnonotus jocosus | reverse complement strand
GGGGCCGGGCTTCGGCGGGGGGGCCGGGCCGGGGCGGCGGGGCCGCCTCCACTGCCGCGGCCCTGCCCGGGGGGAGGCCGGGAGGGGAGCAATGGCGAGGGTTGGGGCTGCCTGCGGGTGCTCGGGCCAGGGTGCGGGCAGCTGGCCCCTGGCTGCTGCAGGAGCTCGGCAGGGAAGACGTTAAAAGCAAAACTTGCTCTGTTTTTTTTGAGGCGGGGATGGGAGTGTGTATGTGTAAGATTTTTAACCCGCAGGCTTGCTGTTAGTAGCCAGAATCATTCATGGGTTAGGCAGGTGAGTGCAGATGGTGTTCCGGAAAACGGTGGAATGTTTCTAGTAAAATACTAAGTGACAGTGCCTTTTTAGCGTCAGAAGGGATTCCTAATCAAAAGTTTTACCCTCATTTATGGTGAGTTGCTCTGTCAGATCCAGAAAAATCCAAGCCTGCTTGTGTTGGTGTGGTGATGAGTCAAAGACTGTGCACATTCAGCAGGTCTTGGGCTACATTTCTTAAAATTTGGGTTTATAATGGAAAAGATCCATTTTCAGAAGTATCTGGGGAACATTTGAACCATGTAATCTTTTGGGTAAATGCGCATCTCATATTTTTCATTTTCTGGAAAATTTAAATTTAATTCAGAGCTTACTTTGAATCTCTAGATATAGATGGTGATTAAAATGAATTTGTCAATTCTGTGTTGTACTAAACTCTGTCCCAACACTGTTACACTTCAAAATCCTGATGTATTTCCATATCTAGCTGCTTAGTTCCTAACTCAGGCGTTTGCTTCTCACAGTAAACACACACAAATAAATACTTTATCTTTAAAAAGACCTTAGAAATCAGTATGCCCCATCCTGGAAGTTTACCAAGCCGATGCCAGGACTTTAAACCCTCAGTTGTGTGCACTATGCAGTCAGCAAGGCAAAGGCGTTTTTCAGCAGAAATTCCCCCTTCAGATTCCTGGCTTGACTGGCATTTCTCAGTGCCCAAAGGTGCAAACTTTTGGTTTGTAAGAGCTTTATTTTTGAAAAGTGTTGGCTGCTTCGGTCATGAAGAAGAGGAGCTCATCAAGTTCTGTACAGTCCTCATCCATCACATGAGGAGGTTCTTGAATGGGGCCTTTCAGGGCCCATTCAGAATGTGAAACAAAAAATTTGTAGCATCTGAAACAGTTTCCTGCCTCGGTTGAGATGACACACTCAGAGATGGATGCCTTTCTTGAACTCTGCAAGTGCTTTATGAGCTCAGAGGTGTTCTCCTAGAAGGAAGAAGTGGTAGGATTTCCTACCTGAATTTTGCTATAGTCCAGAGATTGCTTCCTGTAGTGTAAAGATGTGTTGGAGACCAGAATCTCCAGCTTCACCTGTCCAAAATTAGCATCTTAACATCAAGTGGGAAAATCCAGTTCTCTTTCTTGCCTGCTCTTTTTCCGTCTCCTTGCTTGCACTACTCAGTCCATGATGGAGTTTGATGTTTGAACTCCACTTTGCAAACCAGCATTTTTTTTTAGGAACAGGGGCTGGCATAGCAGTGTTTGATTCCTACATGATCCTTAAACAGAAGGTAAGCACCTTGAAATTCACTTCTGCAGATGAGAAATGCACTGGGTAACCCGACAAAGATGGAGTCCTCTGGGAAGATGCTTTCCAGCAGTGTTTTTGGCACTTGATGGAAGCATTTTTGGAAAGTAGCTTTGTCAGAGGATGTCACAGACAGGGTTTTCCAGGCTCTCTCTCATGGCACTGTGCTCTAGCATTCTGTCCATGGTGCCATTTACATGCCAATATGCTCTATTGGTCACCCTCCTTGGTTTTAACAACCAGGCCAACCAAACAATCTTTGATGGGGCCCCAGGAGTCAGTAGGCACCTCTGATGGTAGAAAGACCTCATTAGGTTTTATGCAAAAGCTTTGAAAATTCTGTCTGTCCTTGTATCCTCAAGCTGAATGAAGCAGAGTTTCTGCAAGGTCTAGTGGTTCAAACAGCAGTGTCTAGTTTAATTATGAGAAACCCTCTTGGTAATCACACTCAACACCTGCTGCTGTTTTTTGACTTCATTATTTAGTCATGAGAAAGTATTTAATTGTGTTGTCCTGTCATTTTCCTTTTCAAGTGCCATTAATAGGCCCAGGGATATGTTTGTTGTTAAGGAGTAGACTAGACACTGATTCAGTTTGAAGGTCTGGCAGGGACTGATGACTTGATCTTGGATGAGCTACTTGGTCTCTCTGGACCCTGATTATTCTTTTGCAGAGTGACTATAAAATGCATATTTCTCAGCTTTTGCCTAGTCAGAGTGTTAGTCAAGTGAAATGGAAGCTGGCAGAGGACATCTGATCACTTCCTGTGAACATATTAGAAGAGAGGGAAAAGAGCTGCTTAAGCTAAGAAACAATTTTGGCAGAACAAATGCCTGAAAATAGAAGGGGATAAATTTGAGATGGAAATCCAAAGAAAGTTTCTTCTCATCAGAACAGCTGAGTTCCAGAACAGTCTTCCAGGATGATTCAAGGGTGAGAACGGCCTGGTACGTAAGGTATGTTTCTACCCCTCCTAAACTTGAAATGCATTGTGTAGGTCAAGGCTACCTGCTGATTCTGTCCCTGCTGCTGCTGCTTCTGCCTGGCTGAGATGCATCTACTGGTCATGCTGCTGCACTTGTAATTTTATCAGTGGTCAGGTGTGACATCTCTTTAATTTTGGGGGATTAGTGTCTCTTAAGGACTGGCAAGTACTCTAGCTGCTTTTAGTATGGACCTTAACCAGTTAATAGCAAGGATTATTTGGCATGGGTTTCACTCCAGCAAAGGGCTGGTCTTTGCAATGCCAAATGTTCTATTCCTGTCTAGTATTTCCCAGAAATTGCATCATTTTACTTCGTGAGACAGTGAAATCTGAGTGGAAAGAAGATGATGGGGATCGTTAGTAGTTTTGCCAGGTTGGTGATTCTGAGTTTGAAGTTTTCTCTAAAGGTTGACAGGTGTCAGACATCACTTTTGGATGTTCAAATATCACTTCTGGATTTAAAGGTTCAAGTACTTTAATCTTCACACATTTCCTTACTCCATTTTACACACTCTAGGTTGCCAGATGGATGCCAGAGACAAGCAGCTTTTACGCTCCCTGCGCCTGGAGCTCTGTACAGAGGTGCTGGTGGATGGACTCGTTATTCAGTATCTCTACCAAGAAGGGATTCTCACAGAGAGTCATGTTCAAGAAATAAAAGCCCAAACCACTAGTCAGAGGAAAACCATGATGCTCCTTGATATTCTCCCCACCAGAGGACCCAAAGCTTTTGATGCATTCTTGGATTCCTTACAGGAGTTCCCATGGGTTAAGGACAAGCTGATACTGAAGCGTAAGGAAATGACAATACAAGATCCTTCAGGTAAGGCCAGGGTTGCTGTTGCTGCTATTTTGAAGCTTGTGCTCAAGCCGTAATTTTAAAAGTATTGAATGTACCAGTAACTTCAAGTTATGCGTCGTGTAAACTCATGATACCAAGAAAAGGGAACAGCCTGAATTTCCTGGAAGCCACTCAAACACCAGGAAATATTGCAAAGTTTGGGACAAGAGCAGGGCTGAGACAAGGAGACAGCAGGAGGGGCTAGCTTGGGAGAGAGAGGCTGGGATATAGGAGGATCCATAATCCATTGCCTCAAAGGGAATGGACTATAAAGAACAGTTTTGACTAGCTGCAGAATAGTGTTTTTGCCATTCATATCTAACATTGGTTTGTTTATGTATGTTTTACAGTGTTTTGTTCCTGAATAATTTATATTTACAGAGTTTTTGTTTACTTTTATTATGATTTTAATGTAATTTTGATTTAGTACTATATGCTAATTTAGATTTATTTAGTTTATTATATTTAGTGGAGTGCAAATATCTAGGATCATTACTTGCAAAACTACTAGCCATAGCTTATTTTTAAAACAAATGTAGGAGCTAGCTGATTATTTAGTATAATCTCTGGCTTTTTAGCATTTGAATGTACTTCTAAAACCAATTTTCTAGCCTTGATGCTTGTTCAGATGTGATGTATTTACCAGTCTATGCATGCAACTGCTGAGCCATTTTGAAGTCAAGACAACTGCTTTAATTACACATTTCTTGTCCCAGATTCTGGCAGCATACACTGGTTGCTAACCTCATGTTACCAGCAAGGTGGTGAAATAGTTGTTTCTTGTGAACACCTTTTCCAAGCAGTCTGATGACTCTTTCTCCAAGCCCTTCCCTCCTGCTGTACCCTCATTTGAGTTTGGTCATACATATTTTGATGCACATGACCTGTGATTTTTCCAGTGTCACTGTGCTTTGCGTGAGACTGAAAGCCTATGAAGAAGGGTGGCTAAGACCCGTTGACCATCATGTGCACCTGCATCTCAGTTAGCTGCATGTTCAAGAACACTTTGTCAAGATCTGCTGGACAAATCTGAGAGTATTTTACCTTAGGACATTTTTAATGGAATATTGTGACAGCTGGTCTTTCTGTTGGTCTCTGTGTACATTGCTGTGTGCGTGCTTGGAAATGAGTAAATAATTTTCAAAATTTGGGAATAAATGTTCTATGATGCCTACAAGTTCTCAGCATAATGCAAACTATGGCACTGAGTGTGTTGGAAAAGGCCTTGCTCACTTAAATGCTGTCATGCTAGTGCTTTTTATTTGCCTCACACATCAGCCTCTTCGTTTGATAATTGCTGCTTAAGCTAGTGAATAACCTTACAGTTCCAGACACACACAGCCATTAAATACAGTTGAGATCATGTAGTTTGTTACTGAAAAAAATGTTACCAGTTTTTGTCCTTTTGTTTTGTGAATTGCTTGTTCCTGCTCTTGATTGCTTGTGACTAATGTCCTGGATTTCTGCATATCTGGTTTCGAGTCAGCTGACTGTATTTGATAGTCCTATTGCCAGATTTTGTGTGTAAATTAGAAAAGGTTTCCAGGTTAGTTCAAAGGTTACTGTTATTTTTATGGTGGCAATGTAGAGAGTAAGAACAGGCTAGGGGACAGAAAGCCAAGTTTATTTTAATATTTGGGCATGTTCTTTAGAAACCAAAGAGAGCACCATCTGTGCCCTCATAAATGCTGAGTGTGCCCTGGAATGAATTGGAAACTATGGTGGCAGCATCAGCCCTGATTACTTGCAAGAAAATGTGGTTTTGCATAAAAAATTTCGCTTTGCATTCTAACAACAGACTTAGAAGCTTTTGTCTTGGCAGAGTAAATGAACATATGCTTAGCCTTAAGCATGGAAAAAGCCATTGGCTCTAATAAAACCATAAGCACATTTAAAATTAAGTGTGTTCTCTCATGCCATGCTAGATAAGTTAACTTCTGCCTTATTGGAAACTATTCTTATAACGGGTTATTTGTCAACGGTAATTTGTTTTAAGGAAGCCATTTGTGGTGAAAAAAGCTTGCCATATATACACATCCTTCTTTTAGACCCTAAAACTTTTTAAATGGAAGTTGGTTTTGTGTCCCCAGATTTCTAATTTTTTTTTTCTTTTCATAAATGGGAATGGAATGCTTTCTGTTCGCTTGTTTATGCGCAATTAAAATTCTGTTAGGGAAAATATCCTCAGTTTTTACAGACCCTTTTGCAGGACTAAGAAGTGGTAGCAAACTGATCCTTGATGGAAGCTTTTGTTTTAGTCTTTTGCTTCTCAAGGATTACATGTAGGATTTTTAGAGTCAGTAATTAAATAGGCTATTAGGTTATGTCTATCTGAACCTGAAAACTGGCAGTAGATTTTGTAGACAGTGATTTTTTTTGTGTAGAACTTTGAATTATTTTGCAGTTTGTTCAAAGAGATCAGATGTTCTATCCTTCCTTCAGCTGAGAAATATAGTTGGTTTAAAAAATCACAACTGTAAGTATTTGTGGGTGTTCAGGGCTTTTGCTCCGGCTAGCTGAGATCTTTCCTGCCCTGCTCCCCCAGGATAGTTCGTGGGGGTTCAATCTCTAGGCTCCACGTGGTCTGGGTCTTGGAGAATGAAGAGCGAATTCTGCTTTGGTTTTCAGGTCTTTATTCCATGTGGGATGGAAGGCAGAATGGCTGAGAATGGCCGGTTCACCTTTCTTTATCACCTTGGGCGATACCTGAACCAGGGGGGTCTAAGGGCCAATCAAAGAGGGGGAGGGGCGTGGTCAAGGCCAAGGACATTTTATACTTCAATGGGGAAGGATGGCACCCTGGCATCTTGCCAATAGGAGAGGGTCAACCAGGGTGATTGACAAGACAGGGTGATACCACCAAGGGGTTGGGAAAGGGGGATCAGGGGAATGGAACGAACCAATTATAATTTGATTACTACACACTGTAACAAGTATTTAGAAACTTTTAGTCTATTTTCTTTTCCTAGTAAAAAAATAAGCCCAAACCAACAAATTAAACAAACAGCAATTTCAGAAAGTCAGAAATAAAAATATTTTTGTTGATGTTGTATAAATATGATCTGGTGGACCAAGCAACTGCAAAATGGAAGCCAAATTTGGAGATGTACGCAAGATGCTGCCACTGACTCATTGTGAGTCTTTGAGCAAATTCTTTCAAGGCAATGGATTTATTGATTCCCAAGTTGTTTAACTCAGTGTAGTGTTCATGGAACAGCATAGAGTGGAACTGTAAATTGGCCCAGGATTCAACCCAGACTATGCTGTTTGGCTGCTTGCAAATAAATGAACTTTAAAACCTCTGATATCCTGAGTTTTATTGCTGAATGTCCCTTGACTTCAAAATAATAGTTCTGTATACTGTTAGCTGATGTAGTTCCATTGAACACAGAAGACCTTAATCCTGCAGAGCATGAGGAATAGTTTTTCCATGACAATCAGGAGGGCGATGTGCAGGCAGGTAGGGCTACTTGCATCTGTGTAACTGAAGCTAAGAGACCCAAGATTACTTCCCCTTGCTTGTTTACTTTATGCAAGGACAGCCTTTTGCCTAGGGTCCCCTTTCTCCTCTCTCCTATGGATCTGTCAGATGGCCACAGCTTTGAGGAAACCTTTTCATAAGCTAGGGAAAGTATAGTTGTAAAACCCCAAAATCTCTAGAAGTAAGTTTAAAGGTAAGTATTTATGACTTTAATTGATTTAAAGGTGATAGGGTATCTTTCTGGCTTGTAACCTGTGATAAGCGAGTTCACCCTGTACAGCGTGGCATTGCAGGACTTAATCATTATAAACATCAACCACAGCATGAGTTTCTGGTTTTGAAGATCAAAACTTCTGCCATAGTAAGAGTTAACAAAAGTAATGTGTGTCTGTTTCATTGGGAAAAGACTGTTCTGGTTTTTCTGCCCTAGTTTGAATAACTTTATGCCTTTGTCAGGAACATAAATCTTCAATATAGTCTTATAATTCCTACGAAAAACTACAGCTGTTGGCAACAGAATTCCCTTCTTTCTAGGAACAGCAAACAGCAACAATTACCCAATATTTTTTCACTGAATAAAAAAATTACAACTTTTCATGGTGTTTGTTTATCAGATTGTTTTCTTAATCTCTCTCCGCTTGGGAATTTCTCAGCCCAAGTATTATATTTCTCTCCATGATACATGTGCTGTAAAATAATTTACTTCCAAAAGTGTTAGTACTGCACCTCTTTGTAGTATAGCTGATTTCTTCATTCCACAGGAAATTGCAGCATACTGAGAACAAAAAAGTGAGATACGGCGTTTGCCAAAGGAATCCTGGAACAGCTGCTGCTATTTGGCAAATATTAGTGAATTTAGGGCATCAGAATTGCCATGGGAAAGCTGTACTCTCACAACTAAGCAGAGAATATTTTCTAATGTATCATTTTGTTGTGGTACCTAATCAACATTAGTGTCCTGCTAGACTTGGGTGTTCATTTGAACAAATTTTAGCGTGGTTGAGGCTTTTCCCTGGATGTGTGGGAAGTGTGTGTTGTCGTATAGCTATATAAAGCTTCATGTTGTGTAACACTTTGGATGAAGCATGCAAATACAAAACAAAGCAGAACATGTACTTATGCTGAGAAAGCCAGACATCCTTCCATCCCCTCCCAGCTTTCCCAAAGTCCTTTTTCATCAGCTGGATTGTGGATTTCTAAGAATTTGGATTTAAGTGCAAAAGCATTAGTACATGGGGAATTTTAATATCTCTTCTTACCTTTTGTTGGCTGCTCCCTGCTCTCTTCCTATCCTGCTTCCTCTCCCATCTAATGCAGTGAGGAAATAGTCTGATCTCACCTTTTCCATTTAGATGTCAGGTAGGAAAAGCAGCTGAGGAATCCCTTTTCTGTCTCTAAAATGGTGGACAGAAGACTGTAGTTGTTTTCTTTCTTCTCTTTCCCTCCCCTCTCTTGTAGAGTCCTGTGGAAGAAGGGGGAGTTTCTTCCCATGTATGTCTGAAGGAAAGGGATGGTCTTAGCAGCCTTGGCCTTGCTTGGTTGACTTGGAGATGAAGAAATGCCCTTGTGACATATCCTAATGCCTGGAGGCTACAGGAAATGTTTTTTAGTTATCTGGAGCAATTCAAAGGCATCCTCATAGGAGAATTTCCCAAACTCTTTTCCACGTTCCCATCTTCCCTGAAAATCAGGTGTTACATTTATGGCTTTGGCTGTGTTCCTGGCCGCAGCGAGATCTGTGAAGTCTGGCATTAAAGGTTTGTGCACCACTCAATATTGACCATGTGCATCGCAACATGGACAAGTAATTAACTTCTCTGGTACTATGGAGCATTCTGTGTATGTATTTTTAGTTTAATGTGTGTATAGATTTTTTTCTTTTTCTTTCCGTTTAAGGAGTATCTTTTTTACTTTCTTTTTTTTTGCTCTGTTCATAAGTAGCTGGCTTTATGGTGTTTACATCTTATGTTTTCACTTTGAGAAGCCTGAATCTTAGGCAGGAAATAGTGTTAGGAAGTAGTGTTTCCATCCTTGAGCAGTTTCTTTCAGGTAAGTTAATGGAAAGATGTACCCATACTTGATGTTGTACTCAGTAACACAAATATGTGGGGCTAATAATATAGATTTAATACAACATGTAGACCTGGAAACAAGAAAGGAGGAGTGAGTTCTGGCAAGAGAGATGTTTACACCAGCCATGCCCAATCAACTACTCTTAACCAGTGCCACTAAGAGGAAGCAACGGGTAACTGGTATTGAAGATTCCCTGGTATAGGAAGTGGAGACATCCTTATGCTGACCAGACTTGATACCTTCCAAAGTTTTCTGCTTCCCCAAGGACTGGATCACAGAGGTTGCCAAGACCTGACCAATCATCAGACTTTGCTGCTCTCTCATAGTTATAGTAGTACTTCAGCAGTTTAAGGACGACTGTAGGGCTCAGTGATCCCATATGAAGGGATTGAGTCCAAGCAGTGTTCTCCACAAATGCATGGATGGGATGGAGCTGAGGGAGCCAGACTATGTCTTTGAGAGGCTGTTTTCAGTCATGTTTGGTGGGCTGTGGTAAGCCAGATGCACAAAATGCAGTAAAGTAACAAGGAACAGCCACCTTGGGCATACCACAGGTAAATCAAGCTTAACCAACTTGATTCTTGCCTTCTACAATAAAACAGCTGCCTCTGTGAATAAAAGCAGCAGATTTCATTTGACTTCAGCAAGGCTTTCAGCACAGTCTCGTAGCATTCTTGTGGCTAGCTGGGAAGGTATGGACTGAATGGATGACCTGCACAGTGGTTTAAAGAAAGGTCAGACCACTAGTCTTAAGAGGATCATGGTTGCAGCTTTGATGTCCATCTAACTGGTGGCTAATCAGAAATTGTATTTCTCAAGGCTGACAGTGGGGCCAATTCTTTGTCAGAGATCTGGGTGATTGGAGTGACTGTATTTTCAGGAAGTTTATAGGTGAATTAACTTTGTTTGCTCACTTGTCACTTAGTGTTCTGTGACCTTCTGAATGGTGCCTGAAGCTGGAAAACAGGATGACTCCAGACCTTGGGGATAATTTGACATAAGAGAGTGGGACTGCCTCTCAGAGGGACCCTAGCAAGCTGGATGAATGGGCCAGCAAGAACCTCACGACGTTCTGGAGCAGGAAGTGGAAAGTCCTGCACCTGGGATATAAAATTCCTACAAAATAGCACAAGATGGGCACTGACTGGCCAGTTCCAAATCTTGATTAAAAAAGGTGGTTGTCTTGATAGACAGCAAGGATGATGATGAAGACTAACCACACACACAAGACTGTCAGCAAGAACAAAGCCAGTAAGCAGGCTGAGGGAAGTGATTATTTCCCTATACTTGATATTAGAAGATTGTACTTAAAATACTCTGTCTAGCTTTATGCCACCAGTACAAGGGAAAGATTGATAAACTAGAGTCCTATGGAGCACCACTAAAATGGTTAGTTCAATGTAAGGTACAGGGAAAGGCTGAAACAACTAAGTTCTTCAAGGATAGAAGACCAAGTGGACTCAGAAAACAGGGGGTCAGACACTTCCTGTGAGTGTGTTGCAAAAGGAAACGATGTGGCAGCCACAAGTTGTAGTGAGGGAAAGTGTGATTGAATCAAATTTTTAAAATTCACATGACAGTTAAGAACTGACCATAAGAGTTTGCAGACCAAGTAGGATTGCCCAAAGATAATTTGGAATCTGCATCCTCAGAGACACCTAACACTCAACAGTACAAGAGCTTGAGCAACCTGATCAGACTTTGAAACTGGCCTTACTTTGAGGTTGAACTAGATGACCTCCAAAAGTCCCTCCTAACCTAATTTTCTCTGTAATTCTGTAACTTTGGTGTCAAACTCTCTGAGCTTAATATATAGGTTTTTATTCCACATACAACTGCTGCTGGCACAAGGTACTTGAGATGTGTATGTGTGACTTCAGATTAGGAATATGTTTTTTAAGTGAATGGGAGTGTTTGCATTAGATTTCTTTCAGGTGAATATAAACTGGAAAATGGTCTCTGGGTCCATAGGACCAGACTAGGACCAATTAGAAATGAAACCTTCCTGTTGTGTGTAGTCTGAACACATCCTCAGCATAATCTGTATCAGTGTCTAACTACTCTCCTATTGCTCTGTACAGCTTGCTGATACAGATGTAACCTTCTCTGGCCAGGGAATGAGGTGGTTTTGTCCATTAAGGAACCTGCCATCTTGGATTCCTTTCTTCCCAGAATTCCATATTTGTACATCCATATAGTTGTAGATGAGCATCATATCAGGGGTGCTGCTGCATGCAAATAATTTTTTTCCTCTGGCTATTTAAGTATCTCTGTTTCCCAGAGTTTATAGTACTGTTTCTTGTCTTGGAGTATGTCCATTCCAAATGGCTTACAGAGCTCACTACCTGTAGTTTTCCATTAGACAGAATGCCTTAATTCTCTGTCAGTATTTCTCCTCAACTTGCATCACAATATGATGAAATTGTGCCCATGTTTTATATTTCCAAAAATATGCATAGATGTAATTCTTTATGATCCTTGGGATCTCCTGTTAGTTGTTGCCAACTTCTCACAGTTGGTCTTGTTTGAAGCCATTGAAGAAGCTTTGTACAGACAGTGCTAATTGTTTTCTGGAGAAGACTGGAAACTTTCTTGTAAGGACTTGATCCTTTAGTTTGATAAAACCACCTGTAAGCATAAAAAAAAGAATATGCAGTTGTTATTTTTGCATTATGTCATCAATATAGGCATTCTGTCAATACTAATTAATGGCTTTTGTGGCCCATAGATACATGCTAATGTATGTTCCAGAGTAACAGAGAAAACTTTCTACTTAAGATTCTCTAGGCTTATTTTTATGATTTTTTTAATTAATATTCTCCTTCAGAGCTGACCAGCTCCCCTTTTAGCAGCTTCCCCTTGTAGCATCATCTGAAAATGTTTAAATTTTGTATTTTTATTGCATGAGAAAATCTATTATCTTTCAGAAACTAAGTCTATGCATACTATTTAAAAACCAACCAAGCAGACAACACATTCACCTTAATTTATCTAGGTTGTGGAGGCTGCATAACCTCCCAAAGTCAGTAAAAATGCTAAGCAGTGTCTCAGTAAAAGTCTTGACTCCTGTGAAGTCAGAGGCCAGACTCTGTTGACCAGAGCAGGACAAAGGCCTTGCCACTGATGACTAAAATGTTCTCTCTGTTGAAAGAATGGGTGCTATGCTGTCTTCCCTGCACTGACATGGCAGCATGACTTGACCTTCAAAGAAAAATAACTTCCACATCTGGAAAGCTATTACTATTTTAGACTCTACACTCCTTTTGCTTGTCAACTGAATATCATCAGTGGTGTGACTTAATTCTCACCAGGAAATATCACTTTTATGGCAAAGGTCAGGAGGTTCCTCTAGGATGCAATTAATTACGCATGGTTAGTGTATCTTGAAGCCCACCCTGCACTGCCATATGCAACTGAGTTTTCATTCCAGATCTGTTTACAGTCATATATTTGTTTATGTGAAGGAGAACTAGAGCACCCAAGTATCACTCATTACTTCCAGGAGATACAGTTTATCTTGTTAGACGATTTATTGTTTTGTATACAAGACTTTTAAAGCCAACTTTCATCTACTTGGCAATTGTGTAAACAGAAAACCAGTGTTGTTGCTTCTTTTTCCATCAGGCTATTGTTCCAGTATACTGTCAGAGTTTCTTTTTTTTTTTCCTGCTCTTGCTTTTTCTGTGAATAAATTTAGTGATGGTAGTTAATGTCCCTTCTACCACTCAGATACACACTAACGCATGCTCCAGAGTAACTGAGAAAACTTGTAAATGAGTAATTCATTCTTGCAAATGAGAAAACCTCATATATTGATGTATTGGCAAGGACTTGTACATGTGTTTTGACGATCTTCACTGCTGCAAACTGAAGTAAAGCTTTGGTGTTCCTTCCAATTTACATTTAGAGAATGAGCCAATTTGATTTATGCTATAGGGTTTGTATGTGCAGGAAATAAGCATTAATGCACTGGATCAAGATAAATAAATCAATATTAGGGCACCACTTCTTCTGTCAGCCTTCTTAATCTTACTGTTTCATCACTTTGCTTGAGATTTTCAAAAGTACTCATCATTAACCCAAGCCTACTCAGCCCTTCTGTCAAGCTCAAGGGTAAGCTCCCTTTGGTTTTAAAGGAGATTTTAGTCCTGGGCATACGCTTTGAAAAGTCTTACTTTTCCTTTGAAAGTTTTTTAATGAACAGCCTGTTTCAATTTTTGATTATTCTAATAAAATATGTGCTAGGAATGAGTAAAAGGACTTTGACAGGTGAAGGACTGACTAAGCCCCTTGCCAGCACCAGAGATCTCTGGCTGGCTCTGGTGGCAGGTAGGCTCCCTCCACAGGCAGGTGATGCTGCCTTTAATTAGGGGCACAGGAATCCTTAGCAAAGTAACCACTGAGAAAGAAAAACTGAAATGAAAAGGAAAGCCAGTACTTCTTAGTATTTCTGTGTGAAGAAAATGTTTAACTATGATTTTATTCACTGTAGGCAATGGCTTTGTTTGCTCATCTTTTCAAAGTGATATGTTCTTTATTCATACTCCTCTTCCATTTAATTAAAAAATCATTTATTTCCCTGTGATCCAGTTCTGCTACATCCCACATAAGATTAGTTTAATATTCATATTCCTGACCAACGACTGCTGCAGTCAGGGTGGCAAAACACTCTTATCATCCCCTTGGTTAATGTACACTTGGTGGATCTGATGAGTACATCAGCGGAGTGTTTGTTTTAAAAGCAACTTCAGGTTATAGCTAGAATGCTATGCAACTGTTTGCAGAAGAAATGATTCAGGATTCTCAGGGCATTCCTCTTGCTGGCACCTGGATTCTAAATGGGGAGCCTTAAATTGTTCCCCAGCAGGCTGTTGGTTGTGCTTTCAGCCAGGTGCTCAGGCGCTGCAGCTGTTGCTGTCGGAGCACCCCGGGCACTTTAAAGACTGCTCTGGGTAGGTCCTAGGCTGCCTGTGAGCTATGCCGAGCAGCGCGGTGCCCGAGCAGCGCAGTGCCCGAGGAGCGCCGTGCCTGAGCAGCGGAGTGCCTCCCTCACCGCTGCTGCTGGGATGCAGTGCCAGGCCTTTCTCCGGTGATTTCACCCACGGCGCCGAGTGCTGTGGGTGTTTGCAGCACACACCTGTCAGACAGGGCTGCATCCCTGACAGCTGCTGGCTGCAAGGTGCAGATCTTCACATGGAATAGTGCCATGTTGATATCACTCCATGGTATAACAGGTGACTTAATGTCCTAGACACTTCCCTAATAAGCTCATCTATGGTTTATATAAGCAGTGCCCCCTCAGCTATGTGTGTAAATATTTTGTGAAGGCATAGCTCCAAGAGAGAGCTCATATATTGAAGTTGGAGTAGAATAAAGTCCTTTCCAGGAGTTGAAAAAACTTCTAAGTCCTAGAAAGAGATAGGGCTTGAGTTCCTCTCCTTGTTTCACCTGGGCTCATTGAGGCAGCTTCTGAGTTGGTGTGCTGGCCTTTGTGAATCCTCCTTAATGCCCCTAAGTTTCCTCAGAAAACTGGATGGATTTCAGCAAAATAATTCGGACCTGTTCTGGGATAAGAGGATTGATGATAAACCTGTGTCTCTGCCTTGCATCTCAATGGAGTAGAACTGACCTTGTAACTGAAAGTCTTGTTTGCGTTCATTATTGTTTATGTTTCATTCGTCCTAGTTTTCATATGTTAAATGGATCTTTAAGTTGTGCAACACTCCTTTTCCTATGCAGAGGATAGATACATACAATTCACTTGTCTCTTTAAAGTTGTTACTTATGCTAGGGATTATTCAGCTTCCAGTATGGCAAAGGAGTAAAATATAAAAGAAATGGTTAATATCTGTTTAGCACCAATGTCTATTGTTTATTAAAAGGCTGTTACCATGCTTCTCTTGAGATAAGATAAAGTTGTCCAGCTCCTGACATGGCATTGCATTGATCTGATACCTTCCACAAGACAGAATCCTGAAAGAAGCTCCTCAGTCTCCAAAAGGCAATAGCCATCTTGCATACTGCCCATATTCCAATTAGTGGAAGCATGTATCTTGCTGAAATTTAATTGGAATAGCTAATATAAGAGATCTGGGTTAGTATTATTTTATTGTCAAGCTCAACATGCAAACATTTGTTTCTGTGACTGTATGCTTGTTAGCGTGCTTATTGGCCTCGGTCAAATTACTTGCTCGAAGTTTACTTTAATTATCCACAGAATTGGGCTATAATGTATATGTAAAGAATCTGTAGGAGTGAACTGTGTTTCCACTGAAGGAAGTGCAGGGAGTCCAGGGCAGTATTACAGGGTTGTAGGTCTCTGGGTTCTGTTAGCATTTTTCTTTTGTTTTGCAATTTTCCACCTACTGTAGTGTGAAGAATAAATATCAAGTCATTTAGAGAAAAAGCATGGTGCCTTTCTATTCAGACTAATATAATGAAGAATTGGAGTGTAAACTCTGCTGTTCACTTAAGTGTCATGTTCTAGCCTGCTGCATGACAAGGTGTTTTCCTGGCTAATGCTGATCAGAGACATTCCTAGTGTGATTAAGTGTCCACTGCAGTGTTCTTTTTGCCATTGGTATGTGCACCCTTTTACAAAATTCTTGGCATACCAGGCTCTGGTTTACAGAATTTCTCCCTGGTTTTTTGTTTGGTTTTTGTTGTTTTTTGGGGTTTTTTTCCCACAAAGCTAAGTATGATGAGAACTGTGATTTACTGCCTTGAATTTACGATTTAACATCTTTTGCTTTCACTGCTCAGTAGCTCTTGCATTTGGTAAAATTCCTCCTGTATCAGAGTATTTTTGTTGTCTGATCTAAAAGGCATTGTGCTGGGGGTTCCTTCTCTTGTTCTGTATGCACAAATATATTGTTTCTTCCAATTCAAAAGTTCTTTGACAAGTGCTGAAATTACTTAGGGATTTTAAGAGAAATCAACTTATAGCTATAGCAACAGTAATCCTGTGGCTTTCTGTGTAAGTCTGCTGTGTCTAAATTATCTGTAAATGTTAGGAAAGGCAGAACTAGCTTTTTGCCTTTGTGTATAAGCCTTTTACCTTGGTCTCAGATTGTGTGTATTCATTAGTGTCCAGCCCTCATAATAGTGCCCCTCAAGACAAAGTATAGTGCATCTTGGTTTTTCAGCTTCAGCATTCTTTTGTTAAATATGCTCAGATGTGGCGTAACTTTTGTCTGCAAAGCTTCAGAGCTCCAAGTTGAAGAAATATATAGAATGTCCCTTTCTTGGTACTGCTTTCATGCCAACTGATTCCTCCTGGTAGGGTTATGAATTATTTGTGCAGTCATCATTCCTAGTGTTTCTTGTACTAAATAATATATGGTCTATTTGACAATGCAAACCCTCCCATTTTTGTACATACAGACAAACACTATTTTTTTATGTGTTGTCCTTAACTCATAGGTTCATTCTGGGACAGTTGTCATCATGTCAGCAAGATCATCTGAGATACACATATCCAAACAAGTCTCTTCAGACTTCATCACTGTCTTATGTTACTGCTTGTGGGTTAATTATGAGCTCTTTCCACACATGGCTGGAAAATACCAGAAGTCCTGGAAGTGGGGATCTAATAAGCTTAATTGATTAATTAATCCTGGTGCATCTAAGTGGGCACAGAGTCCCAAAGCATGCCTGTTCTTGGTGGGAAGAGGGAGGTAATAAGAGATTCTGTACTTCCAGGCATTAATTACCCTTCTGATTTGGCACCAGCAAACATTTGTACACCTCTCAGATATGCACCGATAAACAAAATCCTTTTCTTCTGTTCTGTGCTGTAAGCTTTTTGCTTTTATTATTTCTTAGTTCCTGTTGACTCTACAAGCTGTTACCGCGACCGGTTTTATTCTCATAGAGCTATCACTATGTAGTTATTCAGACTCCTAATTTAATCTTGTGCATTTATATTATCATATATATATAGAAAAGCATTTATATTATCATGTCAAAAATGAAGAGCTACTCTCTAAATAGGTTAGATTCTGTGCATTATTGAGTAAACTAATACAGGAGCAGGGTATAAAATCCTATACCCCTTACATGAATTCCCCCTTACATGAATTCTTAAGAGCCTCCTTTCTCCTTATCTGACTCCAGTCATGCCTGCACCACAACTTCTGAGACTTTTCCCAATTCTAGATAGATTTTTCATTCTCTGTTTACTATTTTCATGTTCATAACCATTTTATATATCAGTCAACATTATAACATGTAGTTGATTTAATTCTAGCATGCAAAGCACATTGGTCATACATACCAGAGAAAAGCTTAATGTAATTTCTGTGAATGAGTGTCACTGTATCCCATATTTAAAGATCTAAAAGCGAAGTTATTAATTGGATCTTTCTCTAGGATTACGTGTTCTGCTTTCATAAGGATATTTGGAGTGAGTACATTATGTGCTTTCTTACCACCTTATGAGTCCAGTGGTATCACAAGGTTGAAAAAGTCATTAGCACATAGAATATATAAAGTATGAGGAGCTGTCTGCTTTGCCTCATCATGGGATACTACTGTGAGTTATTTACATAGTTATTAGAAAATAACATTGAAATGGGATATCGTGTTTCAGTTTTTGGATATAATTCTTTCCTTGAGTGAAAAATACCAAAATGACCATGAAGTAACCTTCTACAAAGGTGCTCATCTTTCTTTTGCAGAGGTGACATTCAAGCTTGCTGATATGATCTTTTATCTTTTCCAGAATGTTATATGTCACATACAAATTCTAATGTACAGTTACAGTTACTGCTTTTTTCTTACATCATTGCAGCTGTGTACCAATATCCACTGATTCCTGACCACATCTGATGGGCTTACTCCTCATACTATGCTTTATAAATTTCCTCATCTTGGTTTTCAAGAAAGGGCTTTCTCAAGATGGAACCCTAATCCTATCCTATCCTATCCTATCCTATCCTATCCTATCCTATCCTATCCTATCCTATCCTTGTATAAGCTGCATTAGAAACTTACCAGTGTTTTTTGCTTTGCCTTGGAGTTTGTAGGGGTGTATAAGGCTTTGATGATTTTTTTCACACCTGTATGATCTATTATGTTATTTGTAATATTCCTTCCCCCACAGCAGACTTGCAGTTGCTCAGAAAACTTTCTTAACCCATCAGGTCTTTGCTATAAAAAGAAAGATGCCTGAGGTTTTGTTCAGCATTTCTGTAGTATAACTGCTGTGATGAGACACAATGAAAGGACAGCTATGCCAGGTCTGTCTTGCTTAATACACCCATGGCATCGAGGAGAACCTATTGTTAACCTTTACCCGGCTCTGTCAAGCTGAATATGCACAGTGCCATGAGAAGGAAGCTTCACTGGGGGAATCCCAGCAGTGTGACAGGATCTCTTTCCACTCCATTTTACTGTCCTGTCTCCAGACAGAGAAAAATGGCATCAGAGATGCCTTGTTTGAAACTCTCCTTTGGCCCTCTGTTCTTAACATTTTTTGAACATGTTGACCCTCAAGCCTCTCTTTTACCTTGATAGTCATATGCAGTAATTTTCTTGGTTTCCCAACGTTTAGCCTTCTGGTGCCTGTCCTAGGTAGGAAATTTAGTCAGGACAATGGTCTAGGAAAGAATAAGTTGAGAGTGAGCATTTAATCCCAATATTTTCAGTGACTGCCTTTTTAGGCATAGGTTTTACTGTTTGGTTTGATTTTTTCATTTGACTGGAGGTAGCTAATAAAAATTCTGTCTTTTAACATCACAGTCATAACTATTTTCATGCAAAGTGATAATACAACACAGATGTGAACAAAATGCATATGCCACATCTGGAACACCAAAATGAATTACCTCAGAGGTAGAGGCAGGGGGCAATCACTCAAAACTAGGTATGATTCAGGGTTAAGATAAGGGAAATGTGCTATTACAAAGTTTTTCCCAACCATTTCAGATTTATAAAATAAATATTGGCATCTGCAGACAAATGCCAGAGAGTATGTAGCAATTTGACACAACTACAACCAATTCTACACTTGTTTTTGCCTACAGGTTATGAGGAAGTGATGAAAGGTGTGCTCAGCGTGTCACTGTATTTTGGTTGCTTGAATTCAGAATGTATATATATACCTAAGTAGTTTATTTCCTATGGAAAAGGAATATATTTTAGTAACTGAAATTAGGTTGTTCAAGAGAATTGATGTTTCTGGCAGACCATGATCTTCTTACCTTGTGGTGTACTGATGCTGGCTGGTGAACCTTTGACATGGGAAGAAAAACAGCTGAATCTCTTCCTATTACTGGTGTTTCTAATGGGAATTCTACATTAAGTGAATGATATTCACTACTGAAGAAAGGTAAATGGCTTGTCTTTAGAATTGTATTACATCAGTTACTTTTTCCCCTCTATGCAAGTTGGGTGTTTCGCTTCAGGCAGCACCCTGGTGAGCATGGTCTTCTCAGAAAAGTGTCTTGCACCTGAACAAGCAATACATAGCAGCTGGAGCTTTTTCCCAGTACAGAAAGTGTGTGTCTGTTACGTTTATACTGTAAAATGCACCAGAATTCAATTTCAGGGTAGTTTTCTTCATGACTAAATCCAGAGTAAAAGCTGAAGTTTGCCTATTGTCTGCAGCTGTTTTGTACAGTTTCAATTAATCTTCAAAGCTCAATAATTGGTGTAGTTTCATTACAAAGTCTTGAAATGGAACTTTAAAGGATCTTTCTTGTTTGAAGATAAAACCAGTTGTAACTCTTCTGCAAGTTGAAGTTTTTTTAAGTGTTGGGTTGTTTTTATTGTTGGTTGTTTTTTTCTGAGCACAAATGAACGATTTCAGAAGAAGATTAAGGATAAGGTGCTTGTGATATACAAAGTCCTGTCCATTCTGTGTTTTCTCATCATGTTTCTTAGTAGTTCTCATTTTCTTTTGGACCATGAGAAATACGAACCACATGTAGAAGATATCTTTTTATCAAAGTCTTTTGGTAAATAAACACATTTCTGTAAATTAGGCAAGGCTGTCTTTTTGCTGCTCCTTTGTTTTTCCACTAATACGTTTTCTGCTTTTGTTCTTACTGTGGTGGGAAAGGTAAATTGTAATCTGTAAGGTAAAATAGTGAAGGTCCTTTGGATGGGGTGACATGAAAAATCTTTTAATTTGCTAATAATTTATTTCAATTTTTGTAAAGAATGTTGCCTGTGGAGTAGAAGTCACTGCAGCACCTGCTGGCTTTTATTATATATATCTTAAGATGGAGGTGCTAGTTTTCAGGTCTGTTCTGTGGCCTGTCATAAGGAATATGTAGGGGAAATCTGAACTTTAGATCAGTTAGTGTTAGGTAACATCTCAGAGCAGAAATATCTCACATTCCCGTCTGGCACTGAGACTAGAGAAAGATCTCTTCTTAAGAGGAACATGGCTCTCAGGCATCTTAAAGTCTAGCAATGATATATATTTTTTATCAAGTACATAAATAAAAAAACATGAAAGCTTTGATCTTGTGTAAGCACTTTACTGTTAGGCTTTGAAGCTTTTACAGTAGTTAGTGTTTAAAACTCATAAATGAAAATACAACTGACTGCTGTAATACTGAATCCTGGATCCTTAGGACCCAGGGTCCCTGAAGCATGATGTTTCAGAGGTTGTGCTTTCCAAAGATTTGAATTTTTCTGGCAAAGCACCTCTTGCTGCTGGAGAGGAGTTTGAACACCAGGGTGAACCCAGGTATACATAACTTACCACAGAATCTTTGTTAAATACAGCACAGGTTTTTAAAGCTTTCATAAGATTGTGATCAACACCTTGTATTGCATTTGGAAGAGAAGAGGAAACTGTAGTGTAACATACATATTGTCATTCAGCTGAGCTCATGGTTTCAGTAGCTGCTTAAACCTCCACTTCCTTTCTTCAACCTGTTTTGATTTGTCTGTTTGATATTGCACATAATCTAAAGTTTTTGTCTTTCCCTCTTCTCCTGGGACTGAGATAAGATTGCAGCTGGTAACATCTGGTGTGTTGTCTTGATGTTCGGTCTTGAATTGGCTACTAAAAATGACAGTGCATAAATGACTTTTCAGGAACAGTTGTTTTTTTAAAGGGTTTCAGTTTGCTCTATCAATAAGCATCATTGCCGCTTTATGCCAGTTTTGCAGAATTTCTGATCCAACTGATTTATGAAACTTGAACTTTCCAAACTAATCTGTAGTTTACATGGATCTTAATCTTAATCAGGACACACCAACTACCCATAAAAATTGTTTGAAAAAGGAATCTCTGCTTGTAAGTCAACAGCAAACAATGATGTAAAAAAAGTTCGTTTTTTGCTCCATTCCCACGGGTGGCTGAGATGGGTTGCAGTCACACATGCCATCTTATTGTTCTCCTTCTAAAAATGTTACCAAAGAAAATGGGGTTTAAATGATTGTTTACATGACAGTTGTGCCTGCAGAAGAGCGATTTAAGTGGGGAACTCTGGTCTTGATCTGGACCATGACTAAATTTTGTCTGGGTGCCAAACCAGGATCTCAAAAATCTGCTCTTTCCTGAGGCCATGCATAAGACCAGTTGCCTTTTTGCCTGGCATGTCCTGGAGGAGTGATTGGAGTGTGCCAACCACAGCAGCAGGCGTGGCACAGGAGCAGTACATGGTTTTCGTTTCTAACTCTGGAGGGTTAACATTTTCAAGTCTTTTCTGTCCTTCCTCTTTGTGGAGAATGTAGGGCTTTTTCTTCATGAAAACCAAGGGCAGCGTGTTTGGCAGTATGATGCCAGGACCTGGGCATTTAGGTATAACAAATAAACGTGTTGTTCCTGTGGAGAAACAGCTGTTGGTGCTGGGTCAGTAGCAAAGGTGAGGGTGGGATGTGGACAATACATTCTGGAGCCTGTTAGCTCCCTCTTCAGACTGCAGTCATGTTGCCCCAATTGGCTTGTTCCATTCATCCCTTCCTTGACATGCAGATCTCCATTTGCTTGTGGTAAATGAGCAGGATTTGTAGTCTTTAAAGGACACTCTGGTAGCTCTGTGCATTCCTACTTCTTGGCTCTCTCACTCAGGATTAACTGTACCTTTTTACATCCTGTCTTGCAGGTCACAAGCCATCTCCTGACATGCTGTTGTTAAGTTGTCTCTGAACTCCCCGTGTGGTATTATCTACATTTTGGTTTATGTTTTGGCTTGATCCAGTGCAAGGATCAAGCACTTTACCCAAATACCTTTACCCAAATACCGTACATCTCACTCTTCCAAAGACTGATTCTGTCCAAGTCTGAGGGCAGTAAATTTCCTTCTCCTTTAAGACTGATGAATTTAGTCCCTGCCCTAGTAATCAGTGTATATGGTCTCTCCAAAGACTTCCTCCTCAAGGATCGAAAAACTACCCCAAGAGCCTTTTGCTTACATTTTCAGCAAATGGCATTTTCAAGCCACTCCCAGATGTGTCATCCATCCAAATATTGAGCTGGTTAGTTTAAAGCTTCTTGAGAAACATGAAAGAATCCCCGTATTACTGAGTTATGAATAAAACTTCACTCATAAAAAATTCCTTCCCTGCCTTCTTAGGGAACTGCCTTTTTAACAGTTGCATTTTAATTGTGGCTCTTAAGAAACCTTGTTTTGATATTTAAAACAAAAAAAGAAAAGAGAAAGAAAAATCACTTTGTACGCTGGTGCCCCCTTGGTATCAGTTTGAAGCTGTGTTGGTGCAGGACATAACTCAGCAGAGCATTAACTGGGTGGGAAGTTGTTTTCTTTATTCATTTACTTTTGGTGCCTTTTCACTCTCACTATATGTTCCCTTTTTAATGGATTTTAAAGATCATTTTGTGTAGCATGCCAAGGTATTGAAACAACTCCCTTGGCCTATTGCACCAGTGACTCCTGTGTACTTCTAACCTATATTTATAGCTCTGATTTTCTGTATCCTGCCGGTGTCTGACTGGGACATGCATCTGAGCCTTGCTGTCTCCATTCATTTCTGTCATCCTTTCAAGTACTGTGCAGCTTCTTTTCACTTCTAACCTTACTGAATCATCATGGAGGGCTGTATTCTATGTCTATGGGAATAAATCTATATGTATATATATGTATACATACACACGTGTATATAGAGAGGATATGTACTGTAAGTAATGACGTGGTTACTGTAGGCCACAGCGTGCCTGCATTTTTCTTGAACTGGTGTACTCATAATGCCCAGGGCTTTTAAATTACCCACTTTTCTTTGGGGATTATCAGCAGTCCCATTTTAGGTGAGTGCTCTGATTGAGCCTGAATGCATTTATATGGCTGTTTTTAACCTGGTTGCAATGCTCCTGTCTCGAAATAAATTTCCCTTTCTTTTTTTTTCTTTTTCTTTTTTGGTGCTGCCATCCAGTGAATGGTGCCTGAACCAGGAAAGCAGATTGGTTTGGGAATTTTATTCCCAGTTCTAATGCTGATTTAAAACGTTGCCTTGGGCAAGTGACTGCTGGTCCACTTTCTCTTACATTCACTTGAGGCAATGATATTCATTTATGCATCTCCTGGAGCTGCTTAACTGTGGTATGAATGCACAGGGTGGATGGACCCACAGGACCTGTGGTAGCTAGCTAGAGTGGGTATCATGGAGTACTTCTTAATCACTTCCCATATATTTTTATTGTCCCCTTCTCAGACCAGATGGATTTGAAATTTATAGTTCTGAGAAACTGGAATCCTTTGCTCATACTGTATAGTGCGCTTTTTCTTTTCTTCTTTTTTTTTCCTTTTTTTTTTTTTTTTTTTTAATTCAGCATCTAATTTAATAAAGGATTCAATCAGCTGGTATGTGCACTTAGGAAAGTGACAGAAGGCAGAGGCTTCCAGGGACGGCAGGCAGATGAGCTGGCTTTAGGAGAGCAAAAGAATGAGGCAGCTGTAAAATAAAAGATATCTTAGCAGTTAGCATACAACTACCATCATAGACAAAATGAACAGTCTGCTCACTTTCTTCACCATGCTAGAATGTGACGGTGTTTCAGACCTCATAACTTCTTTACTTCAATGGAGGATTAATGCTTTATGACAGGTGACAGGTTTGATGACATCTGTTTTCCTCTGATTAAAAAAAAAAAGAAGAAAATCCACCTGCTTATCCCTTCATTTGGGGCCTGCAAAGGGTTAAGGACTTTGAATGCAGACATATATGGTGCTGTATTGATATTATGTACTTTGTAATAGAAAACAGAACTTTCCAGGTCAAATATCAATAACATTCTATAAGCCTTTCTAGGAAAATATAATTAAAACCATTCAAAGTTATTTCCTATAACTGAGTTTACTGTGTTTTATTGATTTCAGTCCCACATCTACAATAGGATATTATTATTGACTTTTAGACTTCTGTCTATTTTAAAAATAAAGAAAACACAAAATCAGGTGGTGGTGTTCCTTTTATTAGAAATCTTGTCCTCCTTTCTCCCTGAAGCAGAGATCATATTGAATTGTTTGAACAAGAAAATGGTGGGGTAGGCCTTCAGCTGGTTTAAATTGTCATAGTCCCACTGAAAGCAGCTAAACAAGTGGGCCATCAACTGAGAATCTGTCCACATTCTGCATTTAAGCCATTTATTCCTTTGCACCCAAGGCTATCAGTTACAGCACTATCTCTGGCTTTATTGTCAAGCTTTATTGACTTGTTTTCATATTCTATACCGTGAGTAGGATTTAGAGTAGGAAGCCACTAAATTGCTTAAATATTTCAAACAGAATGAATTTGCTTCTCTAATTCTGTCACTCTCTAGCCTCAAAGCAAATATTTTGTCATATCATCGACATTTAAATCAGGAGTATATTCCTCCAAGCATATTATTTTCAAAATAAATATATTTTTGTATATTTGGTAAGTTCTTAAAACCTATTTGTTAGCACAGCCTCTTTATAAAAAGAAAATCATAATGGTCTAAAAAGTTGAATGTTTATATAAAATAGCTGATACTTTACCATACTCACTAATCATATTTATTTTGAAGACTTTTACCAAATATTTAGTGTGTCTGTGTTTTTTACATAAATCTGTCAGAGGAATAATTTTTTTGCTACAAATATTAAAAATATGGAGCTGTTTCTGCAAATATTACAGAAGTCTAGGAAAAATCCTTTCTGAGAATAGTTTAATTGTTGTTGGTTTTGGGTAGCTTGGCACTTAGGTTAAGCACACAATATTTGATCAATATTTAAGTTTTTTAAGCAGTCAGATGTATGCAGATGTCTCAAATAGATATGTATGCACACCTACCCACATATTTATCTATATAAAGAAGAAGTGGGTGTAGAACCTTACAAAGAGTTTAAAATATTTTATTTCCATAAAGTTCAATATGCTTCTGTAGTGTTGGTCTAATTTTCCTGAAATCCAAAGTTCCCAGAAATTTATAGGGATTGAATTCTAGAAGAGAGGGAGAATTCAGACAGTTTCCTTTCTATTTGTACTGCAATTCAAATAGAGTACCTAGATTTAACTTTAAGTTCCTTTAAAAATATTCAGACATGGATATTTATTGTTTGTGACAACCTGAAATATTTTTAGTCCATTAGTGGCTTTTTCTAATGCAGTTTGGACTTAGTTGTTATAATAAGGAGCACCCCTCATGTCCCAAGGCAGACAGTGGCAGCACTTAGAAATATCTGATGGTCAGTGGTAAACGTATTCTGAAGGAGATGAGGTAAAAGAAAATAAGTCTGAAAATGTTAAGAGCTGAACAGGCATACTGTAAAAATTAATTTTTTTTTCTCCTTCAGCAAGTACTTAGTTTCTTTATTATAACTTAATACATATATGTGCAGTTGGGAGACAGAAAGACTTCTGTATGAACCATAATTATTCCTTCTGCTCTCAAAATTACTGTAATTCTGTGCCTGAGTTTTAAAATTACATTCAAAAGATAATATGAGCTATTGTCCTTGTTGCTGTTTGATCTGAATACTCAACTAGGAATTCATTTTGGTGAATAGTATCTTAATTTATTTTTCAGGTCATTTTAAGTCACCTGCAAATTGCAGGCAAGTCTGAGCCATAATTTTTGTATTTAATTTTTTGAAAAAGATCTCAGTATTTCAGATGGAAATGCAGAAACTTTTACACTTGAAGTATTTGTTTAATATTGTAATAAGTGTATGTTTGGTTGTCTATATTTTCTGCTTGTGATATTAGAAACTACATTAGTATGTAAGAAGAGACAGAATAAATAATTTAAAAATCTGTAGAGTTGTTGCATCATTTTCATTAGTTAGTCCATGTCATTTATATTTTCTTCCCATCTAGCTTAAAAATGCCTCAGCAGTTTGATTTTAGATTGATATATGTCTTTTTTAAAAAAAGGTGCTGGTGGTAAACTATTTGTCAAGAGGAATATATAGGCTTCTGGTGGACAGTCCTGCAGTTCTCTTACCTTTAAATAAAATTCCTTATAAACACTCCAGAACAGACTGGGCAGTGGCTATAGATTTTCCATAACACAACTCCCTCTTTTTCAAATCTGATAGTGCTCTGCTGCTGCTGTCCTGTGCCATCTCAAGAAAGATTATTGTTTACAGGCATTATGGTATCATTTAATGCTCTTCTTTAAAAGTTCACTGTTTTAGCATACAGGTGGCATCAGGAAGATGAAACCAAACAGATGCATATTATTAAGAGACAACAGGAAAAACAATGTGGACCTGACCTGCATCACTTATTTTCACTGTAACTCCACTTGGTCCCCCATTTTTCACAGCCCATAAATACTTAGAAAAAGACATCATTAAATCAAATTTTTACACACATATATAAATTCAGCAGAGTCAATTACTTGCCTAGGCCTACCACTTTTATATTTTTTAACTCTGATCATACTTGCCATGTGAGAAGCATCAGTGCAGTATGCAGAGAAATTGTAATTGCAGTAACATATGCAGTAGAATTTTTTTTCCAGCTTAAATTGATTATTCTCTTCATCTTTAGAATTATTGTGAAATGCTGTGATTTTATTGTTAGGCCTCTTGAGGTAGTCACAATATTGTATAATACTTTCATGAGTTCAGAAATCAGACTGTACTGTATAAGAGTGGTTAACACATATGGATACACCCCCAAAGTTTCCAGTAACAATTGCATTCCAAGAAAGGTGCTAAATATATTGCTACCAAGAATCTCCTGGTTTTTTCCTCTGTCAATCTTTGATGTCATTTGGGAGAGCCAAGAATTTTCACTTCACCTACTTAAAACTTTTAAATGTGAAATAAAAAATAGCTTTAGATTTTTATTCTATCCAGGAAACCTGATCCTGTAGCTATCACCTGGCAAAAATTCCCACTATAATAAATGCGACTCTTCCTTGTCAGGACTGCAGGCACAGGGCTACAGTCATAGTCAGCCGTTTCTGGTGAAATTATTCCGAGTCCACACGAGGCTGCTGATGTTGTTATTCTAGCTGAAAACTTCACTACAAAGGCACAAACCCTTGAAAATAAAATTTGCAAGACCACTTGTTTACATTTTATAATTCAGAGATGTAAACTGGTTGGTTTAATTAGGATTACTGTTTGTTTTAATTTAGAGATGTGTTAACCTTTTCAGGTTGGAAATGTTTTTGGGAAACAAGTTCTTAATGTCATTTTTTATATGCCCAAAGCAAAAGCTGTAAATGGATTGAAAATCATAACATAGTTCTTTAGATCAGCATTATACTTGCTACGCAGTTTCTACCCACATTACTTTGCAAAGTGAGAGTGGATGATAATTGGGGTAGTTTGCAGGCAATAACAACCTGCATTTTCTCACAGGAGCCTTACTAACGGTGTGACATAAGGAAGGTAAAAGCAAATTGAATTAGAAAAACAGCAAACATTGTGTTTTATAACCCAAAATAAAATTCTTCAGCAGCAACTAGTCCTGTAATGTAATCCAATCTGTTTTAATACTGAGATTTTTCCAAGAAAGCAGGAAACAGTAAAGGGTAAGGCTTTCAAACCTCTGCTGTTTCGTTTACAGATCCCTTGTGTTAATTTAATGCTTCTAGGGAACTGGGGCTCTTTCTTTTTTCTCAGAATCCCTTCTCTAGGAAATACTGAGTGGTGTGGTGCTGAGAAACAGTCATGGTTTACAACAGATAAGCCAAAGGACCTGGCTTCAAATTCCACACTTCTCTGAGAAAACAAAATACTCCACTGCGTGCTTTTCTCTAAAACGGACGATTTCTTGCTAACAGGCTACAGAAAATTTACCTTAGAAGGACCTTAGAAGACAAATTTCTGGGCCTTGACATTTTTCCCCTTCTCCTATCCCTCCAGTGCAAGCACCAGCATGTAACCGTTCTGTGCAGTCAGGCTTTTTAAGCATAAAAGATAAATATTTACAGCTATTACTTTTCGAGCATTACCCTGAAAGTTTTACGGGCACAAAATTCATAGTCCTGCTGGTGTGACTCTGCCAACTGCAACCCCAGCAGATGCAACATTGGCCCCTTCCCACCACCCTGCCAGTGCGTTTTCCCCATGCTTAAAACACCCCCTCTCTTTCCCCAAACCAGAAATACCCACCTGGATAACTGGATTTTGTAGCTAAAACTGATTTTGTCTGGAAAAAACAGAATGAGTTGCTTGCAAAAACCCAGCCTGGCTGATGTCAGCCGTGTGCGTTAGCAGCCCAGCTGCTGCAGCTTTCGGAGATGCCTGGGCAATGCGTGTTTTGGCCTCTCGCCGTTTCTTTTCCTTATTTTGCTGGTTCAGAAGAAGGGCTTGCAGTGTGACTTCTGAAATTACAACAGCCCTGGCTTCTGGGGTTTTGTTGTCAGTGAGGCTTTGGGGTGTAAGTTAGGGGGTTTGAGTGAGGCTGTGGGGTGCCCCATGGAGGGTGTCAGTAAGGCTTGGGGAAGAGCAGCTGTCACAAGCAAGCTGGAAGAGACATCTGGAAATGGACCATCACTAGAGGCACATCTGTGGGACCACTCCTGGTCCTTGGAAGGGCAGGAAGAACAAGATGTGGGGAGAAAGAATAAGGGAGGTACAGCAGGAAGGAGTAGCTGCCTGACCCCAGCTGCCTCTGCTGCCTGTCCTCCAGCAGACCTAGGGTGATGGAAAACAAGGGAAATTGAGGCTAGGAGGGGGGAGAAGTTAATGTTCTCCTCCCTCAACCTCCAACCAATATCTGAATCAGTAGTTTTGTGTTAATTGGCAATAAAATGAATTATGTAAAATTCCTAGAGTTGGGACTGTTTTGCTTGCAAGAGGAAAAGGAAAGATTAACAGCATGCTTTATATCCAGCAGTCTCTTCTGTCTTTTTGCTGTAGTTTGCCTCACATGGCATGAGATTTTCAGGAATTTTGTTCTCGTGGCACAGAACATGCTGATAGACTAATACTTTTCCCATGGTCATTAATTTTGTCATTACTAGGTAAAGGCAGGGAGAATATTCAAGGCTGAGGTGTATCCTCTCCCAGGGCCAGGGTAGGACAGAAAGATCACAGATTCACGTGGTGGGAGCAGACATTTGGCCAAAGGGAAGAACATTGCCCTTTATCATAGGTTCTTGGTCCCACTGCTGATGCCATATATCTTAGGAAAGAAAGTTTAGCAAGCAGTTGTAGGTGTGCCATCAAGAATCCTGTTGCAAGCCAGGGCAGGTGCAGCTCTCCTGAAGTCATGTTCATGGTTTAGGCTTATGGCTGTGAAATTAATTGGTAGTTCATGGGATTAGCACCAGAGTGGGATGTTGTGGCACTCCAGAGATTTCCCAAGATCAAGGAAATATTTTGAGAATCTTCTTCAGGTTGGTTCCATATAAGCAGATAGAGAGAAGTCTCAATGCTGCAGTAGATAAAACACTGCCCTAATTTTCTTCCTAAACCTTTCTTGAGTTTTGATGCACGAGGGAGAGCTCTGCATCCTTTTCATCAGCAGGTTCAGTTTACACTTGCAATGTTCATTATGTGAGCTAATATTGAGGAGCACCAGAAGAGAAAAAAACCCTGAGGAAATTCAGGTTTAGAGAATATAACATGCTGAATACTGTACTGATGCAATTTGTAGCAGTTATAGAGCTTAAATTTTCCTATTGCAAAAGAACTTGAATCCTGCAAAGTATTCTTGATAATGTAAAAATATCACCTGTACCAATTATGGAAACAAACTTTGAAAAACAAATAAGCTCATCAAAATTTTGTAAAATAAACTTCCTCTTCTGCCTCTGCTATTTCCAGATTTTTATTTTGTTTTCTCATTTTGTTGTGTAAACCCCTCAGGGTTGGCAGTGTGTTACGAAGTATCACTGATTTCTACTAAACTCTGTGTTGACTCTTTGAAAAAGCATATTTTGTGTCTATTTTTTTTTTTTTGTGCATGAAAACAGACTTTGAGAATATACAAACATAAAAATCACAGAATCATAGAAAAACTATTGGATTGGAAGAAGGGACCTTAAAGATCATCTCATCCCAACCTCTCTGCCATGGGAGCTTGTTGCAGTAAAGCAACGAGACTCAGTTTCTTCGTGCAGAAAAAGACCATTCTTTATTCATAAAGCTCATATTTATACAGTTTTCAAAGACATCGTGTTCAGCTTTGGTTGGTTAGTAACTTTCTTGCCACTCAGTCCATTAGTTGGAAGGTGCCTGTGTGTGTACATGCTAAGACTCTCTCTTTCCACAGGTGTTTACTTTTTTTTTTTGTGGACTCTCATGGGACAGATCTTTTGTTATTACAGGTGCAACCTATTTTTCTCTACAAGAATAGATTGTTATGCAAACTGATTCTCATTCCTCTGATTTTTTCACATGGGAACTTAAAAGTTAACTGCTAGTTTAGCTAGAGTAGCAGGGCCTAAACCATATTTTATAAGGCCTTTCTTTTATAATGTCTCTACCTGTATGCAACAGGAGCTCATGGGATACCTTTCACTAGACCAAGTTGTTCAGAGCCCCATACAATCTGGCCTTGAACACCTCCAGGCATGTGGCATCCACAAGTTCTCTGGGCAACTGGTTCCAGTGCCTCACTACCCTCTGAGTAAAGAATTTCTTCTAATAAATAAATGTTAGGAAGAATCTTTACATGTAAACATCTTTTTAAATCTAAATCTGCCCTCTTTCAGTGTTATGCCATTTCCCCTTGTTCTGTCACTATGTGCCCTAGTCAAAAGTTCCTCTCCAGCTCTCTTGTCCAGCCCTCTACAGCTTCCCTGTAGATACTGGAAGGTACTGTAAGGTCTCCAAGCCTTCTCTTGTGCAGACTGAACAGTCTCAACTCTCTCACACTGTCTGCATACAATTCCAGCCCTGTGATGATCTTCATGGCCCTTCTGTGGACTCATTCCAGGAGGTCTGAGGATGGTCATATGAAGGCAGACCAAGGTCCATCTGTCTCAGCAACTTGTTTCCGATTAGGATTGTAGCCCAGTGGCTGAGGAAAAGTTGCAAGAAGACCTGTCCATAGCAGTAGGTATCTGCCATGTTTTCCTTGGAAGATTCATGAGCTGCAGTTTGTATCTTGATGTTGTATGGCTTCTCATGGTTTTTTTCTCTCCCTTAATTTGAGAACATGCTTGTTGGAATCTGATGCCTGGAGATTGTGATAGATTTAACTTTTGACCTGCTTTCCTACTGAGTTGCATTTGATGCACTTCTGTTCCCTAAATGTGGTTGACTTAAAGGAGAGAGATCATTATACTCTCACCAAGGGTAGAGCCTATGGTGGCCAGATAATAAAAACATGAGCCTTCAAAGGCAAATTCCAGTTGTACAAAGAGCTGTATGCTGGAAGACCCTTCCTCTATAGTCTTCATCTCCTCTTCGTTCACCAGGGTTTTTCCTAGGCTCAGGAGACCTAAGTGAGCTTTTTTTGCTTTTAGGATTGGATCTGTAAAGTCGGGAATGCTTCTGAGGAAGAATAATGGCACATGACTACCTGAAGGTGTGTTTGGTGTTATTTACAAAAGCCTTGCACAAAGACCTGAAGCATTTCCTTTGGCCTGTGTGCAATGCATGGCAAACCAGCTTCATATGCAAAAAGGCAATGTCTGTCTGTCTGTCTGTCTCTTTTGTATAAAATAGTCTCCAGCAGTGAGTGGCTATGAGTGGCTGATTTCTGGCTGGCACAACTGTAAGCATTGTTAATTTCTTTTCTGCATGGGATTAATCTGCACCATTCATGTAGCCATTCAGCAGTAACCCAAAATAATGTGTGCTGTGATGTGCGTGTTGCGTAACATGGGCAGTCTTCCAGATCTATCAAAAGAGCTGCTGCATCTCTTCACTGGATTTTTTGGCAGAAGGAAGATAATGAAACTCTGCTCTCTGCATATCAGATAGGTAGAATCTGTCCTGCATCATGTTAAGTAGGCCTTATTAATTCATAGCTGCTGGGTTTTTTAAAATGAGGTTGAAAGTTTGTAGGTGTTCAATTCATAGGAGGTAGAATGGGTTTCCGTGTTGCCTTATAGGTTGTAGAAATAATAATAAGCAAGAGATTATGAAATGCCTTCCATTGCAAAATATGGACTAAAACAAGTCAACCTTTATGCAAATGTGGTAATCCTTGTTTTTCACAAAAGCTTCTTCAGATATGCAGCAAGGTTTTCTGCTTTCACTGAAATCCTTGAGGCTTATCCCGTTTCCTCTTGTTATGTTGGTGGGAGGTACTGAAGTTGTATATATTCAAAAAGACATCTTAAAATATAGAGTATCTTCTATGAAAAGATATTAAAGATTAAGTTAATATACATTTTATTTTTACTTAAATCTTAAGAGCTTGACTGAGTTGGATCTTTGAACTTGAAGACTGGCAATATGAGAATTTTGTGACTGTGTGAAGAGTGGTTATAGTTGCATTGTCTTCCATTTACATATAATTAATTTACAAGCCAGAACTTTGATATTTCAGGTTGATATAGAAAGGTTGACTTCTATCATGGTTGAATTCCAAGTTGTTGTGTGATTTTACTTGAATAAGCATTGCTTAGTCTGTTGCTAGAAGCCAGCACAGTAGGAATAAACCAGCAGAGCCAAAGTCATCCTGCATGATCGATTTGCTGGTCCCAGTAACATGAGAAATGTAATATGAGAACCAGCCCTGGTATTCTCAACAGTCACCATCTCCAGGTGTGGAGACCTTGATATATATCTGGCAAGGGAAAAGAAGATGATTATTTTACTTTTACAGCTAGCAAATTAAGCTACAGAATGGATGGTTTCCCTAAAGTTTATGTCAGGTTCAGGAACTGAACTGTTAACTCCCAGTCCACTGTCCTAACCACAGATGGTTTTTCCTATCATCAATTTTACCAAAATACATAACTCCAGAATACATGAATTTTAGGCTGTTGCAATAATGCCTCATTTTTATAGTTATCACTGTTCCTAATGAATTTGCTGCAACTTATTTTGATGGGCTTTCAGTGTGCTGGCTAGGATTCCAGGATACTTATTGTTTGTACTTCATAAAAACACCATGCTGTCTTTCAACAGAAAGGTTTTTCTTTTAACAATCCTTTTAAGTACATTTCATGAAATAACAAATGCAGCCATTTAAACACAGCATTGAATAGTTTCTGCCAAGTTTCAGTGAACATTTTTTTAATTTAAATTAGGTATGGAAAAGATTTCTTGATCCAAGCATTTGTTCTCTTACTATTCCAGGCAACCTCCTCCTGCTATGCCATTTGCAAAGTGATCAAAATCCTGTTAAGTTCTTTGTCTTCACTGCTGCCATTAAAATTATGTTCCAAAACCTCTATGCAGTCAGGCTAGAAGCTTTCTTCTAACTTCAGACTGAATTTCATTGTGGCCTGTTTATATCCACTTGTTCTTAAGTTAACACTGTTGTTTTGCTTAAATAGCTCTTTTACTGCCTCTGCAAAATATTTATGGAAAGAAACCTTGTAGCTCTCTTAGAAGTCTACTTCTTCCAAGGTTAACCAAGGGTCCTCTTCTTGTCTAGGAAAAGCTTATCTCTTCTGTTGACCACCCATAAACTCGCTCTGCACCAGTTTGAGACCAGTTTCCTTTAATATGGGTAATGAAAACTTTGTTCAGTGCTCCAGGTGAGCTCTTGACTTGTACCGCCAGAGCACTGCAGTGACCTTTGTCTAGCAGAAGCACATCTGATACACTTCAGCAGTGTCTTTGTCTTTTATGATTATATCAGGGTGATATAATGATGTATAAAATACATATGATTTATCTGTTTGATTTTATGAGTTTCTTTTTGATATTTCCAGCTTATGAGTTTCCAGTTTATAGCATAAATTTGGCTTTCAGTCTTTCTGTTTGTGGTCTTGCTTTTTCAATTGCAGTTTTGTAGTAATGCTTCAAGACCTCAGATAGTTCTTCCTATTTGAAACCTCCTCAGGCCAGATGAATATTTAAGAAACTATTTTCTTTTATTTTATCAAACTTGCCCCTTTGAAATCCTGAACTTTTATTACAAGCATTTTGATTATCTCCCTGTTTAGTGTAAACAAAACTAAAAAATGGTCTCACAACTCATTATTTTCTTAATCCAGTTGTTTTACAGAAACTTTGCTACTCCCAAAATCAACCCTAAGAATACCTGCCATCCTCCTTGTTTAACTGTTTTTAGTAAAGAACATGGGATCTCACATGCAGAAATAGCTGGGCCCTTGCTGCTAGATTGATTTGTTTTGCTATTTCTAACTCATAATTTAAAATCTTGTTTTCTACTATGAATTGTGTCTTTTGAGTGTCAGGTAAAAATTTCTTTGGGGGAAAAGAGGAAGAGATCTCCTTCAAAGGAACTGAAAATCTACTGCACAGTGTCTTTATCCTAAAAGGTTTTTATATTATTCATGTTATTTCATCTCATCCTATTGCCATTATTCATGTTCAGTTCTTGTCCATTTTTACTTCTTTTTTCACCTTTGCCAAACATAGTTGTGCTCCAATCCTAATTGCATTTTCTGTTATTCCTGCAATATATTGCTTCACATTTAGCATCAGCAATTGAAATTCCATTTTTTCTTCTCTAGTCTATGACCTAAGTATTAGTACACAATCAATTCACTTGTTTCTCACTAACCACATCCATTTCCTGTACTGGCTTAGGCATAATCCTGTGTTTCCTCTCAATTACCGCCCTCTATAGTATTGAATCTGTTTTCTTTCTCATTTTTTTACTCACTGCCACTCCTTTGCCCACTGCCATATCTTTTAAGTGCAGTATTCTTCAAAAACCTAACTCCAAATTCCATATCCATTTGATATGGCATTCTTATTTGTCAATCCAGTTAGATGACAAGTTTTCAGCTGTTGAGGACAGCCTCCCATCATGTGTACCTCCTTCCTTAGGTACAAGTCTGACTCCTTTGTCTTCCATCTTTTTAGTGGAGTCAGTGGAGCATCCTGCTTGCTCATGTTCTTTTTTCCCCTTTACCATTTTCCTCATATTCCCTTTCCCTCCACTGCTCATTCTTTTCCTACATGTTCACCTTTATTTAGGAGATTTTTAATACAATCATGAAATCATTTAGGTTAGAAAAGACCCTTGAGACCCAAGTCCAACCATTAACCCAGTACCATCGCATTCACCACTAAACCATGTCTCTAAGCACCACATCTACATGTTTTTTGAGTACTTCCTGGGATGCTGATTCCACCATTTCCCTGGGTAGCCTGTTCTGATGCTTGCCATCTCTTTCAGTGAAGAAATTTCTTCCTGATATCCAATCCAAACCTCCACTGGTGCAACATGAGACTGTTTTGTCTCATTCTTGTTACTTGGGAGAAGTGATTGACCCACACCTGTATACAATCTCTTTTCAGGCAATTGTGGAGAGTGGTAAGTTCCCCTCTAAGCCTCTTTTGCTCTGGGCTAAACAACTGCAGTTCCCTTAGCTGCTCCTCATAAGATTTGTGACCTTTAACCTTCATTGCCCTTTTCTAGACACTCCAGCACCAGTCTGTCCTATAGTGAGGGGCTCAGAACTGGACACAATATTTGAGGTGTGGTTTCACAAGTGTTGAGTACTGAGGGACAGTCACTGCCCTGCTCCTGCTGGCCACACTGTTGCTGACACAGGCCAGGGTGTCATTGGCCTTCCTGGCCACCTGGGCACAGCTGGCTCATGTTCACCTGCTGTTGACTAGCACCCTCAGGTCCTTTCCTTTTGAGCAGCTTCCCAGCAACTCTTCCCCCAGCCTGTAGTCATGGATGGAGTTGTTGTAACTCAAATGCAGCCTTGGCCCATTGATCCAGCCTGTCCAGGTCCCTCAGCAGAGCATTCCTATCCTCAAGCAGATCAATGCTCCTGTCCAACTTGGTGTTGTTTACAAACTTACCGAGGATGCACTGTTCAGATTAAGTTCTAGGTGGGCTTTGGCACTTCTAATTTTCTTCCTGCATAACCTCAGGGCATCCTTGTAATCCTCCTTAGTTGCTTACCCCTTCTTCCAAAGGTCATAAACTCCCCTTTTTTTTCCCTGAGTTCCAGCCAAAACCCTCTTCAGCCAGGCCAGTCTTCTTCTCTGCCAGCCAGTTGCTGAAATGCTTAATAGAAAGGTTTAACACTAGGGAGTTGCATACAGCATAGTAAAAGTTGATAAATTTAATATTGCTTGCTATTGTATTAAAGGAACGTCTGACTACAATGCATACCAAAAAACCCCAGCATAGCAGCACTGGAAAGCATTTTAATGTTTGACTGCATGTATTAACAAGCTGCAATTTCTAGGAATATTTTCCTGAAAAATGAAGATACTTCTGTAAATTGACTTTTACTGGCTGAAGCTTTCAAAAAGTCTAAGTAATAGATGAGGGCAGCATAATTCTTTAATATGATTCATTCTAATACAATAAATTCTCATTGGGCATGTGAGCCTGAAGGTGAAGGAAATGTTCAGAATTACTTCTTAACATCCATGCAAATATTTTACTGTAAGCAGGAAATTATTAAAGGCTGTTTGTTGATGGAGTCACAGTCAGAGCTTTTAATTTTTATTCTTTCTCAAGACTGAGGAATTTTTTTTCTATATAACAGGAAAGTTTAAAGCTTTTGAATAATTAGTGGATGATCCTCCCTCCCCAGAAAAACCCACATTAAAAATATATTAAATATAGAATATTGATGAACTATTTCAGTCTGATAGTTGAATAAGAGACCAAAATATCTGTTACAATTGCAGGTGTTTCCTGCAGCTGAGTATGAAATTAAGTAAATTTTTATTAAGTTACAGTTGCTATTTGTTGAGCTTTTGCTGTTCCTAGTTTTCTTTCTTAGTTACTCTTACTGTTTTCCAGGAATTCTGTGACTAAGAAATGTTCTACTTAGAATTTGAAAACATAAAGCCATCAATTCATTGAGTTTGTTTTTAAGCATGGAAAGCAGTGAAATAGAGATTTCTGGTTTTTTTTACTCTATGTGTTATCTTTTAAACTGTTTAATATGGTTTAATTGCACTTCATGGAATTACTCACAAACAGTAATTGCAGATATGTTCTTACTACATTAAACAAACACTTCCCTCTGAAAGAGAGTGATTTTAGTAACAAAACAACAACAACAAAAAAAGAAGGAATAATTAAATAATTAAAATTGATTTTTTTTAAGCTACAGAAATTATGTAATAGCTTCTTGCCATTCGCTGTTCTTCTGTTAAACATACTGGCTTTTTATTCTCACTGGCTTGTATGAAAGTAGGACGTTCCTTCTTTCCTATCATTTTTCTAATTACTTGCTGCATTAAACAAGTCAATCTTTCTCTCATTTTATACTTTCACTTTTCCAGATGTTTCCTTAGAAGTATTCTATATGTAGTCCTTTTCTGCATTTTTCATATTCTCTCCACCCTCATTTTTTTTTTTCCTCAGGGCCTAAGTCCAGTGGTGCTCAGTATTCAGAGGAAACCATGGCAGTATTTTCCTTAAGCTTGCACTTCCCTATCCTGTTCTTTGTGAGGAAGTCAATCCCTCTATCTGCCAGTTCAGGTTGCAAGTAGATATTTTTTATTATTGCCTACTATTTTACAAATTATTTTAAATGAAAAAAAAGGGGGGGAGAAGAGGGAAGGAAATGCTAGACTAGTAAATGTGAAACACAAGAAAATATCACATCAGCAGAATTCAAGGTTGTTTTTAGGAACTGAATTTCACTTGCTCTGTTATCTCAGAATGTGTCTCTCAGCTGCTAAACCTGTCTTGTTGAGTCTTAATACCCAGTGTAGCTCTCCTCTTTTCAGGATCACAATAATAACTCCTAGGAAAAGCTGAAATAAGTAGCCAATGAAATTAAATGCAGTTTAAGGTAAATAGTCTGGTTCCCACATGATGTAAAATGATACAATTCTGCTAATCCTTCTTGGGATTACAATACTTTCTGCCATCTGAGAGAAGCGAATAATGTCTTTGGTGGAAGACTCTGAGTTCAGCTTAATTAAGTGGTCAATCAGAAGTATGAGTGCACTCCCAGTAGTCAGCCAGTGCAGAGCAGCAAGTACTTCACTTATTATAGTCCAGGTTTATTTTATGACTGAGAATTATTGATGTGTGCAAAGAGGGTTTTTTCCAACAGTATCTAAGGGGAAAGCAGGTCCAAACCAGACAAGAACTGCTGGTGAAATCAGCTCTTCCATAGCTCCGCAGAAGATTGATTGTTTCCCTCTGCATCAGACCTGGCTCTTGGCAGCTTATCCAGCATGGATAGGCCACTGCTTTCAGCCTGTATCTTGCCTCCCTGAAACAGCCTTCAAAAAGCTAAGACTTGCTGCTTCCCAAAGCAAAACCTTCCGACTCCTTTTCCTGGCATGTATTCCGGGACACATTTCACACTTCTGTTCAAGGCCCAATATCAGAGGATATACTAACTGTGTGCTTTTAGCCAAGCAAGTTGTAAGAAAGCAGTACATAATACCTGCATTTCTGCAGAATACCTTCAGAACCAGACACAAGATCTACAACCCATTTGATGATTCAATGCTTGTTCTTTTAGACTGATGGGCCAGAAAATTGATCTTTCTGCTGCTTTGCTTTTCTGTTTCTGCACTTGGATTTTCCTGGGTCAAAGCTGTTAGTTTTCTCCAGTGGTATTTCTTCAGTGGATTCTAATGATACAGACAATATCCTTTTCAACAGCTGGGGTTTACTTTATGTCAACCACAGTAAATTAAATTATAGTCTCAATGCTGAGAAAACAACATTGCTGACAATATGCATGCCTTTGCTTGTCATAGTGGTGCTTGTGGTTTTGTGTGGAGACTGACTTGGGTCCACCCTGTTGTAGTTACAGGTGACAGGAGTAACCTCCATTTCCTCATTCATTGTAACAGATAACTTGAGTGAAGCCTTCTATTTGCAAGGCTTTTTTTCTCACAAACCTGCAATTTTCTACCTGTTGAGGAACAACTGAGTTGGACTTTTACTACAGACTTACTTATAAGGGGGATACCACTTGTGAACCAGCTTTTTTCTTAAGGTTCCCTTTGAAAACTGGACTTCTAATATTTGACTTTAATTATTCAAACCTTTAAGAGTTTTCTCACCATGATTCTGTTGGGCAGAAGTCTCTGGCTTGCTGAAATGTATAAAAATAGCAAGAAAAAAACCCACCAAAACCCAAGATCCCTCTAGAGAAATTTTCTGCTTGTGCTACTGAAGTCAGGCAGGTGTGGTAAATGCCTATGCTGTCTTGGAAAGCAATTTTTCATCTGAATGATTTATTGGTAGATAATTGAAATTATGAAAGAAGAGTATATGCCCTGATGATGAAATATATTTTAAATCTCATGCAATCTGCACAACATCTTTCTTGAAAGGAGGGATATGCTGAATCCTTGAAGCTGTACCACTCCAAAAGTGCCTCATGCAGGACTCAGCACTGGCTGTGGTTACCACAGCCCTGCTGGACTCACACATGCATCAGGAAAAGGCAGCAAATTGCCACCCTTATGATGTCCCTGCTTTTGCTGGCATATTCTCTACTGCCTTATGCCCGTCATCCTCTTCTCCCTCTGAAGCCTCCTTTTTCTCCTATTCAGCTATGCTGACCACAGAAGGAGGTAAGATAAACCATCCAAAATCACATAACCCAGAGATGCCCAGTGATTTTTCGTGTTACCTATCCTCTAAATGGCCACCAGCACCCCAGAATGTGCCAACAAGTTCATCTTCCAGTCACTTCAGCTAGTGGGCCTGTAGGGAAGAGGGACCGCTTTCCTGCACATGAGAGGCTGATTTAAAGCTGTGTAATGAGGTTCATGTCACATCAAAAAAAAAAAAAAAAGCAATGAGAGACTGCCTTCCTCCTCTATAGACTTTGCCTTGTATGTAGTACAAATTTATTAATTTAGCAGAATGGTAAATCTGACCTCAGGACTATGGTAGTTTCTACTGGATGTTGAGGCCTATGCTAGATCCTGATCAGCAGGGTCTTCTCCCTCTTGGTGACACAGTGTACCTCCAAACCCACCCAGGTACCCAGCATGGACTATAGAGAACATATGTATGCGTTACATTGTTGGCCTAGAGAGCAAGATGATGTAATGTATATGCATATGTTGCAGTGCCTTCCTTAGAGAACTCTCCCCATTTCCCACCCGATATCACATTCTTTGTGATTTCCCTCATTAAAACCTCAAACTACTCATGCTTCCACTCTCTGGTTTCCAAACCCTCGGTCCCTTCTATTAGACTTGAGGCTAAGGCCTCTGATCTCACCTATCATCCTTTCTGGCCACTCCCAAAAGCATCCATTTCACTTTCCAGCATACACATATGCAGTCCGGTGGATCTTTTTGCTGTTCCTTTCTTTGCTTTCTCGAATAAGCTAGCTGTTTTGCTCATCAGTACTTTGTATATGCTTAGGGCTGTTCCCAGGCTTCAGGAGGAAACTAGCACCTGGATTATCTCAGTAATTGAAGCAGTATGCAAAAGAAAAATGTTTCTTATCCCCTGAATGAGGAGTAGCCACTCTTCTCAAAAAAACCCCCAAAAACCAAAACAAAACAAAAAAAAAATCAAAAAACCAAACCAAAAAAACAACTTCCCAGAGCTTCCTTATGCACAAGAAAAAATGAGCTTTCCTGTGTTTTGCTTAGATGGAAGGCAGGCCTGGATGGTTGAGGAAAAATGTGGTCACAATCCTACCTAATCCTTTCCAGCTCTTTTGAAGGAAGAGCTTTGTCTACTTTTTTCTCTCTCCTGCTGTTGCTGTGCCTACCACTCAGTGTCTCACCTGGACTCAACTTTGCTTTGCAGCTTTTCCCTCTGAATCTTCCTCCTCTCACATACCAGCTGCCTACCCTCTCATCCAAGCAGCTTTTCACACCATATAATGTTTTGCTGTTCTCCTTTCCCAGTGATGCAGCTCAGTGGCTTGCCAAGCCAGGACACACCTCTGTCTGTTGGGGAATGTGGAATATACTGGGGTTGGAGAAGGTTATGCCTTGTGTGCTTCAGAGAGCAGAGCAAAGGGAGCACCTGGGAAGAGGTGGCTAGGGCAGGGCTGGGGGAGTTGGAGTCTTCAGCTGTTTGGGGAAGATGAAGGAGGAGTGCAAACACAGCAAGGAGCATTGTGGGAATAGTGGCCAGTCAGTACTAGTCTTCAGCTGTGGGGGTGCCAGCCTGCCCTCCTCTAGCTGTGCTCTGATCTGGGTGCCTGCTCCTGCTACCCCTGGTAACAGGAGTCCCTGCTAGCTGCCCTCCCCACGGATTTCCTTGCCAGAGCAACCTCTTCCTCTTGGAGCAGTCTGCAGTTCCCCATCTCTCCCTTCCTTGTTTCTCCTGGAGTAAGCAGTTCTCCATCTGGCTGGGGAAGGCGGGATAGGACATAAGGAATGTATCCCAGGATTGCATAGAGGAAAAGATGTTGAAGAACTGCTGCTGTAGCTCTCATTATTGAGAGTGGTGTGATGGTGAGCTCCTTGTGACTTGGTGGCGTGTGTGTCTGGGACCTCTGCCAGAACATCCATTTGGAGTGAGCTTTTCGTGGTGGAGTGATACAAATAGCAGAGGAGCTCACAAAAACCAGGCACTGCCAGCTGTATTTGCTGCTTTGCTTTTTATTTTTATTATACAGCATGTTAGGATTTTAAAGTGGCTTGAAGTAATTTTTTTCTGTAGTAAATCAGAGCTTCTTAAATCCAGTATTCGTAAAAAAATCCTTGAAACTTAGGTGAAGTTTATGAGGCTCAAGAGACTAGAGCAGGCAGCTTAAATGTTCAGAGCATATCCCCATTCTTGAGATTCATTTGCTCATTTCAACAGAATCCGTTTATCAAGGCCAAAATACGGAATTTCTCTTTTTATCTGAACTGCAGTTTGCTTTTACCAAAACATAAGGGGAACTGGAGGCCTTTTGTGGCCCTTTGTTATTTATGGAAGATGAGGAAGGCTGATCAGTCCTTTCTTTAGAAAATTTATCAAAAGATATTTGATAAGGAGCATGAGCTGCATTTTTAAATTTTTGTGTTAAATGTTAAAATAATCTTGGGACTGCCTTATTTTTTTGTGTGTGAAGGAGAAAAAACAAGCAAGGGAGGAAAACATTTCCCCATATTTCTTTTATTCAATATAATAATAGAAAAGAGTTCTCCAAGTGTTCAAGTTAATAATAAAAAATAACTCTCAGTGGTTTTAAGTTGTATTTGTTCACCAGCCTGCTAGAAAGTGATATTTTCTGAGCAACATAAAAACACACAGTTCTCAGGTACTTCTGTCAGAATTATGAGAAAAGCAACCTGAACACCCAAAACAACCCAACAAACCCAAAACATTTAACTCTTCAAACTACACCGCAGCCAGGGTCGGAATCTCTTGCAACACTACTTATTCTAAAATTTTCTATCCCCAAATTACAACTTTATTTTCCCTCCAAAATATCTAAATTGAGGACAAGTTGCCAAGCTATTTTATTAGTGAGCAATGGTGAAACTGGTTAGGTCTCTCCTGACCTTCCCTCAGTCCTCTTGACCTTAAAGCACAATGGAGGTTAAAGTATCTTATATTTGTCGTACCCTGGTGCCCAGCTTTCTGCTAAAATGTTCCTGTAATGAAGAAAACAGCTTGTACTTCCATTATGGTGTGTTATGCATGTCATACATGTCTAGCCTCTTCTATCTGCCATATGACTGTGGTGCACAGCAGTGAGTATCTCAGGATGATGTGCACTGGAAAGCACATATAGGTGTGTTTGAGAGTGACCTCAGTTTTCTGGTAACAAAGCTTTTGGGCTTATCTGGACATGTCTAGGAACCTTAGTGTCTTTTTCTAATGTCCATGTTTAGGAGGTTAAAATGAAAATAATTTCCTAAGAGCTTTATGAGTGTAGACTCAACTGATTGTGAATTGGTATTTGTGGCATAGAAACTCTGTAAGTAAATAAGATGTAACTTTAAGGGCTAGTGGGTGTATCTTAGTAGGGCTGATCAGTGAAAAGGCAGCCAGGGATATGGCTGCCTTTATGTTATTCTGGCTTGTTTGGCTGATTCTGTTGCTCTAAATTTTGCCCATCTGCTGAACAGAATTCAAGGGGCTTCCTTGTATAGTACTCTAACTCTTGTTCAATATTCTTAATCACAAGCCTAACTTCAAGCATATGGATAGTTCCACTTATCACGGGTGTTGACAAAGCCATTTCCAAGAGTCCATTTGCTGACTTCTCTAAATATAGCCAGTTGTATTTTCTCCTAGCATAACAAATTGATCCTGTATTATTTTCCTCTTCCTGCTTTTTCACCCTGAAAACACATTATGCTCTTTCAGACTAGAAGGATTTAATTCCTCTTAACAGAGTGGATGAGTTATGGAAAAAGAAATGTTTATCAAAATGGCCAAGAAAATTCTACAGATCATGAAAGTTTCAAAAAACAGTTTACAGTGTGAGGCAAGTGATTGCTCAGAGTGGCAAAATTATATCTCTAATGAAAAGAATTTCTATTTTCACATGCATAGTCACAACATCACAGAATGGTTGAGGGTGACAATGACCCATGGACATAATCTAATCCAACGGCTCCTGCTGAGATCACAGATGGAACATGTTGCTCAGTACACTGTAAACCATCAGACTCTGAGCATCTCTAAGGGTGGAGACTCAGTAACCTCTCTGAGCAGTCTGGTGTTCAATCACTCTCTTGGTGAGAAGTTTTCTTGTGTCTAAAGTGAGCTTCCTTTATTTGAATTTCTGCCCATTGCTTGTTATCCTGTCACTGGACACTGCTGAAAAGAGCCTGTCTCCATTTTTTTTGCTTGCCCCCATCAGGAATGGGCAGGATGAACAGGATGCCCTTGAGCTTCTTGAGGCTGAACACTGCCCACTCTCTGAGCCTATCTTCATTTGTCAGATGCTCCAAGTCCTCTCAGTCTTCCTGGTCCTTTGGCTGACTCAGTCCACAATGCCTATGTCTCTTTTTTGGGGGGAGGATCTCAGCACTGGACCAGCCCTGCAGCTGTGTCTCACCAGGATTGAGGAGAGGGGACAGATCACCTCCCTTGACCTCCTGATGATGCTCTGCTTAATGCAATGTTGGACACTGTTGGCTTGCTTTGCTGCAGGGATGCATTGTTGGCTCACAGCTTGTCCATGATGTCCAGGTCCTTCTTTAGCGAGCTGCTTCCCAGCCTGTAGTGGTGTTTGGCATTATTCCTGCCAAGGATATGGCATTTAATTTTGTTGAGCTGCACAAGATTCCTGTTGGTCAATTTCTTCAGCCTTTCTAGAAACTTCTGGATGGCAGGAAAGTGCTCTAGTGCATCAGACACTGCTTCCACTTTTGTATCATCTGTGGACTTGCTGAGGGTATCCACTATCCCAGCATCCACATCACTGATGAAGAGGCTAAATTGTCTTGGCTCCAGGATCTTCTGCTGGGGTCCTGCTGCTGTGTCTTGCTAGACTTGGTGCCGCTAACCACAACCCTTAAAGCTCAACAGGTTGTTTACCTCCCTGTCTACTTATCTGGACCAAATCAATCACTGGTCTGCTAGGTTGTTGTGAGAGGCAGTGTCAAAGGCATTACTGAAGCTGAGATAAACAACATCCCCTGTTCTCCCCTTGCCACCCAGCAGTCATCTCCTTTAAGAAGGCTGTCAGCTTGAGTTACCAGGTTGTCCAGAAACTGCTGAGGATAAAAGAAAAGCTAATACACTCTTGCATTACTGTCTCAGCCAGTGAATATGCAAAGTAGCTGCTCAAATTTCTCAAAGCTGTGAAACTCAGTTGCAATTTTAAACCTGAATCCACCTACTTTTAAGATGAAAAAATGTATTCGAAGTTAATTTAACAAATAATTAGTAAAACTGCTCAAGATGTCCTTTTTAAGTTCTAGTTGCAAAAAAAAAAAAAAGGGGGGGGGGTATTAAATCAGTGCAAAAATGATTCTGGAACTTTGAATGAAGCAGGTTAGCAATAATAACTTACAAAATCTTTAGGCAGTAAAGGAAGAAGGCCTTCCTTCCGGATAACACTGGAATATTATGGCTCTTCAAATGTGATTAATTTTTTTCTTACTATAAGTTAAATCAGAGTAAAAGCTGTAGTTTATGATTTTGTTTAGTTTTGCTATTCCAGTTGGGAATTTGTTATAATTAAATTCTTTAACTTCCATGCTAGTTAATAATTTGTAAGTGTTCAATGCTAGATTTACAGGGAATAACTTTGTCTCACTGCCCGCATAAGAAGTGCTCTTTTTCCTCCTTTCTTAAAAAGTTTGAATGTGTTGCAAATCTGTGGCCACTGTTGAGTCATGCTGTGTAACCAGGCCAAGCAGGGATGTCTTGCCTATTTCAGTCTTTCTAAGGATATTTCTAACATTTGATTCTAATTAAGGGAATGTAGAAATGAGGGACAACAAGATATTTTTTACACGACCTTCAATTACTTAAGGAGAATGCTAAACTTAACATTTGAGTTCTCTTCTTAAAATGAAACTAGAGTGTTGCTCATTTGTAATGTTTAAATGCTTTCATGAGGAGAAAACACATGATGCTAAAATAAGAGGTTACTAAAAGGTCACTTTTACAGGAACCGAAGGCATAACAGGAGTCAGTGGCTAGAATCTGAGGCCAGAAAATTTCAAATTAGATCTTGGATTCATATTTTTAATAGGAGACGTCACTAACCTTTAGAGGAAACTGCTGGTTGACAAATTAAATATTTCTGTTTAGTAAAGACTGAAAGATATCCTAGTAGATGCACTGTAGCCGGACATAGATCTGTTCTGTATTCCAACACAGCTGAACCTAGTGCAAGGGCAACAATCTGTAATAAAAGGGCATGTGATAATGCAAAATGTTAGAGAGAGCAGGGGGGTTCAGCATCTAACTCTAGATCACATGCGACCCCTCATCCAGCCTGCCACCCTCTGTTGCTGTAGCACTCAACCACTGTGAGATGGGATGAAAAGCAGCATGCCTCTGGGAAGACTGGAGCTGATACTTTAGATAAGAAACAGTTGTCCAGCCTGTAGACCACTTTATATGTGCTCCTGAGGTTTGGCTAGAGAGACCCTTTGGTGCTGGTAACCTGTCCTCAGGTCCCTCTGTCTGAGGGCACTGGAGAGTCTGCAGAAGCCCAGCTGTACCACTGCTAAAACACGCCAACACTGGTGCTTGAAGTTCAGCTAGTGTCACACTTGTCTGTTTGTAGTCTGAGATTAGATATGAGAAGATGTTGAATAGGCAGACCTGGATACAATGATTTAGAAATACAAAGGGATCTACCCACAGAGAAAATTTGAAGACTGGAAAATCTGAGAAGAAACTCGTTGCTACTGCCCTAGCAAAGTTGCCATCACTGTCATAGTGTAGCCATACAGGAATGGAGCAGAGGAACCCCGTACTTACCCTTAAGAGACAGTAAATGGTCCAGTGATAAGACTGAGGCAGAAAATGTAGAAGTTAAGCATTGCATCAATGCAACTTTAAGGCTGGGGTTGGCAGGAGAAATAGGGAGTTAGAAGGTACTGTTTAACCTGTCCTCTCACATTATGGTTCTGTATTCTGCACGGTAGTTCTTCTGTGAACTTCATCACTTCTGTTAAACTCAGTCATACTTTCCTGGAAAAACAGATGCAAGAAAAGGATGGGCAAGGAACAAAAGTACTGTAGCTCTACATGTTAATTTATAAAATGCAGAAAACATTTGGCTAATTAATAAAGGCATGGCAGTGTGGATATGGTGCTCTCTGATCCCCAGATAGAAGGCACAAGTACATATTGTTTATTTCTTGTGATCCTGGGTGTGGGTAAGGCTTGAAGGTGAGTCAGCTGTGAATTAATAATGTGTGGAGCAATTAAGAAACCCATATAATTTAGTGAAATTATCTTCTTATGACGGCAGAAAATACACTTAGGCTCCTGTAGTAGGGTCATACTTCTGTCAGTGCTTATGATCTTTCCACTGAAATCACTGGAGCGGTTGGCAGTGTTTCATGTCATACTGAAGTGTGTCCATAGTCCTATGAATCAGAAATAACAGACTTGTGAACCAAATCCAAGACTTCATAAAGCATGTCTCTGCATTGGGGTTCAGATCCCACTGAACTCCAAATTACCTGCTGTTACCTGACCCACCTACAGAAACTCCAACTATGACAAAAGTTGTTTATTCAAATGCCTGTGTAAAAATAAAAATGGCATTAATAATGCATTTCAGAAATCGGTCAATTATAATTCCTAGAAACATTTGTTCAGGGAACAGGAACAGCTCTGATTCTTCTGCATAGAGCTGGGAAGATATTAGGAACTAATACATTGCTGGGAAAGTGGTATTTGTTGTGGGATTTAGTTTTGGACTGTGACACATAGCTGTAAGTTGTGTGGTTTTGTTATTTTTATTATATGCATTTTATTATGGGCTTAGGGACTAATCAGGGATCGTTATGCAAATACAAAGCATCATCTTCATTTTGGAGATGGTTCCTCTTCCAAGTCATACTTAGCATAAACTGTCATATCAAAGAAGAAATAATTTGATATGTTATGCAAGTTACTCATTTATGTAAGCAGGAAATTCCTTTGTTACTAAAATCAAAGTGGAGATTCTTTACATGCATAACTCCACCAATGTTTTGAGATCTCTTTTACACTTACTTTTTGGATCATCTTGTTCTGTTGAGATAAAAAGTTACAGTCATCATTTTGGAGGAAGTTCCACATACATGGGCTTTTATAAACCATGTAAATCAAACCACTGGATTTGATTTTTATTATATGAACCCTGCTTTTATTACATGTACCCTGCTTTTGGATTTTGAATATAATTAGTGTAACAATAACCCTGCAAATATCTTATCCAAACTTCTTATCTCGTAATATCATATCCAAATACTTTCATCATCCTGTATCACATTACCTTCCCCTCCTTCTCAGTACATTTTAAGCTGCCTAGCTGCATATATAACATTTCATTGCCTCACACCTAATTAGCAGGAGACAATTCTGTCTCCTGAGTTATGAAAAAAATAAAATATTTCTCTTTTAGGCCATCTAACACAGCAGAAAATCTACTGTGCCTCTCAGAAATCCCAACCCTTATTTACTCCACTTGAATTATTTAGCAAACAAACACACCAACTACGATGCTCCATGGTGCATTATAAGTGATGTTTGTCTGCCTGATGGTAAGCGCTGAATTCAGCACCTCCGTCCTCTAAATATTACTGAAGTTTTGTAGGCAGCATAGCAAAGGAGAATTTTGTAGAAAGAGTTGGAAAATGATTATCTGAAGGAAATAACATGTTTTTACTCCAGATTAGCCAGTTCCTTGAGGAATGGATACTATCTCATACAAGATGCTGACTTATCCTGTTAATAAAGATACAGATTTCTAGAAGTACAGTACTTCTAGAAAGTACAGTGTTTCTAGTCTTTTCTAGAAGTTCTAGAAAAGTTTCTTTTAATTAGTCCAAGTATTCAGATCCAGACTTGGATCTCTGAATTGATTTGTTTCTTTTGTCATAGTGCATAATATTGCAACATAACCTGGTAGGGGGTATTTAACCCAAGCCTGGAGTACTGTGGGAGCTTAGACAAAATGGTGGGATGTTTCTGTCAGAGCTTAATATCAAACTATGAGACAGTTGATAGGGAGTTGTATTTTGGTTTGTTGTTTTGTTTGTTTTTTGGGGTTTTTAATGTGAGGCCCTATTTTAAACATTTCCTCTTTGTTAGAGAGACTTGAGGAGTGGCTTGGAAAAAGACCCTAGTGCAGTCTTGCGTCTCTGAAACAGGCTGGTAAGAGGTACTGATGAAGACATCAGTACATCTTCAGTATGTCCAAAGGCTGCATTTGGATCACTGCTTTGTAGTCACTAGAGACCGTTTATCCTGTTAATATATCTAATCTGTTTTGAACCAAGTTTTACTTAACCTCTAGAACTTCCTGTGTCTATGAGTTTAGTAAATTGTAGAGTGAAGAAAAAACATAACTTTTTCGTTACTGTGTTTTCTTTATAAGCAGGCTCTTAAGATATGTATGGTAAGCACCTGTGCTCAAGGGTGGTTTGCATCTGACTCTCTGTTCCTTTGTTTGTAGTGAGTTGCTGACATGATGATATGTCCTAAATATAAAAAAAGAAAATATTACCTAGAAGGAAGAATGAGGACAAATAAGCATTTAAAGAAGATTATATATTATCTGCACAGATGGTGGCTCTTAATGTTCACAGACTCAGTTTCAAATAAGATAAGAACATATATTTTTAACGACCTTTTGAAACTTACTGTAGTCCACAAAGCAGTGCGAGATATTACTGTTGTAAACCTACTTGGTTTTGTATAAGCAATGCAATATCCTGTTCCATGGTGCTGTGAAGTTGGATTGGACTGTTTTAGTGGTTAGTGGGTCATGTTCAGCCTGGAGGCCTTGTGACAAGCCCAGGGTCTATGTTGGGACATGCCCTGTTTAACATCAGAGACCTGGGCGAGGAGACCAGGTGCACATTCATCTGGTTTACAGATGACATCAAACTGGGGGAACCAGTCAGTGTGCTGATGCACAAGGTTGCCATTCCGAGAGACCTGAGTAGACTGAGCCAACAGGAAAGCCATTAGGGCCTATCTTGGTTTAAGAATGGCACTTCCCAATTCAGTCAGCCAAGACTCTCCCAAACCAGATGCTGCTTACTCTCTCCCCTACCTCCCACTGCCCTTCTCCCTTCCTGATGCCAGGACAGAGTTGTGAAGTGGAGGCAAAAAAAAGGTGAAAATTACAAGTTGAGATAAGAACTATTTACAGCAATGAGATAATGAACAATAACAGCAACAATATTAAGAACAGATGGTGTAAGACAAACTATTGCAGGGGAAAACCACCACAAAATACCAACTTGTTCCTCCCCACCACACCACACTCTTCTCTGTCCTGAAATGAGAAAGAGTCCCTTAGTCCTGCCCATTGCAAATGACATGACATGGTATGGAGTAACAATAGGGTCTGGCCACATGCCTTTCCTGGTTACTATAGAAAAATTAACTCTGTCCTGGCTGAAACTAGGACAGGACCAAATATGAAGTCCTGCATCTGGAAAAGAAGCAAAACAGGTGACTGACTGTGGGGAGCAACTGTGTCAAAAGGGAATGTGAATATTTTATAAATAGCAGGCAAATACAAGCCAACAGTGTTCTGGCAGCAAAGATGTCTGACAGCACCCTCAGCTCTTTTCAGATGAGTGGAGTTAGTAAATCAAGAGAAAAGATTATCTCCCTCAACACTCATGAGGGCACACTTAGATGCTGTGGCTTGTTTTGGTCTCTTGGGCATGGGAAGGACATCCATAAACTGGAATGAGTTCAGCAAAGAACTATCATGATGTTGCACCTGCCGTGTGAAGAGAGGCTGAGGGACCAGGCCTGTCTCATCTCAGAAAAGATTGCTTTGAAGGGACCTGACATCTGCCTCTCACAGCTTATGTTGGAATAATTGAGGAGATGGAACGAGGCTGTTCACAGTGATGTAGGGTAAGAGTTAACAGCCATATGGTGAAATGGGGACTCCAGAAGAAATTTTTCTCCACCAGGATAGTTAAGCAGTGATTGCCCAGAGAGGCAATGCAGACTTTGTTCTTAGAGGTTTTCAAGATTTACCTAATCTGACCTGACAGCCAATTCTACTCTGAGTGGAAGGTTTCCTGAGGTCCCTTCCAGCCTAAATTATTCAGAGATCATAGGATCCTTCAGTTACGCCAAGATTTCTCTCAGGGGGTATTTGTAAATGCCAGGCGATTGCAAGCTTATTGTGTACTACAGGCAGGTTCAGTTCATCATTGCTTCTTTGGAAGGCAGAGGCCAGATTGTTTTTCCTTTACTTATGTGTTACTGTCCCATCCTGCAGTAGGTGTGCATCAACTTGAGAAAAGTTTGTTTAATGGTATTGTTTGTCCATGTCATTCCTGTTCTGTGTATCTGCTTCCTGTGAGTCCTTCCAATGAGGATATGACAGAATAAAGCAAATGTGGTCATACTACAACTCCCCTTTTCCTTTTGTGGTAGTGAGGTGAACCAAATTATGTATACAACCATTTATTTTTATTAGACTTCAACTTTGTCCTTTCTAGATTTGTTTGTGAAGATTATCTTCTTTTCTCCTTTCATCTCATTTTTGCATGTTGCAAAATAAATAAATAAATGAAAGTACTAATCAACTTCTACTACTAATCAAATTTTGTGTATGATTCCTCCACATGATTTAAAATATTATTAAATTCCTACTGTCTTGCAGCGTAGGTGTTGGAAGTTCTGCTCAAGAGAAAGAAAAGAAGCTGGAAATAGCCTAGAATATGTTATCTTCTTGGGGTTTGTGCTCTGTCCTGAAAAAATGCAGTAATGTCATCTCTGATGCAACCAACGACAACAAATTGTTTAGGAGCTATGATAAGCATGATGATTAAAAAGTGTTTTTGTTAAGGATTGTGGCCATTTGTGCTGCATGGCCTGAAATAAAATCCAGTTAAGGATTATCTAGATATGCTTTGATGTGCTGTAAGATACTTTGACATTCATGAATGTGCTGCTGTTCAGTAGATGTTATCTTTGTTCCTTAGAGCTCTGACTTCAGTGCACCTGCTCCTTATTTTAACAGCAGATTTACAGAAAAGGTTTCATGTTGGTTCATGTTCTTTCAGTTGACAGATGAGTTAAACTCCCACAGAAAGTTTTCCTTCTTAGCTCACTGGCTCCCCATTCGAGGATTTGATCATTGATATTTCCAGAATAATTTGGGAAGCTTAGTAGAGCATGTAGTTTCTGACAGGGCCTTTTGAAGATATCTCATCATATGAATACTTTAGAACTCTGGACCATAAACATGGTACTGTAATCTTACTTTTGTAAAAAATGCACAGTAGAGACCCTGATGGACATTGTCATGCTTGACATGAAGTCAAGTAGATGCCTATTTGTTGTTTCTCTGGAAACGTAAGAGCTTTCAAACTCCCAAACTGAGGCTCTCAGTATGGACTATCTCTGTTAGCTCTTCACTCTCAGAAATTAAAAAACTTGTAACTTTGCAGAGTAGAAGGGAAATTTATGAGAAACTGATAGGGAGATAATAAAATCAGTGGGATTCCCTGCGATGCATCTCATTGCTGCCAAAGTTGTCAACAACAGCAGTATTTTAATTTCAGGAGAATGAGTTCAGGGACATTCATCATTGTCTTGTTGCTTGTAGTCCTCACTTTTGTCAACCAGTTCACCCAATCTCCAACAAGATTTCTTAAAGAAGAGGAACATGACTGCTCTCAGAGATTCCAATTGGCTGTGATAGAGTTGGCAATACCCTCTACCCACTGAAATTTCAGCAGCTAGTGCTTGCTTCACACCTAATTCTGTGATTCTGTGAAAGTTATAACCGAATAGATGATCTCCACGTTCCCGCAACGTAGCCCAGTGTTGGACAGAGTGATGCTACGGACAGGGAGAGGCATCTGCCCTCCATCCAACCTTCTCTGTGTGAAGATATGGAGGAGATTTGTCATTTGCTATTCAAGCTGTGGTCTGGGACTGCAAATCCTAGGGCAGGACTCTTCATCTTTCCCTTCAGTTCCATCAGTGTCCACCTCCATTGCGCAGCCTCTCTCTGCCTCTGCTCATGATGCTGTGGTTGCTCATGGCCTTGCTACAGAGTTATCCATCAGCAAGAAACATGCCTTGCCCACAAAATCTTGAAACTCTTTGGAGTTTTTTTGTTTGTTTTTTTTTTCAGAATGCTGAAATGCATGTATAGCTGTGAACTGTTTTCTAATCAGTGGCACACTTTGCTGAGTTGTTACCTACACTGAGCCTGACTTTACTTACACCGCCCTGTTCTCTTTGAATGTGTATCTTGTCCTGCATAGTTGTAACTACCAGTGTTAATAACTGAATCAGAGTGCAGCTGATTTTTCAGCACCTGGGTGGTCAATCCAGCTAAGAGTTGAGAAAAGACACCACAAAAACAAAAAAACAAAACAAACAAAAAAAAAAAAAAACCCAAAAAAAAAACCCAAACCAAAACCAAACCAAAAACAAAACCAAAAAGAAAAAAACAAACTCCCCAAAAAACCCAAAAAACAAAAACAACCCAAAAGCTATACTTTGTAAATGGTATTAATTCTATCTGGAAGTCACTAAGACATAAAAGATGCAAAATTTGAATGTGGTTTCAATAAGCCAATTTTTAAAATAAATTTCATTTTAAAGCCTCAGATTGGTACACATGTTTGTTAAAAGCCAGCAAGTATAAATATATCTCTAAAATTAACTAGGAAAAACCAAATTTCTGGCTATTCAGAGAAAGTAGCAGAATGTATAAATCCCTGCTGTGTACTGAAAGAGACCTCATGAAAATGTTTGGGTTGCTAAGAAAATTATTAAAAATTATTAAGAAAATGCTATCTTAAAAATTAAGAAAGCAAAAATGTCTTCAGTATTTGATTCCTCATAGCTGTGTACTCTTGAGTTACACAGCAATATGTATGCTTTTTCAGCAACAGCTCTGCATCATTACATTGAAATGAATATTGGAACAAGTGAGGGGCCTTCACTTATGGTTATCAGTCCAACAAAGACAGGCAGTTCTTAACTGATACTTAGTAAAAACCCAGGAAGTATACTTACCTTGGTGGTGTGGGCACAGTACTCTACAGTGGCTTTTCAGTGGGTTGGGGTTTTTCCTTGTTTTATTCTACAGCTAGTCTTCACACTGAGCTGAGGAAGAGTAGCATGTAATTTAATATAATGATGGTTATTGCAGAGGTAATTGTTGCATGGCTGATATTAACGGAACACTTTGCAGCTGATGAGGACTTCACTTACCATTTCAAAGCTAAAAAACCCTCAACACATACATACACACACACAAAGAGAAACTGCATCATTTAGATCTTTTTGTCAAAAAGCATTAGAGCATTCTCCAGAATGAGGAATATTTATTAACTGTCCTTGTATGTGATTTGCCAGCATAAGCAACCAAGAAAAATAAGGCAAAGCCACCAAATGCTGTGATTGAAGATCCTATGTTGTTGATATAGTAACGACTTTCTGAAGTTTGGGAATAAATGGGTAGGTATTTTTAGACTTTTTTTTTCATAATGGAGACACGTACTATAATTAACATTTTCTTTTTTTTTGTCATTACTCTTCACAATCCTACTTGTGTGCTGGCTGGCCTATATGTCCCTTTGTGGGAGTATGCTCTGCTCTTGGATTAATAATTAGAGTTTGGCTGTATTTTGCTCTTCAGTTTGGACTAAGATGTGTTGTGTTATTATATGTATTGCTTGACTTGTAAGGCAGCTGTCTTAGAGAGGATATGTGAACTGGGAAGGACAGCTTCTAGTTTCTTGGCAAAGCCTTCTACATTTCCAACAAACCTGCAAGGTTGATTTGGTTAACATGCAAACTACAGAAGGTGATCTCAAGGACATAACCATTCAAAAGCAGAGCAGAAGACAAGAGAACTGCTGTGGTGTTCATATACACTTTAATGGTTTTATTAAGTAGAACAATCTGTTGCCTGCTTGCAGAGCCAGGTCATGAATTCCCTATCTTGTAAATCTCTACTGAGACTGGGAAGCTTAGTAGAGCTAAGCCTCAGCCCCTTCAGCTCCTAGGGCTGACTAAAAGTCCACAATATTTTCTGTAAGAGAAGATGTCTAAATTCAAAGCAGTGGGCAATATAAATTTATTTAGATTTTAGGACTGCAGGGGGAGTTTAGGTTATCAGAACACACGAGATTGCAGTATTTCTCTTTACTTACCACCTATATACTTTCCTTTGTAAGAATTGCCAGTTTTCAGTTGCCAAATTATAATCCAGATTAGAATGAATTCTAGTAACAGATAAAATGATTCATAAACACAGCTTGTGTGTACACCCTTTTGAAACACACCAACGACTTGTGTAAATGTTTTCTGTAAAGGTAAAGTATTCAGGTCAAGTATGTAGTATGCTCCTGGTGTCTTAAATTTAGGAATTTTCCTACACTTCAGTACTGCCTCTCTCAGTGAGTCAGGTTTGGAAATGCAACTGATAGCCAATTGGCTTTTCTTTGAAGCCTCAGAACGCTTGAACAAACAAGTTGTGAAAGCTTCCAAAGGGAAATTGCCCAGACTGGAGCTTGTCTGAGAAGAGTTTGTCATCAAGGGGAATTCTCTGACATCTAAGAAATCTTTCACCAGCAGTAGACATCCCTCACATAGAAAACACTGCCAAGCACTTATGGAAATATTTGAACTGGAAATGACAGACTAATTGATTGACTGTGCCTTTTCTACCACAGCCTTTTTTTCCCTTCTTAATCTTCTTTTTGTTTGTTTGTTTCCTTTTTATTTTTAAATCAGGCAGTTAAGAAACCAAAGACATTCCTGGCCAGGATGGTTTTCTCAATTGACACAATTTTCCCATTTCCTCCCTTGCTTCCACTGGCCCTGCTGGGACAGAAAGTTCTGCTGCAGCCTGTTCAATACTCATCTCCTTTAGCAGCTAACTGGGAGTTTCACTAGTCATTTACAGACCCTCACTGGTTGTGAATAGAGGCAGGAGGCTAGAAAGCCCTACATGCCTTTGGTGTCTGAGAGCAGCCAGAGGAACTACTTCACTGAGAGAGACAGAGAGGTCACTGCAGTCTTCTGGGAACTGAGGGCTGTGGCTTCAAACCTCCTTGTAAATGAATTGTCAGTGTAGGGATGTGTGAAGGGTGTCAGAGGCAGTGCTAGTTCTCATATCTCATTGCAAGGGCTGTGACATTGCTTGCTTTTGAAATGAGGTATTTATCCAGCTCTTGAAGAGAATTCTAGGCTGTAAACCATGAGTGGAGACATACCTTCTTGTGGCCTTGTGTTAGGCTTTCATATTACTGAGGGGCTCAGCATTTCTCATTTCTTTGTTTCTTGCTCAGTCTTCCAGCTGTTGTGGACCGTGCTCTCAGAAGTCTCATTCACCCTGTGCACAGCAAAAAGGGAGCCTCAGCCTTCAGGAAAGCATCTGAAGGTCCCAGTCTTTGAAATCTCCCAGGTTGTACTTACCATTTTTCATTTGTTCAGACCTCTGTGGAACCTTTGGCTGTTTAAAGCACTCTTCTTTTTTTCTTTTTTAGCACACAGCACAATACCTTTCATCAGCATCATTTCCCTGGAGTTTGCATTTGCCTGTTTTCTCCAGAGCTTGCTTGCTTGCTTACTTCTGAAGCCTGAAGTGCTCAGCTTGCAGTATTGGAGCAAGTCTCCCACTCTGGGTCAATTCCAAGATACAGAACTAGTCTTTTCTCTCTCTCTCTCTTTNAAAAACAGAGTTTCTTTTTTCTCTCTCCCTCTTTTTTTTTTTTTTTTTTTTTTTTTTTTTTTTTTTTCCTTTGCTACCTTGTCAGGCTACAGCATTTTCTTCAAGATGACACATCAGAGTAGATATGTGACAGCTCCCCTGACTTCTCAGGGGGTTTCCCTTCAGCTTCCTGAGCCTCAGGAGAAATTAGCTTTTCAAAGCTCTTCTGAGCATCCTCTGAGGCTGTGTCAGAGTTTTCCTCTGCAGCTTGTATTTCTTGCTTGAGTGCTTCAAGCTGCTGATCATTTCTTCCTCTAGTAAGATCACTTCTTTCTCAGTCATGCTTGACAAGAAGTTTGGAATTGTCTTCTCTTTGATTAAGATATTTAGCTTGCATCAGCCTCAAGTGCTCTGTCAGGCAATTTAATGCTTAATCCTCTGGTTCCCCCTTAAATAGCACACATCTCTGTCTCAAAGAGCAGCTGGAAAAGAGAGGAAATTTTCCTTACAGGCATTTTGTGATCTTGACAATTTGGCAGGCATCGAGGGAATTGCAAAGATTGCCTGTGAGAATCTGCTGGGACAACATAAGACTGCTTTCCATTCCCATACTGCGCAACACCATCTTCTCTTCCCTCAGCACCTTCAACCTTGAGATCCAGGGAAATGCTATAAAGGAGAAATGAACTTTCATGAACATCACAATGCAATGTCTGAGCATTATCAGACAGGTTACTTTCCTTCATTTGGAAGGAACATCTTAAGTAAAGTGAGTATTAATATGCATGAAAGAGACTGGCAAGATGAACTTTATTGCTATAAAATATTACCAAGGCACCTGCCCCATTCAGTTTTTCTGAGGTTGCTGGCAGGTGGTCTCATGTGAGAACTTTGTTGAGCTTCTCTGTCTGCAAGGAAAGAGCTACAATGGAAAGTTGAGGGCAGTTTGTAGTATTTTAAACTGTCAGTTCCAAACTGAAGTATTTTGATACAAGCTTACTTAAAAGCAGTAATACCAGTCAGGAAGAATTTTACAAGCTGAACATATATTTTTCTGTTGGACTTGCCACGTGTAGATTGCAGTATTTACTGATGGTACCAGAGCCCAAATTTGGTTTTTATCACAGAATTTGCATTTCATGGTCACAAAAGGTGGAACTTGGAGGGAGATGTTTTATAAGGACATGTTGTGACAGAACAAGGAGGAGTGGTTTCAAACTGAAAGAGGGTAGGTTTAGATTAAATATTATGGAGAAATTCTTAGTGAGAGTGATGAAGCAATGGAACAGGTTGCCCAGAGGTGTTGTGGATTCCTTATTCCTGAAAGTATTCAAAGCCAGATTGGATGGGGCTTTGAGCAACCTGGCGTACTGAAATGTGTCCCTGTCCATAGCAGGGGGGGTGGAACTATCTAGTCTTTAAGGTCCCTTCCAACCCAGACCATTCTGTGATTCTAACTAGACTGGCCACTTTCACTTTCCTTTTTAGGGGTTATTTTTAAAGTGTTTCACTTTCTGGCTCCCCTCCATTTGACCTGTGGTGTAATCTTTGGACTAGAGATGCTTCTGGGGAAACATTAAATCCAAACAAACTCCTTTCCACCCTGTTTTTCATGAAATCTTTCTTGGATGTTCACTAAAGTTCTATTTTTTTTTTCCATTACATTCTCTATTAAACACAGACACGCACTAGCGATCTCATGGTTAGTAAGTTTCCCAAACTAAAGCAATTTTAAATGCTTTTTTTGTTTGTTGTATTTTGGAAGGCACTTAGAAACACTGTGGTGCTTACTTGTTTTGTTTGTTTAATTTTTCTTTGTTTTGGGAATTTGGGGGAGGGTTGTGGTTTTTTTAGCTTTGCTTTGTTTTTCCTTAGGATGAGATGGAAGAAGTGAGGAATTGGAAACACTGGAAATCCTTGGCAGAATAAATTTTTCCCCTTGGTAGTATGTCTGGAAATGAGAAAGGATCGGTCTGTTATACTCTGACTTATGGAAACTTTCAGCAGTGACAATTCCTTCAATCTTCAAAAGCTAAGGACATATTAGTTCCTCCTTTCACAGCAGGCTGATGTGTTAGGTGTTCCTGGAGCCATGCAGACCATGCAGACCATGCAGATGCAACACAGGCAAGCTCTGAGACCATTTTGAAGAGATATCTTTACTTTTGTAGGGAGTGCAGGAGAAACAGAATGAAATATTTAGATCTCACTATCAGGAGTTTAATAAATTGGTCCTTGATTACTGATCTGGTAAAGGAAGCAATGAAGGTCAGGAACAGAAGAGGAGAGAGGTCTAAATGATATGGGTAGAATTGATGTGAAGATTTGCTGTGGCTGTGATCTGCCTGAACCTTTGCTGAAGCCTGGCTTCCCAAGAAGTTGCAGTATTTCCCTATCTTGCTTTATCCATGCTTTATTAATTCATTTAATGTCTCGTAAAATCATCAACTCAGGATGCTATAAAATCTCTGCTTGTTTTGCCCATGTCTAACATATCTATCATCTGCACACTCCACACCTGGGATAACATGACAAGGGATCTCCTTCTCATGTCTTCACAGGCTGCCTTTGTGTCAGGGTCTTTAAATCAAATTGTTTGCTTTGTATCCTATTGTTGGATAAAATATGTATTTCATATGTTGCTTTGGTAGTGCAAGTATCTTATGAGACATTCTCCCTGCTGGACTGTTATTTTTAACAATATCTGGTTTGAGTTGATGAATCTGAGAACTATAATCTGTATTTTTATTATGAGCTTCTTGGCACTGATGTGTAATAAATTTACTTCGTTACCCCATCCAAGAGAAATACTGCTAAGTTGAGGGTCATGAATGTTTCATATCAATATCCTGTCTTTAATAAATCCTAGTAACTTCTGCAAAAAGTCTGTCTGCTTTCTGGTTTGGGATATTCAGGAAGAAAAGTATGGAAAAATGAAATATGTTAGTCTGGGACTTCCTAGCTTTTCAGTATCTGTGTCTCCTTTGTCTTTCTAGTAGATATCTCCAGGATGTTCTAACTCATTCGGGTTGGAGATGAGCCCAAAGATGGAATGGGGTTGATATGTCCTATTTACTGGGACCCACTTTCCAAAATGTTTTCACTTCTACCATTTTAAAACTTCTGCTCTCTGAATCCTAAATTCTTTCTATATAAGAGCTTCATACCCAGTCAAATATTTTCTCTCTGTGGCAATGGCAAGCAAAAGAGTATGAGACTGGTAGGTTTATGGAAAAGTCATGTAACCAGAGAAAACCTATGTGGTGGGAGCCCTGTGCTATGCCTGGCATGTGGCACATGACTGAGGCCTGCAGGCACTGCTGGTGGGAGTAGTAAAAAGACTTGCTCAGCATAACCTTGCCTGGGGCTCTCTCTATCTTTCCAACAGGCTGACATCTACACTGGCAGCTTGTTCTGAGTTACTTTGTTGGGGATGAACAAACAACCTTCAGGATGAGCTGATGATTTTGCAGTGTGTTCACCTAAAGTGAAAGAAAGTAGATGAAATAAGAATGTATTAAGACTGCATGGTTTTCTTCTGGTCAGTTTCAGGAGATGATCCATGGAGCCCTTGCTGGTACAAAAACCTAGTACAGGGGAAGATTACATCTTGCTGTACATGAATAGGTGTAACACCACCTGTTATCTACACCTAAAACTCAAGCTATGTTCTTGTAACAAATGCAAGCTATGGCACTGTACTTTCCAAAATGAGCTGTGATACCAAGATTTCAGTTTACTTTGGAAGATGCTACCAGGATGTTATTTCATAGGTGGGTTTTCTGGACTGTTACAACTTGTCAAAACACACTTCAATCAGTCAGATTACTGGAATTCCCTGGGGGAAAGCAGCCTTCAGAGGAATTAAAAACATAGTGTAACAGCACAAATAGTTCTCTTGCCTGTTGCATAATAGGGTGACTTGCTTGGTTATTCCATGGTTGGTCCTTTCCATGCTGAAAGAAGCATTTGGAAACAATAGTCTAGACTACATTTAATGGCCTGATCTTTTTTTGAAATCACATTTCCAAGTGAGGGAAGAAACCAAAGTAAGGTGAGCTTAGGGAATTTCTTAATCAACTCGTACCCTGAGAAAAAAGGTTTGCCGTTTATGTGGAAGACAAGGAGGCATGATTTTGCAATTACAGCATATGACAAAGACTCCAGAAATCCTGAGTTTTTAGTTCCACCACAGATCTGTCTACCATACCCTCCTCTCCCTGCCCCCTCCTTTTTTAAAATTGGTCTAGGAGGACCTTGGAGCCTTGTGAGGAAGGACTTACGTGGTCTGATTGCAGAATATCAGGACCCATTGGTTCTGCAACACACCTAGATTTCCTCCCACAAACAACAGTAGGGTGGATCTAGAATCAGACCATTGTATGGGTGGGGGTGCAGGACACTTCCTGTGCTGTATAAATACAGAGATTTTGTGATAGTATGGCTTCAGACAGAAAATGTCTACAGTGTACATAAACTACCCTTTGTTTTGGGAAATGGTACTGACACCAGATATTAAAATCTGAACCTCATGACTTTATCGCTCATTGTTTGGTTTGTTTTTCAGCTCACAGAGCAATACTTTCCTGCTCTAAGTACAGCTTATCACACCAAAAATCAGTGGTGCTATTGCAGTTGCTGTCACAGCCCCTGCTTTGAACAAGATACTCCATGTGGAAAGCAGCAATTCCACATAGCACAGCTCGAGGCTCACTGAAGCCGAGGAAGACTGCTGGCTTGGCTGATGCATGCTTCATGATGCTTAATTTGGGCTGACAGCATAACATCTGACCCAGTGGTGGTTTATTGCTGGTGTAGGGTTGCTGTGTTCCAGCTACAGTTGCTGGATCAACATTTGCTGTTGGTCTGCTGAGAAATGCGTGAGTATACACGCAGTTGGGGTGTTCCTTCTGCTATTTCCAGGAGCAAGCAAACTCAGAAGTATGGAGGAAAGAGGATGATAGTTGTTTATCCCCAGAACTCATCATGTTTCCAAGAGCTGTATTTATGTTGGTTTGTCTGTAACTTACTTGTGCCAACGAGGTCATGAGGTTGGATTTTCACTTGTTTCACGTTTTGTAGATAGTTGTTGAGTTTCAGGAAGCCAACATCCTGCTGCTGGGTCAGGGTGGCATGGAGCTATATCTTGCTGTGCTAGTGAGCCTTGCTGTGCTATGAGAAGGAGGGATACCCAAAGGAAGCTGTGCTACCCTGTGGTCACAGCACAAACTTGAAGGTTCTGCTGGAAGGGTCCCAGTCAGTTAACAACTTAGCCTTATAGGACATCCCCAGACAAAAATAAATTAAGAAACCCCAGCTGATGAAGGAATAAACTAAGTATGTGTTTCTGTCACTGTCTTTTCTGGAACAGTCCTGCCTTATGTACTTGCTATTGCAAATGAGGTTTGGGCTTGTTTCTGTGTCACAAGCTTTTTTTTCATGAGAGATGTGGTACAGCTAGAGTGATGGCTTACCTTCTACAACTGCTAGTGCAGGCTCTGTACTGACTGAGTTTCTACCTGGGAATTCAAATTTTCATGGTAGTATCAACCCCCCCCCAGTAAAACAACAACTCTTCAACACCACCACCACCAGTTAGAGCAGGAAGATTGTTGTACATAGATAATTAAAAATTGTGTAATGTTAATTATATAGCCTGGCTAGGTATATTCTCCTGTAATACCAAAAACAATATTATGAAGGAGGGAATTAGGGAGATGGCTATTTTTGCATTGGTAGAGAGAACAGTAGTCTGAAAACAGCTGGGGGCTTGTTTGGCAGCAAAATCTTAACCCAGCAGCCATCATGCTTTGCCATCTGCTCAGACAAAGCACACATGAAACAAGGTTGACTCCTGAGTTCACACCAAGACAGTGTGTTGGGCATATACACACTCTGTTCTTGACAGTGACTGAAGGGTCCCAAACCTGCTCAGACCTCTGCCCATCAATGCCATTGGAAAATCAGTGGCCTGAGCACCCTTTTATTCTCCTTTATCAGCGGCACCCATCTGTGATGCTCACTCCATGCAGGGGAAGGCCACTGCAGCTTTTGCTGCTCTGGTCCTCTCCTTGCTCACCAGTGCTTTCCTCTCTCCTTCTCAAACATGTGGAGGAAGTGGGAATTAACACTGGGAAGTGCAGAGCCAACTGGCAGAAGGAAACCTTGACAAGCCGTGCATCTACACTGGGATATGGGGTTTGATTTATACAACTGAAACCCTGAAAAGAGGTTTGAAAAGATACAGCTCAAGAGAAAAATTCAAGCTGACCTCTTGCCACACTTACAGCAGAAATCTGTGCTAAGTGAAACAGAGGTACCAGGTCTCTGCTACCTTCCACACAAAATGACAGTATTAACTGGACCCTTATTTAGGAAATTTTAAATTTAAAATATGGCTTGTGAACTTCAATGGGAAAAAAAAACCAAAAAAACACCCCCCCAAAAAACAAACACCAAAAAAAAAACCCACCCCAAAACCCCAAACCCAACCCCAAACAAAACAAACGAGAAAAAAACTCCCTCTTGGTGGAAATTTTTTGTGGGTTTTTTCCAACAGAAGCTGAGGAAATCATTATTCTCCCTGTCACTCTCCTTCCTGCTCAAAAAGCAGGAGAATGAGAGAAAAAGTTGGAGAAGAAAGAGAAAAAAAACCCCAAACAAATGCATTTTTTAAAAGTAGGAGGCGACTTTTGTCATGGAAAAACTTTCGACATACCTTTGACAGACAAATGGAAGGGCTGCATGCCTGCCCAGCATGGGTTGGGGAACAGACCATCTGCCTTTCTGTGGTGGATGGACATGGTGGTAGCACATTGTCCCAGCTCCAGAATCCTCCAGCAATTGCAACACGAGGCAGGGAACAAAGATTGAGAAGGTGGCTGAAGATGGGAATAGACTAAGTCGGTGCTAAGAGTAAGAGACCAAAAGGAATCTCCTTTGTGAACTGACCTTGAAAAACTATCACTTTGTGTAAATGCAGACATCAGAATTGGAATCAAAGGTATGTTTTTCCATATTAACCCCAATGCCTTAAAATTCCATGTGAAGCAGCTGGCAGAGTAGAGGTGGGTGCAGCTATGTACCTGTTTGTTCCCATAACATTTCAGCCTTTCCAGCTCAAATAGCAACTGATCCCTTAGATTGTCTGCTCCCTTTTGTTATCAGCACCTTAGTGGATTTCCATATTCCAGTATGCTCAAGATTGTTTGGGACAATCTATTATTTAGCTTTCTGGGACCTGGTCAGTTGGCTTCTTTGATTAAAACTGCAGAGGCAAAGCAGAGCTCCATCAGCATCTGAAGATGGGCACCTTTCAAAGCTGTGGTCATGAATAGGAAATCCAGGATAGATGAGCTGCTGGGCTGTTGGCTCCTCTGGTGCTCTTGCTTTTTCACCTGTGTAAGCCCAGCTCTTTGGAGTTATTTGAACGTAATCATGGCAAACACTCTGTACATAGAAAGCCTTTTTCATACATACATACGTACAAAGCGTTTTTCACAACCCACACCTGCAAACTCCCTTCTGTAAGTGTGTGTATTTAGCAAAGTATCTCCCCTCCCAGTTGCATGGGGAGAGTCCAGACACTATAGCATGGAAGCCATAAAATACACGAGTTCAGATACAAGAAAGGCTAGGAGGCTGATGGTTCAGAGTTCTTGGAAGGCCTTGGATGGTGTATAAATGAGGTCATATCTAAAACATCTTCAAATATGTTTCTAAAGCAAATGTTGCACAATTAAATTAAGGCTGCAGAGGAATGGAAAAAATAGAGATGGATTTGTTTTTCTGTTGAACAGAACAAAGATGTTATATTTAATGATTCCCACAGAAAAATGTGGACTTCAAAATTAAAGCCACAGCTGTGTTGTCAGTCAAAGAAAGTATATTGGATTGGGACATACAGAGCTGTAGACCACTGTGTAAAACCTGAGGAGTTCTCACCTTTTCTTTCTAGCAGAGATGTATTTTCCTGCGTTTTCTGGTTTGGCCTAATGTGCACATTCATGCAGTAATTATCTTTTCTCTTGGGGTCAGAGACTGATGAGCACTAGAGCTGTGCTGCAGATTGCTTCAGTTGCCTCCTGCTGTCCCTGCATGTAGCTCTGATCTTATTTGATAGGTATTCTCCAGCTGTACTCCTTATGATTTTTAAAAGAGCATTCTGTGGGTTTACAGAGGTACAATTTTTTTTTTCAGGTGTGTATCTTAACAATTTTCTATGTTGTTTGAAGTTCCTTCATCAAGCTTTTGTTCAGCTGTTCCAAACAGACTTGGTCCCTGTAAAAGCTGTGCTCCTGCCTTACTTACAGACACAGGCATCTTTGGTTGACTGAGTTTCTCTACTTTCATATGGAAATACTTGCATGACACAAAGAGCCGTATTAAAAATGTCTTCTACTTTCCTTGCTTGGTTTACAGAAGGGGTCTGTTCAGCCTCTTTGTCAAATGCTTTATACCTGGATTGTTTAAAAAGGAGATGTGGCTTCTTGAGGTGATACAAGGATTCTTGTCCCAAGTCTCACAATCTGCCTGTGCAGAGCTTCCTGAAAACAGTAAGGCACTTTACAGTTTTCAGCTTGACTGTTCCCATTTACTTGGCAATTTTGGACATGTAAACCTTTATACATGTATAAATGCCAAGATGCCTCAAGCAAAGATTTTTCATGGGGTGCCTGAAGTTCTCAAATGTCTCAAATACAGTATAAATATCACTATGTAATTCCTAGTAAATAACATGTCTTGAAAAGCCTGAGTTGTAGCAGTACGTTCATGTTCATGTCAACCTCTTGAGTAGATAAAAAGCCTCCATTTTCAATCAACTAAACAGAATAAAGATATTTGAATAGGTCAGTCTTGTGGCTTTAGCATACAACTCCTAGGCTCTGTAACAGACTTAGAAAGCTCGAATCTCCCAAGATCAGAGAACACCAAAGAATTGCAGCCAAATTTCTATCTGTCTTCTGCACTTGGTGCTTGTAGACTTGCACATTAACCCTCTGTCATTAGGATATTTCCACACGCTAAAGTGCAAGTGGAAGGCCCAGTTAGATGGGTGGGCACTGTGTGGTTTGTACACAGCATGGCTGGGTTTTCATTCACTGATGTGGTGTGGTACATTTCCACAAAGGGGAACCTGAGGCCACTTTTGCTGTGTTAACCTTGCATCGCCAGGTCATTCACCTCCTCTCTGAGGAGCACACACACAAAATTGGGTTATGTGTTGGATGTGGAGATCAAAATACTTCACCCTATCTAACCCTCAAATCAATTAGAAGGTTCATTTCAAGCTGTGGTTGATTTCTTTAATTAAGTCAAACAAAGGCAGGCAGGAAGGCAGGCAGGAAGGCAGGCAGGCAGGAAGGCAGGCAGGAAGGAAGGAAGGAATGTTGATGCTTACAGTTCTGATGCTAAAATTTTCAGCATTATGAAAAAGGCCTCTTGATTTCTTTTTTTTTCTGAGTTTGTAGAGCCTAAAAGATGTTTGCTTAAGCAAAGAAAAAAAATCCTTTTTTAAGATTGGTTTTCCATTGTTACCTTTGAGAGGTTCCTGTGATCTCAGGAACAGTTGTCAAGGAAATAACAGCCCTTCTCTCTTGTTTGTAGCAGGATTTCAGGTTTGGTTCCTTCAGGAGCACAAACATCACTTATATTTCTGCATCTGTGGGACAGAAGAAATTTGTCTAGTTTTTACTTTTGCCTTTTGGTTTTGTTTCAGTCTTACTTAGATTAGAAATAGCTGTGCAAAAATCCTAAACCAAGTAAAACAAATCTTTTGTGAATCGTCAATCTTCCAGCCTTTTCATTCTGGTGTTAAAACATTTTTATTTCTGATTCGTTATTTATGAAAGCCAAAATAATTGAAATTTCCATTCTGGATCAGAGTCTGGCAGCTAGTAGACTAAAAAACTGTGAGGGAAAATGGTCTCTATGCATGAGACATGAAAATTAATTGTTTAGGCAAAATATTTTTTCAGATGGTTAGGTTTTGCATATGAATTGTCCCACTAATACTAGCATAAATCTACTACAAATACCCTAAGTAATGCAAATGTTTGCTAGTACCTTTTTTCATTTTGAACTGAGTTCAGTTTCTTTGGCAAAATGCTGTTCCTGAATGAGTAGAAGAGTAATTGGGTACTCAGCCCTTGAGTGTGTGGCTGCAGCTGTGAGTCATCTCCTTACTTTGCCTGCTGTCTTGGGACTTCTTGATGACTGCAGAGGATCAGCGTGTTGTGTCACCCGGCACCGGCCATGTCACAGGGCAGCCACGAGCCCCGCTGCTGAGCACATGGTGCAGGGTGTTATGTCAGTGCTGACTCAAGGCAGGGAAAGAAGTGCTCACCCGATCCCTGCTGATGTAAAGTGCTCTCTGAGTTAGGACCTTGGTTTCAGAGATTACTTGACCCACACTGCCATTTTCACCCTTTTCATACCAGGATCAGGTGAGAGAACCATAATCTGAATTTGAGGAAATTAAATTTTTAAAAGAGAGTTAATTTGACTGGAATATATGTAAGACTTTCATATATTTTAACTAAGATTTTGAGAAATTGGGGGGGGGGTGTACACATATATGCGCACACACACAAATACATTCTCACATTTGCTTTACAGATAACTAAAAGCCTTGTGACTGTGACTCTCTAAAATTATGGCCCTATTGGACAGCTAAAATTGCTGTTGGATAGTATGGGTCTGTGAAACCAGCCATGAGATTCCAAATCGGTTTCTTGCATACCTTTGACCTACTTGGCACTTGAGAGGGCTGGTTGTGATCCTGAGTCTCCCATTCATCTGAAAATGGAGAGAAGCAGGTGATGCCACCTGAAGCCCTCCTTCCTGACACCTATGGAAAGCTCTGTCTTCTGACTCAGGCTGTTGAATCACATTTGGCAAGCCAGACATTGCAACTGATAGTAGCTGGCAAGTGTATTTTAGTACCATTACCTTTTTTTTCTGTGGATTTTGAAATGTCAAAAAGTCTACTAAAGTTCATAAGCATTTAGAGCACTGATACAAAAAATGGAAGGAAACTAAGAAACCAGGAGGGATCTACATCCATGTTGCTTATGGCATTTTGTGAAGTCTTTTACACGTATGCAAAATGTCTTTAAAGAGACACGAAACTAACCTGTTGCACTTTGTTTCCTTGTTTTGCATAGATGTAAGTGCTTAAATAAAATGCCAAGCACTGTAGGATTCAGCAGAATCTGTTTTAGCTTGCTCTGCGTGGCTTGTTCTATTAATATATGGTTGTGGTCAGGAAGGAACACAGTCTCACTTTGCTATAATATGTGCAGTATTAATTTTGGTTTGATACCTGCCAGGCAAAGATCCTCACCAGCCGAAGGCATTCTTTCTAACCCAGCGCCATCTGTTGTGCAGACCTTTGATTCTGATATTTCTAATGATTCAAGCCAAAGCAAAAAGAAGAGCCAACTTGAAAAAAAAAAAAAAGTCTTGAGGAGGAATGAACAGTTCTATCAAGGCTAAATATAATGGCTTATTGTCACATTTGGTGTAAGTCCTGCAAGGGAAACGTGTGTGATTAGTTTTGTTTTAGAAGAAAACAGTCCTTCATGCTGGCAGTGTCATTGTTGTTGTTGCATGAAAGGAATATTGATAGCTAAAGTTCAAGCACGTGATTTTATTGCTGAAATGCTGTAGTCTTTAGGAAGATTTCCTGATAGGAAAGTTACTAGTAAAAAAAGGTTACTCACTTATTGTGCTCAGCAGATTAAAAGCCTAAGGAGTCTTTGATTCTTGCATGCAAAGGAGCAGCAGGATTAACACTTGCCTTAGCTCTTTGAAAGACAGCTCAGGGTTTTTGAAATAAGCATTCAAGTAATGTCTGTCAAAAGAAGTTAGCTTCCAATCCCCTGACAAAAGTTGCATGATGATTTTGTCACCTCGCTGTCAAAACAATAATTAATTGCTCCAGATAGCTTTGTTTTTTCACTTAGAGTGGGTGAATTAATCTGTCAGAGCTGCCCAACCCACATGGGTAAACATTTGCCTACTGTGATACCATGAGAAGTCTACAACAAATATGAATGTATTTTATGATCATCACAACTCCATACAATCACCTGCTGGTCATTTATTTTTATTTGTGATAGCGTGGAGAAGAAACTTGTCAAAGAAAAATTATAGCTCTGTGGGCTTCAGATCTATAATTAATGGTTGAAAGTTCTGTATTATCAAACACCATTTAATTCACTAGGAACTGCAAAGCATTGAAAACTATATAGAAATACAGTGACATACTTCAGAATTTTTTTTTCGGCATTATTTGTAAAGTTGACTGTTGGTGTAACTGCTGGCCTGTAAAACAAAACCTCTCATCTCTACTCTTTCAGACTAGCAGGTGTCTTTGTGCTGTCTAGTAGCTCCTGAAAGCTTGAATGTTCCATAGAACCTAACAGTTGAGTCTTTTTTCCCTTAGTGTATTGCTGCATGCTGAACCTCCTTGTGCATTTATGTCAAAGATAGACTGCAAAGATGCCATCATTAGCTGTGGTTTCAGTGCTCATGTGTATTGGTCACTTATGTATAACAATATAGAAATTAATAGGAAATATCAAGCAAATTTTGCTTAGATTTCAGTGTCTAGAGCAACATAAAATGCAAGGTATAAAGCCACAGTATGACTAAATCCAGTCCTGCCTGTATGTAGGGTCATCCCGCCTGAAAAGAGAGTAGACATTTTGGTATGTTGTGCTTCTGTTTACTTTGCATAGGTGCTCTTTTCCTTGCAAGGATCTGCAGCTGCCATTTATTTATGAAATTAATTATTTGATCTCATGGTATGTAGCAGCAGAGAAATACTGTGTGGGATTGTAATTAATATATTGTACGAGAGACAAAATAACATCCACGCTATTAGTTGCTGAAACTTCCTCCCTGCTCTTTCCAGTAAAGAGTGAACAAAGAGGTGAGAACTTGATCTCTTTCAGTTTCTTAAACATGGGGATTGCTCCCTATGGCTTAAAAAGGATGGAAATTGAAGAGAGAATTAATTTATTTACAGACTTCTCTGATAATCTGTTTAATATAGATTAGTACTGAAGACTATCACTATAGCAGAGATCTGTAGAGAGATTAAAACCTGTAGGAGAGATTAAAATTTGTTTAAGAAAACTGAAATTGAATAGTGGGAATATGATTGAAAACTTTTGTCATGAAATTTGAATGTTTATGTTTCAGATTTTAGCAGTCTGCTTCCACATCTGGAAGCATCTGGAGCTACTAGGCAGTGCTTAGCAAATGATAAAGAATATATGAATTAGCTGCTGGTATTGAGCCAAACTAGAAACATTGGTGTTCTTGAATTGTCTGTAGATTTACAAAATTTTATGCTGTTTTTCTTACCCTAATACCCAAAAATGTACTTAATGTCACAAAATGTGGTGTTTTAGAGCTCACAGAGGAGAAGAGCTGCCACCAAATGAAGATATATGTACTTTTTAATTACACCACTAATGCAGAGTCCCAGCAAGCTTTCGACAGGAAGGATTTGAATTTGATACGTTGGGTGGATTGTGCTTCACTTCAGGGAAGTGATTTGATTACCAAAGGATCATGGTCACAATTTATTCTTCATATTGGCTGTCATATGTATGGTAGATTCCAACTTTTTAAAAATCAAATAGAGAACTTACTATCTTTTAGTGCAAGTCATAAAAACCAGCACAATGAGGAAGAATGCAGCTAGTCTTAAAATATATATTTCATATTTGCTTTCATTTTGGTTAGTGCCTTTCATAATTTAATTAAGATACTTGGAAATGTAAATTACCATGACAGAAGTATGCTTACAAGTAAGTGGTTTATGATCACTAATTAACAGAAGTTGGTTTTATTCATGCAATTTCTGTAAATAATGTTTGCATTCATCAGATCAGAAGTTACCAAGTTACAGAAACTGTGAAGCATGACTGCTTGAACAAACATAAAATTCTCTGTTAGATTTGTTTTACTGCAACATGGTCAGCTGAAAAAAGTATACAGCTTTCTAAAAGCTTTATTTGGGGTGTTTTTCTTTCAATGTGTTTACTGTACAGATTCCATTCTGTAGATTGCTCTGAGTATCTGGCTGCCCAAGATTCCAATGGATTGCATTAGGGAAGATTGTATATATTCTTTAGAGGATATTGGACCTATTGTTTCTACAAAGGTGCAAGTTTTCCATCAGCAGGATTTCCCCATGCTGAGTCAACTCTGTGGGAGGAAGAATCTGGATTTTCTTAGCAGAGAACAGAGATCAGCTCTTGCTTGGTAGTCATCATCAGATGATGTTCTCCAGTAGCCTGAAATGGGATGAAGAGGTCAGCATCTCTTTGGCAGTCAGCAGGAGACTTCAGAGAGGGCAACCTGCACAAGCAAGTGGAACAGCTACCTATGTAAGTCACTGCACAGGTTTGGCAGGAGAGACAGAAACAGTTATGCATGTGCTAAAAGCAGGAAAAGGCTATACCACTTCTCAAAGTTATTTTACTCTTCTTCTGTAAGTGAGTTCGAGCTGAGCATATTAACTTTATATGTGGAAAGATATCTCTAATGGGGTCCGGTATCTGTCTGCAAATAGTACAGTTCAATTTTTCTCACTCCTTGGTCAAACACTCTTTAAAACCCACTGAAACCAGGAGGCAGAGCTGGTGGGTCGGAGTAGACTTTGGATGGGCTGAGTGATCAATGCTGTTTGCAGATGCATAGAAGATATGTATGTGCTGATATCTAGAAGAGAATTTTTTTTTCCATGTTCTCTGGTGTGTGATTTTTTGGAGCTGTTGCAAAATACTAATGTTCCCTTCTCGGCCTTTGAATCAGTCTGGTGTTTAATTAGCAACAATGACAACAAGATTAAAAAATAACACCTAAATTATGTAGTAGGGCTTGGTTTCTGGATAGTCTGTTTTACTCTTTTTCACTGATTAGCAGTTTGAACTAGTTTCTTGTGTTTAAATAGATCCCAAATTGGATCCTAAAGTTCACTGAAATGAAATAACCTCATAGTTATTCATGATTATTTTTGACTTGCGCAGGAGGGAGGAAGTGCTGGAACCTCCATGAAGACCTGCCAAGTATTGTATATCCAGTGTGATCATTTCCTATCTTGCACTCCAGTCATTCATGGCTGCAGGTTGGCTTATGGATTTGAATGTGATGTGGGAAGAGGACAGGCATTTGCCTGCAGTTTCACCTGTTAATATAGTGTTCAGAGAGAACAACTGAACAAGAAAGCAGCAGAGCATCTGTACAAATGGAGACTTACTGTAACCTCCCATCTTCTTTTCTAACAAATCAAGCCAAGCCATCCCCTGCAGTTACCCAACAACTCCTCTTTATTCCATCCTTCTCACCAGGATCTCCACCATAGACTTGTGTTTTGCTTCTATGATCTGTAGCACTTACTGGGATCCCCCAAAACGCTTCTTCTCTGCTATCCCTTTCATCCAGCATCTCTGGCAGCTCAGGGGGGTTGCAGCTCCTAGAAGTCTCCAGTCTCTGCATGAGCTGGAACGTTACATAGTGTCCTTCAGTTCACACTTTCAGGTTCAGTTCAGCAACCCCACCTTGATGCTCATGAAAGCCTGTCCCAACCTGATCTACCAAATGTTGTCTTTCTTCATGACACACTCTCAGTATTGTGCCCACACTAAGGGGATTTTATTCTAAAGCGAATATGCCTGTTTATGTGCAAGTTGTTTACTGTTGTGACATTCAATCAGTAAATAATTTCTGTAACGTAGCATGGCTGCCAAAACACATAGCCTTGGCAACCACACTGTGCTGTGTTGTACCCATTCTGTACCCAGTGCTGGTCTGTGGCTCAGGCTGGCTGAAATGAGTGGGCTGGAGTGAAGCAGAACCTCGCACTAGATTCATTATTATGTGTGTTTTCCTTTAGATGAAGTGCCCCACATGCCACTGATGGCATGTCAGCCATGATGGTTCTGAGGAGCTTCAGATTCCCTTTTAGCCTAGTTTCCTCTAGTAACCAGGGCTATGCACTCCTCTGCTGTAGGGTGTTGTGTGTATACATGTACTCCTAGTAGCTTGTGAATCTCTAGTCAAACATCAAGAAGCCTGTCTATTTGCTGTTGAGAAAAGGAGCAGTTTCATGAGTGTCTTGAGAACAGGTAAGCAGCTGGAGACCTGAAACCAGCTGTAGGATTCACATCCTGGGGGGGGAAAGTGAGGCTTCTTTGGTTTGCTGCTTGTAGAACCTCTTAATCTAACTTTACCACTTCTCAGGGAAGAACTGTTCTCCAGATGCCAGAAAAAATTATTAAAGAGGGCTCTGAAATGTTTGCTTTGAACTCCTCAGAAATCATGACTAGGATCTGATAAGTGGATTAAGTGAGCAACAGTTAGTGTCTTGAGTCCAGATTGCCGAAGGACTCCATACACCTAGCAGGAGGAGATGCTGAGGCCAGATGCATGCCCAAGCAGTTACTCCTCTTTACAATCCCATTCCAGTTATGCAGGATCTGAAGACCAGACTTGCCGACATGCTTCTGATGTGATTATATAAAAATTAGAGCATTTTCCTAGCATTGTTCCTGCCAAAGGCTCTTGCATGCTTGATTTCAGCATACTGCTTGATTCCCAGGAGAGTTTTTTCTCAAGCAGGTGCTGTTCTGGAGGCTAGAAAGTATTTTTGACCCTTCCCAGGGAAATCTTTTCAGAAATATTTTTTCTGTAATGATTTACCAGGAGAATTGGAGTATGTCTGTGTATCTCAGCATTAGAATGTGCAGCTCAGAGATAGCTGGATTCCCGTTTCCTCTTCCAGGACTCCTTCTGTCTTATCCAACAAGTATGTACATGGTCCTTTAAGTGAATAAAATACAGAGGCAGTGCTGGAAGCAGAGACCAGTCTGCAGAAGCACCTTTCCCAACAGACAGATTTATTAGTTATTAGGTGAAAGATGGGCCATAATATATCCCTGACTCTTCAACTGTCTCCTGAACTGCTTGTGGCTTTGTTCTTGTAGGATTAGGCAGCAACTGATTGAGACTTTTTCAGCACTTTGAATTCAGGTGCAATTTCCATCCAAGTCCCTTTTACACAGCAGGGAGTAAAAGCCAAAAAGTTGGATTTGTGTTAAAATGTATTGACTTCACAGGGGAGAAGTCTCTCTGAAACTCCAACAAATGCTTCTGGTCATGGCACAAAGAAGTCACGTGTACACGGAGAAGGGTCCTTCAGACAAAACCATAAGGCACTTTGGGCAATCATCTGGGTACTTTGCAGGTCACCCAGAAATACCTCAGCCCTTTTTGCTGCTGTCTCCTGTGTTGACTTTATCTTACATCCTCCCATTTGTGCCAAGTGGAACACAGCTGAGGTGAGTTTGTTTTCTATCCCTCTGGTTTTTCCAAGATCTTCTTGGAGTCTTCTACTTAAAGCTACAGAGGTTCCGAAGTAAAAGAAATGCAAAAGCGGTGACTGTCTGCCTTTGCCCCATGTGGTTTTTGTATCTTTGTTATCTGAGTGACCCTGCTTTGTCTAGTCTGTATCTGTGATACTATTTATCTCCAGCTTTGTTTTCTGTCCACACTCACCAGCACCATTGTAAACTCCTGGTTTGTGCAGTGGTCTGGAAGTACAGATGTACACACAGGCCAGAAGTTGTCAACATCTCCTGTTTTTTAATTGGAACAACTAGGATAAAGCTTAGTGTGGATGAGCTTCCTTCACCAATGATGGGGAGAAGTACATTACCTCGTGCTACAGCTTTGGATAGAAGGAGCCACAGGTCTTTCTCTGAGTCAGTTTCAGCTTCACAACCAGAATGGAGAGTGTCCTTCCCATTTCCAGCCCTATGGAAGGGGATATTCATAGTCCCAAGAACCATGCCAGCCACCTGGCAGGTGGTCCCAGGAGAGAAGCTCTGCACCAGGCTGGCTTTCTCCCCAGCACAGAGTTATTGGCTCCTCATTCCTCAGGACCTTAGTGGCTTCAGCATGAGCAGTGAGACTTCAGCATCTAAATATCTGCAGCCTATGGCCCTGGCACCTTGCAGCCTAGAGGATGCCCACAGCTGGACACAGTGTTTCACTTGGTGCTCTTGCTGGAGGTGACAGCAGCAAAAATTGCCTTCTCCAGAGCAACCCTCCACACCCTCTGGTGGTGCCCCAAGCCCCATTTCTTCCAGTTCTTCCCATTTTTAACAGTGCAGTCTTTGTTTTGCTAGGCGGAAGCACACGCCTGACAGAAGCACGTACACCTACTCATCAGACTCACCCAGAGCAAGAAAAACTTGACCTTTATTTTTTGAGGATGAGGTCTCAGTATCCTAAAAGTACCTTTCAAATGCAACTGCAGGATCTGCATAATTGAAACTTTTTCTCTAATCTCATTACCTCCCTCAGGCAGTTCCTGACAAGTGCAGATTATAAATGAGAGTTTGTAGTAAACATAGCTAAGAAAAAGGTATCTTTAATATTTTTGCAATATATTCAAAGCAGTTTGGGCATGAACACAGAGAACTCATTTCTATTTCACCTCAAATGCCATTATGTTTATTAAATTAGGAGTGGCATTAATGCTAGAACATAACCAGACCTTTTTGTGATTTTGCATTTGTCATAACTGAAAGATCTCACTAAATATTTCTCTATACCTCTAAATAACATTGCCTGTCATGTAATATTTGTCTCAGATTTTCCTCAGTGTTTTTGTATCAGAGCTGAAAATGAGCTATCACAGAAAATAAAATGGGACCGAAATACCAGTTCTTTGTATTAAATTTAACATTTGGCTTCTGTCCCAGAGTTTTCCACATCCATATTGGAATCAGATGGTAGTGTAAGATGAAAAGATCTCCTGGATGAGTTTTATTCTGATCCTTATTAAAGGGCTGATAACATACTGAAGGCAAGATACTTATTGTAGTAAAAAAGCCTGCCTAATATCAAAGGCTGGATGGACACGCTGACAAGTATTATTGCTAGGCCTTCCTGCTTGATCACATTGTGGTATCACAAAATCATTTGGGTAGTGGACGTGACATATAAAAACTTCAGTGTGAGAGCAAAAAGCTCAGACTGGCAGGTATTGCTGCTGTGTGTACACACTTAGTAGCTGACCATAAGCCAAGGAAAGGGTTTAATATCAAAAAGTATTGTTGGTGACAGTACAGCATAGCTATATTTATATTATTCGCAACTATTTGCATTCATGAAGGACACTGCCTTGTACTGACTTACCTGTGAAACTGGTATCACATGTGGCAGCATAGGGCAGCCCTTCTGGTATTGCTCAGCCTTCTTCAGAAGTTGTGCATCCTCTGTCCTATCCACAAACCAGCACTTGCCCAGGATTCCTTTGGCACTCTGGAGACAGAAAGATCAAAGAGGCCTAAATAGTCTTCAGAAAGCAATTTTCTCTTTACTCAAAGCAGCTTTGTGTAGTTCTTGTGTATTATTTGGCTAAAATTGTACAAACATTTGCAGGCTCTGGGTGTTCTCTGAAAAAACAATTACTTTTGATAAAACGAAGGAATGGTGCTTTCTGGTGTTGCTTGCTTTGCTGTAGTGGAGACTGTGAGCATGATATTGCGGCTATAAATTAGATTTTGCAAAGCAGCATTTCTGTAGGGAGTCTGCTGCTTCAGACCAACAGGGTATAATCAGAATTTTTCAAGGGGATATTTTGCCTGTGTTTTGTGGCAGTATCTTCAGCAAGAGAAGTAGAACAGGAATTGCAGACTTCATTGACTCTTCACTTCAGCTTTTGATCACAAAGACTATTGAAGAACAAATATGCTTTATACGTATTTTATGCTGCTTTTCTAAATGTACCTTTTTAAAGCCTGGCATGTGGTTGGAACTTATATGCAGAGAATCATTTCACTGACACTGGCTGTTTACAGCATCAACATCAACGTTTGAGCTTATACCCAGTGCTCCTTTTACAATCAGTGGAGAGAAATGTGCACATTTAGAGGAGTTTAGTTAATTAATTTGATTATTTTAGAAATCTTCTTTCCAGTGAGAGGGTTTGTATTTTAGAAGAGTCTATTTCTCTTCTCAGCAATAATTAATCCTAGCATATTTAGTTCAGGAGGTGTTATCTGTGGTTAGGTGAGCTGGATCCCACACAGCATGTTTCTGAATAGCACTGTATTCTCACTTGGGTACTAACACTGAATGAAGATTTTTGGGGTTTTATTTTAATTATCAGATTATCCTAGGGAACACATAAAGAGATCAGTTGTGTATGTAAGAAATGCTTGGTTAAGTGCCTACAAGAGTTTTACTGCTGATAGTTACAGCTATCTTAATGCTTCCTATGAAAGCTATTTTGGTAGTTGTATTGATCCTGTCCTCCTCAGATATCAGTTCAATGTGAAACATCTTTTTGGATGAAGAGTGCATTCTCTTGGTTTGTGGACAATCCTAAGGCACTTAACGTCAGGCAAAAATCTCTGAGAAAATATGGGATCTCCTTGCATCCTCCTGAAAACATCTTCAAGGAGCTCAGATGAATTGAGCTGTGGCACATACAAGTCTGCTTTCAGGAGTGTTCCAAGAACTAGACTGAGGGATAAGGAAGCATAATTTGTGTTTGTGAACAGTATTGATGCCCTGTTTGTTTGGATTCACCTGAGCCATGCTTATGGATTCATTCAAATAGAGGAAAAGCCCTCAAGGCTAGTCTCCTCAAGATGAGTTTGTCATATATGACAGGGCACAAAGGGTAAGTAGCATCTTAGGACAGAATTTCCTGTGAACAACCCTCAGAAAAAAAATAGAGTAATACCTATTAACTAAGGAATCAAAGTTATTTCTGCAGTGTATAAATGGAGTCACAGAATAGGAGTGAGATATTATTGGTCCCATGTTTGTCACTTGTCACTATATCATACTGGTGCAAGCACATTGAGCATGATGGCTGCTGGAAACAGATTCCCTGAAAACCTTTATTTTCATTACCCCGAAGTCTATAATTAATTTTGGAAGTCTTTTTTTTGGTGTACAGCTCTGATGTCTGGGTTACTGACATCGAAAACCACAAGACTCCCTGGTATGGTCCACTGAGCATTCGTTTTCCTCTGATTAATCTTCTGCTTGATTATGTAATTCATTTTTTCTAGGTAAATATGTATTCTGTTTCTTTAATTAATTTATTCTTTCAGCTGTTTTTCTCATGCTTATTCCCTCCTTTGTCAAGGGCTCCCATTAACTCTTGCAGCATTGCCTAGTGACGCACATGCTTATTCTTTCTCTTTTTTTTTTCTTTTTTTTTTCTTTTTTTTTTTTTCTTCTACAGGTTTAACTGGAGTTGCACCATGCATTTTGAAGATGCCACCAACAGATCAGCAGTTGAACAAGCTGGCAAGGAGTCTGGGACCCGAATGGGAGCATGTAGTTCTGTGCTTGGGTTTGTCCCATACTGACATCTATCGATGTAAAGTCAATCACCCTCACAACCTGCAGTCACAGATCGTAGCTGCATTTGTCCTGTGGAAACAGCGTTTGGGGAAAAAAGCAACAATCCAAAGTCTGCACGCCAGTCTGATGGCAGAGGAAGTGGATCCCTCTGTGATACAGTACATGCTTGAGTGAAGCCATGCTATTTATTCAGAGCTTCCATGTATTTCGTTAAATTAAGTAAAGAGGATGCAAATGTGTGTTGAAGATCGGACGCCTCAAACTGTACAAAAAAGTAGGGTTGGGAACTGTGATTTTATTAAGCTTAAACATTCCAGTTTTCTGTGGCATCTTGTGACTTGTAGTTCTTTTCATGCCAGATTAATTTTTAGCAGGCATTAAAAAATGGATCACTCTTTCCTGTTCCCTTTTGTGCTATTTCAGTGGGGATATAGGGTGACAAAGTTCTTCAAGCAGGTGGGCCTGCAGTAAGTTCAGCAAGGTTTTTGGTTTCACTGAGGGAGCAAGACTTGGTTTACCTTTTTTTCTGGACTGTGTAGGAGCGTTTTTACTGCTGTTTCATGCTAGTTCCCTGATATTACAGCAAGAAATGAGGCTAATCACCATTACTAATTTAACAATTTTACAGCAGTTATTGCAGGTGGCTAATTTCACATTTGTAGAAGTTTCAGCACATAGAGTTTCTTGCTAGGACAGATGGCTGCACTTTGGTCTGCCTTTGAAAAAGGCCCTAAGTGGAAATAGCAGGAATGTAGTGTGCCTCTGAGGGTTTCTGCAGCTATTTAATGGGTGTAGGTTTCTGCAGGCCAGCCCTATGTGCACATGCCATGTCACACGCATGGGGAGTTCTCAGGGAAGACACACAGTAGAAAAGTGACCAGAAGTAGGCAAGAACCAGGTAAACTGAGCAAGAAGCAACCTAAAAAAGGAGACAACTTCTAAGTTGTCCATGTTTGTCCCTGTTAATAAACTGGGAGACCGTCTGGTGCCTGCTGAGTTTTTGAACAGTGCTCTGTATCCAGGCAATCTTGTTTCATGATGAGGTCAAGAATGCATAGGCAAATTCCTCTGACCACTGCACATCCAACAGGGTAGTGAATTTTGCAGGTCCTTTCTGGTCAAGATGAACTTCTCACTACTCTCCCTCCAGCTTCCCTCCAGCCCCCCACCAGGCTCATTTGCTTTCTACCAGCTTTTTTACATCTAGTGGGGGCAGCTTTGACACTGCTGTCCTCAGTTCTTTGCCAGTGTAATTGTACCACCAATGAAGATAAGATTTTATGCAGAAAAACAGTAAAGCTTGTGCTCTTCTCCTCCTTCCCTTCTGTCATGGAGATTTTATTCCTGCTGGAAAAAAACACTGAGATTTTTGCTGACCAGGCAAGTGGGGATCAGTCTGCAGGATACCCAAAGGCAATGGGAGTGACCAGCTGCTCTCTGAGGCCTAATGATAGGAGGCAGAGTACATTTTAATTCTCCTGACCAGTTTGTTTTACAGTAAATGACAGAATTTTGATGGTGAGTTTCTAGGTCTGTTTATGAACAAGTTACTTTAGAGTGTTTCATCTACATAGTCCTTGCCAAAGAACTTCCCATCCCGCAGTATTTGCTCTAATTTCACAGCTTAACAGCCTTGTCTGAAGTCTTTATTGGGACTTTAAAAGAATGAACTTTACTGCTTTTTATTTTTAAAAATTTGTTATTTTTATACCCAAATTTTGAAATACATGGGAAATTAGAAAAGACAAAGAGTTCTTAAAGAAATGCTATATGCCCTGGTTTTTAGAAGCATGGAAACAGAAAATATATCCTGTCAGGATCTGGCTCCTGCAAGTTCTGAAGCAATCTGGTAATATTTTGGTTTTAATCTTCTGTATACAGTTCTGACCTTAAGTAAATTGTTATACCTGTTAAGTAAATTAAGTAAATTGTATAACTGTTATACCTCACTCAGATCTTAACTAATCATATTCAGATCTCAACAATTCATATCCTACTTCCAGAGATTAACTATATCAACAAATTCCAGATAAGCAAGGTAAATCAATTTAGGGTTTGGGATTTATTTATTTTTTCTGTTTCTAGATGCTTTAATGCCAGCATGTTCTTTTTTAGTTGGAGAACCATCCTAGAGCAGGTGTACAGACATTTGGCAAATTCATATGAGCACAGCCCAGCACAGGGAGTGGTATGAGGACTTTGAAGAAATTCTGGCCGTGAGATTGACAGGAGCGTGGTTTGCGTATTAGGAAAGAGAGGCAAAGCAGTCTTCCTGGCAGCAGTTTGGAGGGGGAAAAGCTAGAGATGGTTGACAGGAGAAACTATGAAAGTGTGATTTAGATGAAGTTGACTCCCAGTGTCATAAATGTAAGTACCTTATCTTGTTGTGAACCAACATGGGCCAAGTCTGAACACAGACTGGTCTTCAAGGCATCTGGAGTTCATCTCCAGTTAACCCAGAATAAGCACAGTGCTCCAAGGAGGCAACTAGTCTGGGTGGCAAAGCAATGTAATGGGCACAGGACCCTGGTACCTTCTTCTCTGGGTGAACTTTGCATTTCATGGTCTTCATTTCATGAAATCATAGGATAGTTTGGGTTGAAAAGTACCTCCAAGATCATCTAGTTCCAACACATCTGCCATGGGCACCTTTCAGTACACCAGTTTGCTCAAAGCCCCATCCAGCTTGGCCTTGAACACTTCCAGGAATGAGGCATCCAAACATTTCTGGGCAATCTGTTCCAGTGCCTCATCATTCTTACAGCTAAGAATTTCTCCCTAATACGTAATCTAAACCTACCCTCTTGCATTTTGAAGCCACTCCTCCTTTGTCCTATCACTACATGTCTTTGTCAAAAGTCCCTCTACAGCTTTCTTGTAGGCCCTTTTTAGGTACTGGACGATGGTATAAGGTCTGCCCTGTTGGGGTTTAGTTTTGTTTGCTTTTGCTTTTTCTTCTCCCTTACAGAATTTTTCCCCATATGTTGCTAAGGAACTAATTGCTGGATACTTATGGGCACTTTGGGCAAAGACAAAAGGGGGCCAAAGAGAAACTGGCTACACTTTTTGTCTCCCTGGGGGGGAGGGGGGAGGCAGTTTGTCCGCGGCTTTGGTTTTTTGGGCTCTCTGCACACGCTCAGAGGGGACACAGGCTGCTTCAGTGGAAAGAGCTGGAGTCCCGGGAAAAACTGCATCGTTTGCTCGCACGCCTGGGAATTCCAAGTTCCTCAGTTTTCCTGACTGCTGGAGTGAAGCCGGAGGGCCTGGCCCTGCATCACCACTGCGGTTTTTCCTCGGCTCTGCTCTTCCTGCTCTGGTGAGACCTGCCAGGGCTCTGCCCTGCCTGGACACCCTGCTTGGACACTCATCTGCCAGCTCGCCTCATCTCATCCTTCCCAGCCCCTTGCAGGAGCCACCGAGCTGCGGGGAACTTGCTGTCCTGGGTTTTGGGAGGCAAGGTTTCTCAGGGGTCTTGGTACTACTGTTTAGTTGTTAATGCTGTAGTTATTCTCTTCTATTGTTTGGTTTGTTATTCACACTAGTAAAGAGCTGTTATTTCTTACTGCCACAACTTTGCCTGGAGAAAGCCCCTTTAATTGCCTTTCTTGTCTAAATTATAACAGCTTGGAGGAAGGGGATCTAAATTGTTCAGATACCTGTCTTTTAAACCTAGACATCCCCGTAACCTTCTCTTCTCCAGGCTGAGCAGTCCCAACTATCACAGTCTTTCCTCATAGGAGAGGTGTTCCAGCCCTGTGGTCCACTTGATGGCACTTCTCTGGACTCACTCCAACACTTCTGTGTCCTTCCTGTGTGTGGAGTCTGTTGGCCTGTTGGCCATGCTTCTTTTGATGCAACCCAGGATATGGTTGGCCAATGTCAGGATATCAATAACTAATATACTTAGGGGCTTTTTAATGGTTAAGAAAACAACCTTCAGTAGATATCAAATTTCATGCCAAATAAGCCTTCCTTTCAAGACAGGTATCTGTCTGAGTATCTGCTATGGGCCACTGGAAACCTGATGGGTGAGTATCATTTCAGATAGTTTCTCCAACTTCTTTAAGTGGGCTAAATGGTACAACCCATGCACCTGGTACTAAAATTGTAGGAGCCACAGCTAGACAAGGATTATAAAACCTGGCCTCTCATATTGTAAAGCAAAGCATATAATTTATGATTTATAGTTGCTTTCACATTCTCAGGGCTTAAATTAATGCTCTAATACTTGAGTTGCAAATATGGAAGGGGGAGACTTGTTTTATGAGATTGTTTCTGTTGCTGTTGTTTTTAAATTCATGGTAATGTTCCTATTAGACTCTTCATTTTTATTAAAGCTTGTTTTTGCTCTACACAAATGCGGGGATACATTTAACGGACAGTAGTATTCCTTTAACCCAGTGGATTTTTCCACTCACTTAAAATTATTTTTCTTCTGTATGTAATGCTTTGTTTTGCTCAAGGATGCAATTAAGAAAATTTAATTCTTCAGATGTATAGTAAGGCCTCTTATTCTCTCATAGAACACTGAGAAGATCTTAAATGTTTATTCTTTTCTGCTAATTTAAGAGCAAATGTTATTTATTTAAACCTCATGGACAAGCCTGCAACTTGAATGTTGTTCAGGACTGAGGCAACTCAGTGAGTTTCCTCATCTCTCCCTTTGCCTCAAACTCCCCTGTGCCAAAGTTTGGGTGATGACAGGAGACTTGAACAGGGCTCCTGTCCTCCCTGCCCACTATGCTTCCAGGACTGGTGCAGGGGGCAGGCTGACTTCCAGGGGAACCCCAATTCCATCACTCGTGGTGAGGTGCACAGCCACCTCGGGCCTTGGGATGGAGCATGAGTTTGGCGAAGGTGAGCCAGCAGAAACTTGTCTCTGATGTGTTCAGGTTTCTTAACCAATGTCAAAAAATCCTCACTACTGAAACTTGGTATTATTGGTATCTACTTATTTGTGGCAGAATTTAGGAGCTCCAAGACTGGAAAGCATAAATGTGGCCACTGCTGGAGCTTCCACTGAAACAGATGGCACGACGTCCAGTCCTTGGAAGAAGGATTGATTTTCATTGATTTTCTTCCTTGGTCTCCAAAGGAGACTCTGACATCCCATTTAACTCTTCCAAGTGGTAAATAAGTTCTATAAAACTGTTTTGTACTCTGCAAGTACAGGTGGACTCCTAGCATGACAATAGGTAAAAGCATGTCAGACTGCCAGTGTTGAAGAGTGGCTGGAGTGTAAGATGAAAATGCAGTCATCTGTGAGCCACTTCTCCTAGATATAGTGGGGGAAATTTCCATCTGGAGTCATATTTTACAAGTTATTGATCTATGGAATAAAACATTTTGCAAGTCTGGAAAAATAAACAATATCATATTATAATCAAAGAAAATAAAACACGTGCTCATCTCATGCTACATGCTGCCAGTTTGTTTCTTGTTGAAATGAAAACAGTCTCTGAGAACTAATCTGTTTATAAGCTTCCATATTCTCCACAGACATAGACCAGTGTCAAGACATGGTAGAAGTAGAGCTAAAAGGACAGTTGATAAAACCTTTGTCTGTTTACAGTGAATATTCAAAATCTTTGTGCAAATTTCACTAAATGAAAAGAACTTTAACTTTCAAGGTGTCTTACTGTCACGTAAGATCTAAAGATCTAAAAATAAATCCAGTGATTTAGCTTTTTCCCCCCCTGAATGCAGTGTCTTTTTTAACTGATTACCTGAGAAAAATGAGCATTTGCCAGAAACAAATGTAAGCAAATTAAAAAATTAGTGTGTGTTTTAGCAGAATTGACTTCTGAACCTAGCATTTTAGTTGTGAAAAAAGATTAATTGCAATTTCCTTTTGAAACCGGTAGGTAGAGCTGATGGTGGCACAGGAAGATTCCTGTCTCTTCTACAGGAAGAGACTGCATTAAAACATCTGTATGTGATACAGGTACCATTTCTGAAGCTGATATCTGGTCCAAGCCCCAACAGCAAAGGGACAAAAAGTCTCTTATTAACTTCAGTGCACTTTGGATTAGGTCTTCTTTAATTGGAACCTACTGAAGCACGGTACTTTTACTATCTCCTTTTGAAAAAACAGCCTTTTTAGATTTGAGGCAATCAAAAGGAAAGGGAGTTTTGTGGATGTAGTAAGCATTCTAGGCTATGGGGTCCTCTTTTCACTGCCACAAGTACTACTTTGCACTATTCACTTCAAAGTAAGTGCATGAAAAAGGAAAAAAAAAAAAAGCCAGAAGAGTGAAGCCGTTCAAAGGATATTGGTAAATCTCCAAAATAACATAATTTTGAGTTTTGGAATGAGAATAATCCCATAAAACCTGGGATTTGGTGGCTCAGGAGACCATTAATACATTCATGGAATTTTCCACCTTGAGATCAAGGTTGCAAAGCCACTGTTGACCCAAAAGAAGCACAAAGTAATAGAAATCTGTGGGTTTCCTTTCTTTTTTTTTTTCTTTCTTTTTTTTTTTTTTTTAATAACTTTCACATCTGACCCACACAGAACCAGCCCTTGCTATCAGACTTGGAAAAGGGTAGGCAGGATCAAATGAGCCAAGTACTTGAACTGCCCTCAGGCCGTGAGAGAGTCAAACCTATTACACCTTGCGGCAGAGACAGAATAGGTTCTGTGCTTTGCTATGGCTGCTGAGATTTGTGCAGAGAGGCTGCTGGGCCCTCAGGATGAGAGCCAGACCTTCACCACACCAGCAACAAGTTCATTCACATGGAGAGAATGCAGAGAGTCCTCCTTAACAGCTCCTTGCAGCACATGCTCCAAGGCCATTTCACCGGCTGGTGAGTTCCTTCTCTCTCTTGTGAGGGCTGTCCTGAGGAATGTGTGCCTAGGCATAGTATTTAACTGCCCAAGGTCCTGTTTCTGCATGACAGAGTCACCTCCATGAACAGGCTCAGGGCAGGTTAGGACAACACCTTAGCTGGGAGTACTGCTCAAGGGTAATGCCCACCAGCAGTGTTCCTAGTTGAAGATGTATTTCTAGAGTCAGGCTTAATTTTTGGTTAATAATATCTATATTTTTCTTAAATTCATAATTGGGCCAGCGCTTCCTCTCTGGTTTGGGTTCTGTGCTGGTAGAGGGAATTTTTCCCTGCCATTGGGATGCCTGCACTTGGTCATTTGGCAGCTGTTAAATAAGCCTGCCCAGAGGCATGCAGCTCAGGTGTGGGCCTCAGGTGTGAGCCCTTCTGACTCTGAAAGTGTGCAATCATTCTACTGCCTGTGACTGCATGTCACTGTTCACTGTGTTTTCAATCGTAAGCTATTTTGTTATTTATTATACTTGTCTATCTTTGCACCACTAATTTTGAATTATCCTGAAAAGAATAATTCAGCTCTCCTTGCAAACTAGAGCGGGGTGTTTTGGGGGTTTTTTACATGTACACTGAACACCATTCTCTAGGAAGTAGGCACACAGAGATTCTTACACTACTTCAATGTTTATTTTGATTTTTTTAGTGATACTTTCTCCATCAGGAGAGGGAAACTTCCCAGTTTCACCTGGTGAGCTTCAGGAAGGGCCTGGAGTTCCACTTGGTTGAGACACAATCAGGATGGGCCAACAACCACATCTGCCACCATGGCACCTTAACAGAAGTAGCAGTGGGGACTCATGGCACAGTCATTGCCCTTGAAAAGCCCAACAGGCACACAACACTCCTGTAAAAAAAAAAAAAAAAGGATATAAAGACATACTAGCAGGAAATATAGCATTTAATTTAATTATCTGAAGCAGGCACACCTTGGTAAAACTGCTGTTTATGAGGTACTTTTATTTTTATGGACATATTTGATAGGCTTTATTTAAATAAGAAAGCAATTGAGTAACTAGAGCATGTGGAGACTTCTGATAAGGATCCGTCTTTCAGGTTATTAAACAAACTGCATAGCAAGTGCTCAATTATTCTTCGAAATGCTTAAGCAACACCTTTTGTTCAGATTCCCATCTAGAATTACCTCCCAGTAAGTTGCCTCCCAGTAATTTCCAAGAAGCAGCATGCGAGTAGCACACACCCCTGTTCTGTATAATAAAGACTTCTGAGAAAAATCTCAGGACTAATAAACAAGCCACAAAGAGACCTGGGAAACCAAACCTTCTGAAGGAATTTTACTTGCCTCTCACTAGGCTCTCTGTGGCATTAGGTCTGATGTCTGCATGTGAAATGAGCCTCAATAATTACATATTCTTGCTCTCCATTTCTGGTCCTGACTTCTTTATATTTGAGAAACTGCTTCACACTGCAGCTTGCAGAGTGATGCCGACTTTTGATGAGCAAAGTTTGATGAAGGCATAGTGAGCATGAGATTGTGCACACTTAGGGTTGCTGTTGAAGCAAGAAGCCATTGCACAGCAAGCGGGGGGAGCCCCAAAAACCTCTGCAGAGCAGAGAGCGCTCTGAGGAGCATGGGTGTGCTTCTCAGTCATGGTACAAAGCCTGTCAACATGGGCTTTGAAGAAGCAACCAGAGGTTTACATCCTTGTGATACACTTAGGTTTTCCCACCCACCACTGAATATGTGCGTCACACAGAACTCTGAAAAAAGGAAATCCACTAAACCCCTGAAACTAGTTGGCTAAAGCAGGAGCCACATAGCAGGCAAGAGTAATAATAAAGATCTGGAGAAAATCACAGTGGAAATGAAGTCCTGAGTCTGGCTGACTAGTTGGCTGTGAGTTTGAGGTCTGTGATTTCTCTGTTTCAGCTGCAGACTGAGCTCCCTGCGATGGGTTGTTGGTTTCCCTGCTTCTGTGTCAGCTTGGGCCTCTGGTGAGTCAGCTGTTGTGCATCTGGTAAAGCCAGGGAATAGCAAGCAGGTCAGAGGGGGACATGTGTGCATAAGCATGTAAAAGACAGGAATAAAGGGGGTCAATAGAGAAGGGAATATGCTTCAGAACTCCCAGAGAGCTCTCTCCCAGTGCTGCCCCAGGTCCTTGCCTGCTGAGGGCATCCTTAGATGACAGCATATGCCACAGAAAGTAAGATTTTTCTCTTTTTTTCTCTTCCAAGGCAGACGCTACCAACACATCAGATTTAATTCTGAAATCCAGCTGACAGGATGGCTCCAGGTTTAACATGCTTTCCTAGAAGGGACATTGCTCACAGGGCACCCAGCTGCGATTTCCAAAAGCTAATCCCACAAAGCGTGCATCCTGGCAAGGTGACAAGCCATGAGTGACTGAAGCAAAGCCATCCCCCGAGAGTAGCACCAGTAGGCACTTGGCCAAGCACAGCCAACCAACAGCAGCAAACACTTCTGACCACGGCTGCCGCTCACCCAGCAGTGGCCAAGGGCTGTAGAGCCACCCCTGTCTTACCACACAGGGGACAGGGGTGCTCTGCCAGAATCAGGACATGCACCATGCAGGGCTGAATGATGAGGCTTGGCCATCCCATCCAAGTTCTCCTGATGGTTTTCAGGCCGTGATCTGGGGACAGGTCTAAATGCCCAAGCTATTGGGTGCAGCTGGAGGGTGTCATGGGAAGGTCAGCTTCCACTGGCTGGAGAAATCTGCTTGGTCTGAGGCTGTGAGGGGCCTGCCCAGCTCTGGTATGAGTGTGTGAGTCAAAGCACAGCCTTGCCTCAAGACAGTGGCAAGCAAAATAGCTGGTTCCTTGGGAACCAAATTAACTCAACAGAAGTATGAGCTGCTTCAAAATCTCTCTCAACTGCCCTATCTGAGAAATGCAGATTGTTCTCTGAAGTTTTATAAAATCATAGATACATGGAATAGTTTAGGTTGGAAGAGACCTTTAAAGGCCATCTAGTCCAACCTATTGCAATTAGCTTGGAAACAACTCAGAGACCTGTTCAACCTGGCCTTGATGGACTGGGGCATCTACCACCTCCCTGGGCAACCTGTTCCAAGCTTTGAAGAGTGTAAGGGGTGAGTGCTTGGCCCAGTACAGAGGCCTGTATTCCTGCTCATTCTTCATGGCACCTCTTTGCTGTATGCTGTGTGCCTGACCCATGGCCGGTACCGCTGTGTCTCCCCCACCACAGACAGTGTGGGTCTGGGCAGACCCTCACGGTGAACCGCTGTTGCTCATACTTCTGATGAGCCCTGCAGAAATTCAACAACAGTTGAGTTTAAGCCATCTGTGCAGTGGTGAATGTTGCTTTCCTGGCAGACATTTCTCAGATAATGCCATTGTGTTCTCCTACATGAGCATGTTGGCAAACACTCATGTTTTTAAGGGCTATTACAGCAACAAAGTAGGAGTGCTGCACAATAGCAAGCCAGAAGTGCAGCTGATTAGAAGAGGCAGATGAAGGGTTGCCACATTCACTGCTGTGACCTCTCCTGGGATCATAAGCTTGGTAGGAGAAAGAGGAAAAGAAGAATGACATGGTTTGACAGTGGCTATAACTAACATGGCAGGAAAAATCCAGACCTAATGTATAAGAGATGATCATATGGCATAACAGAATTGCTCATCTGTTAAACATTACTAAATGCTTACTATACTAAAGCATTGCTGATCTCCAGGAAATGTACCTAGGTGAAGCTGAAGATTTTTAAATCTAAAACTGATGGCATAAATCAAACTCTCTTTAGGCTCCTGCAACAAGAGGAGAAAAGGAAATTGCTTTTCAGCCCAGAAAGCATGTTCCTGGTAACTGATAAACTGGCTGTGACTCTCTGCAGAAGGCATGATGAATAGTGGGAAAGCAAATATCAGAACTATAACAAGCCTCCAAAATTACATAGGGAATGACAGCAGCTGTTGCTGGAGAAATTTAGGGCCACAGGAGATCCCTGTGGGAGGGAAGGCAATGGGTGGGAGGGGGAACTCCACCATATATGTCAGGGACTGGAGAGTACCTAGTTTGGAACTGCTTATCATCCAGGGGCTTTCCTGTGTCACTGTAGCTGCTTAACCCTGGAGCCAGAAAAGATACAGGAGGAAATGCAGAGGTACTGACATGTTTACACCATGCCAGCCAAAGGATGAGCTGTGGCCTTACTGAGGCCACGAATGAGGAAGATGGGAGCCTGAAGAAAAGCAACCCTACAAGAGACCTGACAACATCCCTTCACCAGCTTCACTGGGTTTCACCAGCTCACAATCAAGCATGTCTCCTTCACCTCTCCTATGGACAACAGAATGAAGATGGGCCCTATTGGCAGGCAGTTCAGCCTACCTGTCAGGTAGAAGCACATGACATCTTCTAGAAGGATCTCTTTTCCACCAACTGTTGAAGCAGTATAGATGACTAGCTTTGGCCAAACATTTAGTGTTAGAAAGCCAAAGGATTCACCTAGCATTTGACATCTCCCACAATGACACCTACATCAGAGCTGATCCCTATCACATCCTTTTACAGTCAAGGGAGAGAAGGCAGTGCCTTCATCTACCTACTCTTATGCTTTTTTTTCCTAGGATGAGATGAATTCACACTCCAGTGACTATAATTGATGCCCAAATCAGCCATAGGTGTGTTCATTAATTGCGATCCTATCCGTTGTGTCAAATTAAATCAATCTCTGCCCCCCACCAAAGTACTGATTTTTGAGACAAGGACTTTTCAGCTCCTGATGCTTCTGCCTGCCTGCAGTGCTGATGGCTGCTGCAGTAATGCTGCCGTCTCACCAGCTGTGGACATCCTGACAAGATGAATTTCAGAGAAGCCTTTGTGGAGGTGATAAAGTGTTCATGTATTCAATAAAAGGAAATTGAAACTTGATAGACAAGCTTTCTTGGAGAAATACCTATTCTGTTTGTCTAAACAGCTCATGCACAGCAAGAGAGATTCTGGAACAAAATGCAGCCTTGTAAGCAAGTTCTAGTCCCAGCTATGTAAAAGCATAGAGTGGATCCCTGCTACAAATATAGATCTTTTGGAATAAACCAGCAATGATGAGGGTGCCCAACAAAGGTGATAAAATGCCCAGCAGTAGGTCGTATATGTTACCTTCACCAAGATACTGTCAAGTGACAGTCTGTTTCACAGCACTCCTGACCAAATATGTTCCAGTTTGGGCCTCGTGAGAGGTTCAGGGGCTTGGCTTCTTGCCACCACCCCTGCCACACCCTATACCCTTTGTTGCTAGAATTTTAAATGGTTGAATTTGGAATAGGCTTGATTTTCCTCATGTCTGTATGTCTCACCTCAGTGCCATTAAAAGTCATGACACATAACAGAGAAACAGCCGTGCAGGAAACTTCAGGCATCTGTTTAATATTAATTGCATGTATTCCTAAAAAGTCATAGCATGTTTTTAAAATTTCACTGCACATCTGGTGCGTCACTGCTCAGGGTTTTTTTTTAATGGGTTTTATCTGTGAGTCACTAAGAACTGTCAGCCACAAGCTGGCCAGATACTGAGGAGATGCACAGGCAAGGAAAATGGAAGAGATTTTTCTAAATAGCTTCTAAAAAACCACAGCTCTGAACAAAATGATAAAACAACACTGACTCTTAGCTGCCTGTCAGCAGACAGCAAGCTATGGGGAATCTAGGTTTAGGAAAAATATCCTATTAATAAACACAGTATGATCTAAAAGATATATCTTCCACATGAATCCTGTCCCAGACTGTAGGCTAGGATTTATTTTTCAGCTAAAGGACAAGTTCTCCTGCAGTTACTTCAAAACCCACAACTTCTGTCCCCTTCTGCTATACCCCTTACCCACTCTTACCCTGACTTACTTGCATTTAGCTATAAATGGCTTTTCCTGCTGACTCAGGAAGCCTTGCATAAAGAAAAATGGTCTCTAGAGGATCAGGTGAAGGGTGTGTTCTTCAGCTGGGCACAGCTCTGCAAAGCCTCCTCTTCTAGGAGGCCCCCCCAATGCTCAACACTGCACTAGAATGGAGGACTGGAGAATTGCAGCCTCCATTGCCAGGGTGGGAACCCCAGACCCCGAGGAAGGCATGGGAGCTGGTCCTGCTGGCATCCATGGGCTCCTGAAAATCACAGTCTTTGGGAAGTTTTTTAAAAATGAATGAGTAAATGAATGCTTGATAAAAGACTCTTGCACATTTTTTTTCTGTATGTCCACCCCCTAGGAGGCAAGGACCCCCAAAAGTGTTACTTTGAATGACTCCTCCTTTATTTTAGAGATCTTTTTCTCTTTTCAACTTCCATACTGCTCATGACAGAGTGTTTCTCATGTCCGCTGTTTGAAATACTTGCCGGTGGTGACAACCAGTAATTAAGTCAGTAACAAATGATGATTTGAGGTGTTTATTAATGCCTCTAAAAAAGCACTAGAAAGCATAGATTTAGAAAAACACAGCTTTGCCAATGCGGCAGAGCAGGTGCACTCCACAGTGAACTCAATTTAGAGAAATACAGCAATAGGTCTACAGTGTGTGCATGCCTGTGGTTCCCATCAGTGGATGGGAAGACCCATGGGAGCTGGGGCCAGGGAAGTGGGGGAGGGAAGCCACAGGTATGGCTCCCATCCAGCTGGACATGCTGCAGCACGCAACGGCACCCACACATAAGAGGGTGTTTATGGGAGTAGTGTTCCTCAGTCCCACGCTTTGCAGGTAGACAGCAAAACCTAAAGAGGAAAGGCACATTCCTGTACTCAGAAGGGTTACAACATCATCCCTTTGAAAGAGTTTCTCTAAAATGAACCCTTCATTTCACACCTTCCCTCAGTTCTGTTGAAAGTCCTTGTTTTGGGGCTGCACTTTAGGGTTCGTTGTTGTGTTTGCAATAGGGTGACCAACCATGAGTGTCATGGTTCTCTTTCATGGGCTTCTAGTTTGAGGTCAGTAGCCTGGGTGCCCTGGTGTCTGTGAGCTCAGGGCCATGCCTCTTGCACCGCTCACCAGTAAACAGGGGCAGTGATTTTACTGTCCCTTGAAAATATTCTCTGGATTTTTCAATCAGGGAAGACTTGCAGCATCTAAGAATGCGCAGGAAGCTATGAAGTAGAGTTGCTCCAGAGGCATGGGGAACGAGTGTCCATTGCATGTTCACACATCTGCATTACTACCACAAAAGGAGTAGCTTCCAATCCTCATTTTTTAAAATACCTCTGCAGTTGTATGCTAAAGTAGTTCTAGGAACCCACAGGCTAGAGGAGATGAGCTGTGGGCCACTGGGGATCAACAAGGGGGCAATAAGAAGGAAATCAAGCAGCAGTGCAGTGTATCCATGATGTGAAAGAGGGAAAGGAATAGCTTCTCTGAGTCTCTGCCTGAGGACTCGATGGATCTGTTCTGACATCTGTTTGCACTGAATGTGTTTTGTCTTGATATTTTTACCAATATAGATGAAATTTAATTCCTATCAGAGTGCAAGTACATTATTTGTGGATAACATTGAAGTGGAACAATAGAGAATCTGCAAAGCATTTTTTAAAAATAATTTTACTGAACAGCTGCATTCACAGACTGCAGAAGAAAAAGAAAAACAGTGTTTAACCTGCAGAATCACCACAGCCCAAACACAGAGGCAGGGGCAGCTCTTTGTGCCACATCCTGGTTAAACCTAGATACACCTAGGCTGTACTTCCAGGGCTTTATACATCTCAAAGTATTGAGGATGGACATGAAGACAAGCCCTGCTCTTGCTCCTCTCATTGTACAGGGTCAGGGACCATTACATGGCTGCTGTTGATGGTAACAGCACATGGATTGTGCTGTTACAGAAGCAAAGATCCTTCAGCAAGATAAGGAGCTATCTGTGTCAGAATTAAAAGCATCCAGCCATGCTAAATCTCTCTGAACATGGATATAAAATACCTGTTGTGGGCAGAAGGGTAAGCCTGTCCTTGAAGCTCAGATGCAGTGGGGTCCTGAGCTCTCCCTCGTTTGTAGCCAGGCTGGTTGGGACACTGCAGAGTCAGGCTATGTCACTTTGCATGGAGAAAACTTAAGTGCTTTTCTAAAATGAAACAACTTTCCTCTCTGATCGGTGACCCGAGGGCACAATTCTTGGCAGTCTCTACATATCAAAACTGATAAACAGAGGCCAGGGTTGAATGACTGTCCCTGCTTCCAGACCCTCCTCGTTGCTGCTGGCGGGGGTGTCCTGGCACATGGCAGCACTTCTTCACCTTGGGTGGGAGTGGCAGCAAGACACCCTAACTTGCCCTGGCTCAGGTTGGGCTGTGATCATTGTCCAAGACCTTTTCCTCAGTTAGCAAGAGATGCCAGGATCCACAGCAAAACACAGGTTAAACACAGGAGAAGCTCAGAAGAAACATCCGACATGGTTCCTGGGTTTTCCCTCACCAGAGAGCCTTACCTTAAGCAACTTTCTCCTAGCATAATGTCCCCCTGAGCTTCCTCGCTGCTGGCAAACAACAACATGACACTCCAAGCCCATCTCTGGCATATGCTGGTATCAGGGACAAGCAGGGATAGCACAGTTGGACAGTCCATGTCCCCGTGTTCCCGACCGCCACACACAGGTGCCTGTCTCTGTACGTGCGCAGGATTTCCATGGCACCGGTGCGTGTGTGCAGAGGGAGCAGCTCTGTAATTTATGGTCTGGGGATGTTTGCCTTCATGCAGCAACTGTAATGGCAGCACAGGATAGCCACAGCAGTGCTGCCCGGAGGGAAATACAGTTCCCAGCACCCTGAATCCCGTGGCCACTTTGGTGCAGAGCAGGTTGGACACAGGCTGGTGTGCTGCTGAAGCCAGTGGGTGGGGAGGCTGAGGCACTGGGGAGCCTGGGCACAGAGCAAAGGCAAGTGCCAAGACACCGCGAGAGAGGGAGCGAGCGGTGCACGGCATGCAGAACAAGATCTGTTCAATTCCATCAGTCAGCACTCTCTTCCAGAAGATGACCTATTGAACATTTCCAGGAATAGCTGTGCCAAGCCTGTCAACTGTTTCTTGGAAATACACTCAAGAAAAATGGCTTCCTTCCAGTAGGGATCTGCAGAAAGTCTGGACTGGATCAAGGCTGCAGTCAGTTGCTGAGGTGGTGATGCTGTTGCATCACCTCATTTGGGAGCAGAGGATGCAGGGGGCCTGGAGGAAAGGCTGCCTTTTCTCCCCCTTCTCCTCCTCTTTTCACATCAGATGGTAACAACGGGGAGGGAAGCTGTGATTTCTTTTTTGCAGGTTGCCTCAGCTCACTTGTATGCTTATCCTTACTCGCAGTCTCCAGCAGTAAGCAGATAGGAAAACCTGCAGTGCTGCACATGACTGGGCTGCCAGCCCAGCACACAATCTACCTGGACTATTTAATAGGCAATCACTGGCATCAAGCTGCCGAGACCAGCACACAATCATAACTCACTCCCAGCGCAGTATTCTTGGTATTCCCTTATCACTGTATTGCTTGAATTAACACAAGGACATAAAGTAATCACCGTGGTACCAAAGTTTCACTCCCTGCACCAACAGTTGTGTGGGTAGTAGGGTGGGGAGCTGGGTTGAAACATGCCCTGGGACAGTCCTGTTGTGGTGGCCCTGTGCCAGCTGAAGGGCTCAAATCGACCAGCAGGGAGAAGGGTTGCACATTGCTGGCAATGGGGTGTACCCACTTGGACCTGTCCCCACAGTGCACACCAGGACCTGCATGCCTGCCACTGATAAACCCACCCCTCTTTTGCCAGCTGCAAACAGCAAAGTGCAAAACAAGGTTGTGCGCTGACCAGGGCTGAAATTGGAGGGAATTTTCTTGCATTTACACTTTGCAGCTCTGGTGCAGCAGATGGCTTTTGCAAAGTGGGCGTCCAAGTCCTTCTTCACGTCTCCCCAGTCACTTTCCACCATCGCCCTCCAACATGCATCTGAGTGAACAAAACACCATGGAAATGAGTGTTTCCCCACTGCAGTCACTGCTTTGCCCTGTGAGAGACTGTAGGGATGCCTTTTCAAGTTTCTCTGGATTGACTCCAGATCTGGATTTGCATTGGGTCTTTCCTGACGGGTTACAAATAAACCAAAGTAATGGGCTTTGGCATTGCTTGGCAGACTGTTAATAGGATATAGAGCCTTTCATTTCTGGATCATTAGTTCAAACCAGCCCAGATCAGTAGTGGTCACATTTTGTTGCAGTGTAATAGCTGTATAATAACCTCTCTGAACAGAATTAGGGAGTCCATCACCACAATTTATATTAATGATAATAACTTTTGTTGGCTTTCTCAGCAAAGGAATCCAGGACTGATTATGCCCCAAAGTTGGGGCTCCCTGGAGGAGCAGGGGCAGGTGGTAGCTGTTTCTGCATCAGCCCAGAGCAGTCCCTGGGGCTCTTCCTCTGTTCTGTTTACAAGGTGAACTTCCCCGGCATGCAGAGAAAGACCACCTGAGCAGTAAGCATCTCTGTGGCTATTAAAAATCAGGCTCCAGATGTCGCCTCCAGCTTAAAAAGTCCCCACAGTGCCTGCTTGAGTGTGGAAGTGTAGGATTGCTCTGCATTTGCTTTCTTTCCTTATATTCTTTACAAAGCATCTGCTAGGTAACACTCTGAGTTAGTACACAGGGCTGTCCCAGTCTCTGCCAGGCCTGTGTTTGACTTAAGAGGGATGGTTTTGCTTTCATTTTTACCTTCTGATATTCTGAAACCCTCAAAGGGGACATTAATGATATGCAATGTCCTTGTCTAGAATCTACTCACACTTTTCCCCCTAAAGTCACACATGGAATTGTATGTCTTGCACATATCTAGCATTTGTCTGCATTTTTGTAAAAGCCCAATAATTAAAAAACTCTTTAAATGATTTATAATTTATTTCTGAAGAAGGAGGGCTGCACTGCTTTTTTTTTTTCTGTGAGAAATCCAGTTAGCTGGCTACCATGTCATTTCAAAAATTAACTAAAATAAGCTTTCTGTTTTCCTGGGAGGAATATTTTCATGTTTCTTTCAGGGTGTGGTCAGAATTTTTGGCAGCCTTTTGCTGAACTGAAGCAAAGTGTCTGACTAATGCAGCAAACAGGCTAGCACATCATGCCGTTTGCAGAGATTATTCATTTCATACCATCGGTTTACATAATTTGTAATTTGTTGTAGTGACTCCAGAGAGCTCCAAAGCTTGATGAGCAGTCCACTTTATATGTAGATGTTTTCAACACAAGACAGAGGGCACTGGGAGGAAAAGAAGAATGCTATGGAAACATGTATAAAATGGGAAGGGGAGGGTGGAAGCCTCTACATGAGTGTCAGGGGTCGATAAAGGAATTTATCTACAAGGAGAGCTGTTCATCAACAGGCTGTCTGCAACAGTGTAATTTGTCAGAGCTGATGGTTTTCCCTTCATTGCCTCACTAGCTGTGTCACTCCAAATCTCATTTTTGAAAGAATATCATTACCAAATTTTTTGTTCCATTAAAAAAGAAGCTGTGGTCCTTTCTTTATGAAATGTATGAAGAGGACCATGGGCATCTGCTGGCTGACTTGCCAATGTCTTTCTGGGTGACAATAACTTACCCACCATAATATCTGCCAGTAAGGGCTGCATTTATCCATTGTTCTTCAAGTCTTCCTGGTATGGAGATGTCTTTTTGGGTATCAGTTTGCACCATTGTATCTGAGTGTTCTCCAAGCCCTACCCTGACCTCTTTCTCCTGCATTCTACAGTTGCTGATTACCCATTGTGGACCCAGCCTTGAGCTTTAGCACCTGCAAGTGAGAATCAGAGAGCTGAAATGTGGTGGAGGAGCAGGATTTAAGCCATGGGGACCCTCTTTTGAATACAGAGAGGTTTTGAGACCACTTGTTTCCCATAGGGCTCCATTCTCAGTACATTAACAATGTAAAAGTTTTAATGAGCAGCCTGGAAGCACAGGGGTCTGTACTTTTTGAAAGCTAGGTTTCCCAGACAGAGACAGTAGGAGACTCCTTTAGTTGCTATGTGCAAGCAGTTTAAACTGGACACAGAATCAATAAGGTCACTTGCAAACACTTCAAGCATTGAGTGAAACACTTCAAGCACTAAGTGCTTGAGGAGCCATTGGAGTAGCAACCACAGATGTTATTTTGGTAATACGGAGGCTTATGTGTGGCACTATCAATTGGGATAAATTTTGGAAAAGCATGCCCAGGAGCTTAGGATTTTGGAAACCAGAGGTAGTAAATAAACTAAACAAGTGGTAACACAAGTACCTATTAAAGCATGAATTTTGTAAGGTTTATAGATAGATCTCAGCTCTATTTAGACAATCATCCACATGTGGTGACAAAGGAAATAAGCCCTTTGATGGACAAAAACAGGGTTGCAAAGTTATTGTGGTCTATTGTGGAGGCTGCCATTTGTGTGCCACAGTCAGGAGTATGAAATTAAGCCAATAGCAAGCTTTCCTGGGCAGTAACAGCAGAGTTCTCTTGCAAAAGCATGAACAAGGTTAGATCAGTAGATTAAACCATGAGTGTATAAAGAGCCCTGTGCATGCTTATTTTTGAGAAGACCATGCTGATTCCAGCTGCCCACAACCCCTTTCACTGCCACTGGAAGCAGCTGTTGGCTGTATGTGCGGTACCAGCTCATGCAGGACAGGAGCACTGGTAGCTAAAGGCTGAGGGTGGGGATTATGCTGGAGCATGAGCCTTGCCTTGGAGCAGCCCTGCTCCATGTCTGCCTGCAGTTCTGCAGGGCAGGTGTGACAAAGGAGGCTGTCCCTGACCCCAGCAAGGGTCCCAGCCAGGCAGCCCTGCTCTGGGCATGTATGAGGGGCCTCAGGGTGGGCCAGCATGAGGCAGAAGGTATCTGTGAGTGTCACACACAGAGACCATGAAATGTGACTGCTCAGATACAGCTGGAGCAAGGCTGAGGTTGGATGTTGAAAATCAGCATCAGTGGCTGCCTGTCATTGTACTTCTAAATTCTTTCAGCAGTCATTTCTTAAGAGTACAGGAACAACATCCTCCATGACTCTCCAAGCTTTTGTCTGGCTTATTTTTAAACCATGAGATTCTGAGTCAGAAAAGGCTCAACACAACCCCTGGGCTAATTTCTGAAACAATCGGCAAGGAAGCTAATTGTACTGACCTTGGTGACAGTGTTGGTAATTTGATCACTTATTATGTGAGATCTGCACTGACAGCAACTTGTGTCCCATGGGTGATGAAACAGCCATCCTGGAAGGCCAGCTTTTGGTCACCACCAACAAATCCTAGCTTTCAGTCCTCAATTCTGCCATTTGGTGACATGACATGGCCAAATCCTCATGGGCGCCATGGGATTGCTCTGTACACAGTCTAAGTGATGTGTAGGCATATCTAGCTGAGTCAAGAAAGGTAACCCATGAAGAGTTACACCAATGTCACAAGCCTTTCTCTTGACTGTACAAAACATCACCTTTGGCATATTGATCAATCCCCACTCAGGAAAGATGTAATATGGATGTCTTCCACACTTCCTGCCAGCCCTTGTGCTAAGCAGCTGTTGCGTATCTCTCCAAAGATTGTGCATTTTAAGCAGAGGTAGGAGTGCTCAACAAGCTCCAAGGCACTTTGAGATCCTCAGCTGATGCATACTATAAGAATGGACTGTTAAGAATCATTGTTATTTGAGTACAAATAACAAAGTAAAAATTGTTTCCTTGTACAAGTCTGCTGGGCCGATCAGTTTGATGTTTCCCATCATTTAAAGGAGGAGACTAATTCTTTTATTCTGCCTACACCCCTGCTTGGAATTCAGACCTTTATCAGTCTCGCCTGCAGAAAACCACAAAAGCCAGATTGCAAATTCTTTGCAAATGAAACCAGTTTCTTCCTTTTATGACTAGGAGTAAGCTCTTTTGTAGATGGATTTCGTAGGGTAATTTCATTTATGGAACTGTGGAATCCATATTTGTGTATCCCCTTCTTCATAAATTTGTTCAGGTTGATTGTATTCCACCAAATTTGACAGTGAGGTAGAAATTTCAAAGATCCAACAAGTCCTGGGATAACGGGCAGCTGTGGAGAGGAAGGAGGTCCAAATTAGTTGCCTTTTTGAGAGGAAAGCTTCTATTATCCCAGTGGAGCAATAATTGTATTTAAATTACTTTAAATAGCTCTAAACGGCATAGTATCTTCTGCCTTCTGTGCAGGTCACAGTGGAGGGACACTGAAAGCAGTAGGTACAGGAGAGGATAAGAGTGAGAGGAGTGAGATATCTAGGAGCTGGAGGAATTGAAAGTGTTGTAGCAGGGTGTAATCACTGGCACTTGAAGATGGGTGCTGGATTTGCTGTGATGCCAGGGAACAAAGATGGAGGTAGGAAGAGACAGAGAATGCAAATCCCCAAGGAAGTGGCATGTCCTCTGTTTTACTTCACTTGGAGCAACATGTACTTCTGACACCCTTTACACGAATCCTCCACTCCTCATTTTCTTCCCACCAAGAAGCAGCTGCCCATAGTTCCTGATGATGATTCAGAGGATTATCTATTAGCACAGTTTGCTATTTTCCAGACACCTGTGCCTAGCTACCATTGACAACAAATCACCTGTACACTGTTCTGTAGACCACAGACATAATTTTTTTACACTTCTTTCAGACTGTGACATTCATGAGGTCCTCTAGGTCCACATGACTGAAAGAGGCCCTACTTGTGCAGGCCAGCAGTTTTCCTCCCTCCTGTTAAAGAAGACTCCTCTCTCTGCACTGCTGCTCCTTTCTGAGCCATCATGATTATGTCTGCATCGATAGCATGAGCTGCTGCAGGGCTTCTCTCAGGACCAGACTTGCCTGTGCTGCATGTGAGACAGCAGGAACAGCAGCATATGTGGCCAGGACTCCTCCAAAACTCTCCTGCTTGCCTGGCAGGACCTCCAGCTGATGATGCTTCAGAGATCTGGCTCCTCTCAGAAGCTAATCCACTAAACAGCTCATATTTCCAGTGCTCTTTACTGTTCCTCGTAAAGAAGTACCTTAATTAAAATCCCAAAGTTTAGTCTGATAGACTACTTTTTAAGAAGTAGCCACTTAATTCAAGCTTCCTAATCAAATAACATTTGGATCAATAGTGCTGATGGAACATACTGGGTTCATATAAAAACAAACTGCAGCATAAATGGCAACTTCATGCTTGTTTATGTGACAAGGACTCGCTTTTTTCTTCTCTTCCTGCATTTTTTCTGTGGTTGGCTTGAAGGGTAATTTTGAAAATCAGTCTTCTGCCACACTCACATAAGAAATTTCTGCTGAAAATGTCTCAAGAAGAATTACAGACATGTATTTATAACAAAAAGGATTAAAAAAAACCCACAAGAAAACAACTATAAAAACTTGGCCTAAAACCAGAGAGATTTGAATGCTGTCAACAAGAAAAAGATGAGCTTCAGATCTGAGATTCATTTCAATGTTTGTCATCTCACATGTGACTAGGTCTGAGTCTGGAATGAGAACTTGATTTCCCAGGAGTCTTTAGGGATAAAACCCTGGGAGATGGCTTCAAGCTTTCTGTGTGCTTTATAGCCTGTGGTGTTTTGGAGCAGCATAAGGATGTGAGCAGATGCTGTGCTGTGATGTCACACGCTGGCCACCCACTCACCCTTTGCACAAGTGCTGGAGGTGGGTGGCATGGGAAGCACATCCTGCCTGGGGCCCATCCAGGCACATTGCTGGGGCTCGAGCACTTCTGCCTGCCTCTGTCATCTCCTGCTTGATGCAGAAGATGCTGTGCTGAAATGGCTGCTGGAGGCAGTCCTGAGCTTTCTGAAGGTCTTGCTGCCTGGTTTTGGAAAAACACATTACCAGAACAGTCTTTTTGTGAAATTTTATTACTGAGGATGGTGTGCATATGCACACGCATTACCACAAATGGCCACAGAAAATCACAAGACATCTTATCTGAAAAATGTATGAGGGTGTTTTAAGTTTCCCATTCCTTGAGATTTTCATGTTTTGTGGCCCAAAGAAGATGGCATCTTCCCATTTCAAGCCACTGACAGCCACAAAACCTGTTCCCCCCCTTTTCTTAAGCCCAAGTCCCCATCAACAAGTTTCTTGTGTCTTTCTCTTCCACTGCTCACACTGATTGAGTAGCTGCTTACTTATCTCAGAATTGAAAAATCTGTGCCTTTACTCACCAAAGCAGGTACCTAAAACAGTAAGCACAGCACAATGAAGTCTTTCTTCACTATGTTATGGATAAAGAGAAATTAAAACAAGATTGACAAAGACAACACACAAGGACAAGGCAATAACTACTCCCTTAGCAAACAGAACACAGACTCAGAGAACATGGGAAGTTTTCACAAACTCTCTCTCAGATGGGTCTTTGTATCTCACTTGCTCACTGCCTGTCCTCCTGTTGAGCATGGCATGCACCTTCTCTCCCCGCAGCCCTACATATGGATGAACCCCACACAACCACACAGCCATGCAGGGGATCACGTTGGACTCCTGGTGCTTACACAAGTAACCTGAAGGCTGCAGCAGCTTCACAGAGTCAAAGCACATGTCCAGAGGTCTTTACACTTCCAGGGGTCCTGCATCACTTTTGCAGGCACCTGTAGAGATAAAAATTTAGAACAGCATTTATACATTTTATACATGCTGGTGAAGATGTGAGGCTGCCATGTACAAAGACTTTTTACAGCACACATTGCTTGTTTCTCCATGCACTCGGCAAGGAGCCTTACGCTCTTTTTCACTGGGAAGGGAACACAGCAGTTTTGATAGCCTTATCAAGCAAGAAGCCGAAAGTTCACGCTCCTGTTCAGCTTTTACAAAGCTACAAGGAAGAAAGGTAGCTTGTGGAAAAAATAGCAATCAGGTGAGCCAGCTTGGCTAGCTGGCTGCACCTGCCCAAGCAGCAGGCTACAAAGAAATTCACAGTGATTCTCTGAAAACCACCAGGACACAATGACAAGAGAAAATGAATCCGTAGAAAAGCCAAGTTCACCCCACAGAGTGCATCCCTGCCTCCACCAAGGAGAGGTCTTCACAGTCAGAAACAAACATGCCAAAGAGTCCTTGTCCCAAGGCCCAACACAGATCATGTACCATATTCTGCAGTCCCAAGCCTATTCTGCCACTGCTATAGTGGTCTGTCACTGTGCTCCCACCAGCTTAATATGGTGTGGTCAACGCAGTGCTTACACAGCTTCTCACATCCATGGCACACTGGCAGAGGAGTGGGAGTCTCCTGCTGGTCTGACAGACCTGGTCTGAAGCAGGTGTGGAACCTAACACACACTGGGACTGCTAGTGCATAGGCCTGTTCTCTTGTTCCACCACTGCCTTTGATTTCCCTTCTGTCCTGACATGGCTTTCACCTACACAGGGCTGGTTTTGGAATGGGCATGGTGGTAGCAAAGTGCCACTCCTCGGTTGTGCCTGTGGAGGTAGCAAGGGCTGAGAGAGGGCTCAAAGGGCCACCTGAGTGTTTGGAAAAAAGCCCATGTTGACTGTCTTGTAGCCAATACTTAAGGTGGTCTCCACTATAAAGTGGTCCTCATTACAATTAATTAAATAATCCCTATTAGTGAAAAAAAAAATCCACAAGAGAGTGAGGATCACAACTGCTGCTTTGTGGGCTTGCTGACCTTTGTGAGAAAGGTGGGCTGCATTTGAGAGATACAGGAGTTCCAAGATGATGCAGTGAGTCCTGTCTCAAGGGAGAAGCTGGAACGCATTAGGGATAACTGCTCAAACAATAATTCCCTATTCATTCCCAAAACCTGCTGGCTGTGCAGAGAACAGGAATGTTTGCTATCACACCCAACAATTATTGTCTCAGATAACACCATCCGTTATGCAAAATCACAATAAACATTTCTTCTTTTAGTAAGTCTGTAAAAACTGATGCTTTCATCAGACAAGCTCCTCTATTTAAAGCTAGTTCTAGTGAGGCAAAGCAGGCAGCAGCATCAAGTAGCAGTCTGCCTCTGGCCCCAAAACAGTCCTGCTACCTCTTTCCCGTCAAAGACAAGGTGTGGTTTTCCAATGTGAGCTTTTTTCAAGCCTTGAGTGTCATCCTGCCTTTGTCCTGCACAGTCTCCAGCCTGACAGCTGACTGTGGTGGGCATCAGGAGCATCCTCATCCCTCCTATGAAGCCTCATTCCCATCCCCTCTTAGGGCTCCAACTGTTCCAAACCCATCAGAATCCCCATGGATGCTCAGGCATGCACCACGCATTTCTCAGTATCTAAAGCTCCTTCCAGTACCATACACATCATGAATTATAATCTCTGTCCATTAGTCAGTGAAGCTGTGCCCTTCTCATGGTTGCATGTGTGGTTTCCAGTGAGCAGCTCTCACTACTCTCCTCAGCAAGTCTGCACGCCAGCAGCTCCAAGATGGGTTTGATGCTATAAACATGTCATGTGTAATCATTCAGAGCCATGTGTGCATCATCTTTACAGTCTATCCCCATCTTGCACAATATGGTGAGAAGTGTTTAACTACCTCCCAGTCCAGCTGAAGCCTTAAATTTGGGTTGCTATGTGAGGAAGAGCAGCTAGGAGCAGTCTTCTCTGAAGTGCAGTGTTTTACCTGCACAGGATCTGTTTGGAGAAGTACAGGAGCTGCTATTAACACACTTTCCAAAAAGTCACCCTTGCACTAATGATTGGAGAGGAGACAGCAGCCCAAGCCGTGTAGCAGAAGGGTCCCTGTAAAAAGAAACAATCTGATGGCTTTAAATTATCTCATCTGGGGAGAAGGGAGTGAATGGCATGTCTCACAGGAAATTTCAGTGCTCATTTTAGCCCAGACACTTACACCGCCACTGTCACAGGCTACGTCCATTGGTACTGGAACATTAAATTTTAGGATGCTTTGATGATTAGCACCCTCACAGGCTCTGGGGCTGCTGGCAGGGGAGCCAGAGCAGCCCCCTTGCCCTGGCCAGGTGGGTTTATGCCCATGTGTCTAGAGGAAAGACTTATGAGCTTTGCCAGATGCAAAGAAGGTGTTGGGTTTATAGTTGTGAAATCTTTCCAGTGAACCAAGGAAGTTTCCTAAACACTAAAATAATCCTTTATTTCTTTTTGAGTCCTTGGGAACTGATACTTTCTCTCTTTTCCTCTGAGTGAAAATGCCATCTATTAGACAAATAAGACTGCCACAAGCACCCTTCCCCTCCATTAGATGCCGGCAATTGTGTACCTCTCATCACATGTCAGACATACACATCAGGAAACTGGACTTGCAAAGCAAAAGTTGGGAACAAGTGTATCTGTATTGGTTGCTCTAGATTTTGCCTGGTTCCTGAAGGAAAATATGGTCTTGAAGCTGCATGCATAGCTCCTTTCCCTGGACCCATGTCAGCCTGAGCAAACCATGTGTATTATCCCTGGTCTGTTGGACCAAGTATTTGAATAATTTGAATAATTATTTGTCTTGTGTGTTTAAATTATTAATAAATAACATCCTTTTGTCTCAAAGCCATACCCAAGTATAAGTGAAGAAGCTTGCCTTCCCTTAAAAGCTTCTGGTTTTCCTGTAATGGCGTCACATTAGATATTTAACCCACTGGATTGAAGACTTCCTCCATGCAGCGTGGAAGAGAAGAAACAGTTCTGATATGTCATGGCCTGTGTAAAATCAAAGAGAAAACAGGATACATAACTCCAAACTTAATTCCAGCTTCTGTTATACCAGAATGGCCCCACTGTACAATTACTTGATGATATTTGACTACAGTGCTTTAGCATAACTTCCCAGTGTCATCTGTTACAGTTCTAACACTCAGGCAATTTTTGAACTATAGTGATGGGGTGTGATTTGGCAATGAGAACCTCAGGAAGCCATATATTTCCCCTTGACACAGTATTATCTAATATACTAGCTATCTCAGATTGCAGCAGCTCTGAAACCTAGCAGAGGGGTTATGACTTAACAGAAATAATAAAATTCATTTATTGCTTATTAGACATGAAGCAATAACAGTTTTGACATTTCACCTCTCTGCTCCTACTACAGGCTCTCCTGAAGAAGGGGGAAGATGCCACTAGAGTTTTAGGCTCTTTGCTGGTGCTTTTAGAAGCTCACTTTATGCTGCTGGCCATTCTTGGTGCAGTTGGCTCCACACACACCTTGGCAAAGAGTCTTGTGCCCAAATGCAGGCTCCAACACTCCTCTGTATGCTGTAGCAAAGGGAGGTGCCACAAATGCTCCCCAAACTCAGCCATGCAGGAGGCAGTGGAAAGGGCCCATGGGGTTGAGCAGAGTCAGGATAGGGGTGCAGCCCGTGCTGGGGACCTGTGGGGTGGGGGAGGTGGGTGGTGGCTCACTGGCTGACTTGCCTGCAGGAGAACATCCTCTGGGATGTGATGTTTGGGGCACAATGCAGCTCTTAGGACTGGCATAGACAGCAACTGCAGCGTGGTCTGGAAGGCACCACCACTTCTGGTAGGAAGCCCATTTTAGGGGCAGACACAGCCTGTGGTGTTGATGTACTTTCTGTTTTCAGTAACTTAATTACAGTTGTTAATTACTGTAGAAAACCTTCAGGCATGTCCTATGACTGCTTTTAGAAATTAATTGATGACTTGAAAATCTTGTCTTTGAAGTTATTTCTTTCTCGTTGCCCATTTTCCTTCCTCTATTTCTGAAAAAGTCTTTCCATTTAATTTCCTCTCATTTCATCACCTCTTCCTTAATGGATATTATGTACCTGTTATACAAAGCCAGATGATTTCCGCAAATTTGGCATTTGATTGTTTCTAATGTTGAGAAAGAACCCGAGCGTGAGACAGCAGACCACATTCTGTCACATGTGTGCTACTGCAGGACAGATTCTGCTTTCATTTACACTGACATAAATCAAGTTGGTTTATGACATGTAGTCATGGTATTCTATATTTACATCAGATGTGAGGTCTGTTATCCTCTGAATTCCATCATAATGTCAAAGAAATATGCTTTTAAAGAAAATAACAAATTTTTCCAATTAAAAAGTATTTTGAAAATAATATCAGAATTAAAAATTGGTTTATGTACTTAGCAGCACTGTGACTTTTTTATTCAGTATTCACAATGCCCATATGTTATCTGCCAGCACTGCCTCTTGCCTGTTACCACAATCTTCATGCAGTGCAGAAGCTGTTCACAATTGGATTTTCCTTTGCCTTTAACCCCTCAGATTTCCATTCACATTGCCACACACAGTGCACATTTAAAATGCCATAAAAGATATTAATAATGCCTGAATCTACAAAGCAGAACCTAGAAAGGGAAAAGATAGAAAAGCAAAACATAAATCACTCTGTTGAAATTTAAGCAGCACAAAGAGATTAATTCTCCAGCTCTTTCCAGAAACGTCATGGGATCTTTGAAGACCGCAGACAAACCAGGCCAAGGTCTTTAAGTCCCTTCAAGAGTAAAGCTCTCTTCACACCATATAAACCATATAAAAGAACCACCGAGGGAAAGCCTCCCAGCAATTCCAACAGCTGTGTAACCCATAACCTGACACGGGTGTCCATGCCCCCAGCACATCCTCCTGATCGGTGCCGAGCAGTGTGCGACGTGTTCCTGCCACGGACAGATGGACGTGCGTCCCTGGCGGCGCACGACGGACAGTGCGCGGTGCTGCGGCCACGCCGGGGGAAGCTGAGCAGGGAGAAGCCTCTGCCTCTTTATGGCAGCCTCTTGAGCAGGCATTTGTGGCTGCCCAGGCTGCTGCAGATGGATTTAATGAGATTAACTCTCCAAATGAGAACTCTTCAAAAGAGATGTATTAACAATTGCCTGTATTCTCCTCTTAATGAGACACATCATCTGCTTGGGGCAGAAATAGAGGCACATCAGCCCTGCCAGCCCCAGCACCAGCGACAGAGTGAACTGTTTCTCTGAAGGACTCTTTGTTTTCTAAGTTAAACACTGAGTTGAGCTGTTGTCCTTCCTCACGCTTGTGCCAGAGCAGGACACTGCCATAAAGGTCCTCCTGGAGCGCAGGGTCTCCTCACCTCTGCAAGGCTGAGATGGGAAGGGAAAGCTTTTCCAGAGCTTACCGGGGAAGCAGGAGTTTCATCCTGCCCAGCAGCATACTATGGCCAGGGTGCCCTTGCTGCTCAAGGTCTATGGGCCCCCTCAGCCAGGAGGGGAATTAGTGGTTGGGAGTGATGCAGATACAACTCAATACTGTTGCTGACAAAATGCCAGCCTGGGTAAAGCCCAGATATGCACAGCCTTTGGAGAGAAAGAGGACGCTTATGAATGCCAAGAAAAGTGACATTGCCAGATTGATGGCAAGCTCACAGCAAAAATACACATCTGCAGATGAAAAGGAAGGAAAGCGCGTACAGAGAGGAAAGAGCCCAGCAGAGGGAGAGAGACGGTGGCAAGGGATTTCAGCAGCCTACTCACGGGTTGGATAGCTTACACCAGCCCCAGAGGGACAGTTTCTTGGATGCAAATGTTGGATCTCAGAGTAACTAGGCCAAGCTCTTGCACATCAGAGGGAAAGCTAACCTCTGTTCAGCCTTAATTAACACGCAGCAGTTGATTCAAAGAAGACTACAGGAGCTGAGTATTAAATAATTCGGAACAACCATACAATTGGACTCACAGAGGGAAAAATAAAACACCGGAAAATGACAGTATTCTGGTAAACATTAAAACATATGATGAACAGTTTAGTTTAAAAGGCTTTAAAATTAAAATAAAATCCCTAGAACGTCACCTACTCAAAACAGTTAGATTACTCAAAACAGTCAGAAGATATGCATGGAACTGAGTAAGAGGGAACCAGGCACAGCACAGGAATGCCAAGTCCCAAGATTTAAGAGGTAATTTGAGCCAGTCCTTCAGCATTTAGAAATCTGACCCTACTGAGGGCAATAAACAGGATTATAAATTATGGTAGGTGATAAATTACCAGGAAATCAGAAGGATCAACAAAGGCTTCAAAGGGATATAACAAAAAAAGAAAAGAAACCCACTAGAGATAAAAAGAAGTTTTCTTAAGTCTGTCAAATGTGATAGTGATAGGAAAGAATGCACAGGACTGTGGGAGCACCAGAATTCCAAAGGAAGCAACTGAAGGAGCACAAGGCAAGTTACATTTCAGTGTGTTAATTTTGGACCTGTTCCCAAAGACAAGATGAAGCTCTTGGGGAAATATCACAACTGAGGCGTTGGAGCAAACTTTAAAAGGTGGGAGTTGCTGCTTTGAGATAGTCTATCCAAGTGGGAAGGCGCCTCCACTCCTCAAGCAGGCTGATAGTCTAAAACAAAGTAAACTTATTGTGTGGCTGAGGACTTCAAATGGAAAGCTTATCCAGTATTTACACACATGCAGGTTAGGATAGAGCAATGGTCAGTAATTGCTGTGTTTATGCCTCAGAACTGGTTGAAACTATCACTGAAACTAGAGCAAGGTAACATCTGAAGGCAAAGTAAATTTTTTTAATTTCTACATGGATCTAGTCAGGTACCACCCCTGCAGATAAATAGTGAGAAAGTAGAAGTCAGAATAATATCATGAGCCAGACATTCTGCGGGAGGCAGAAAGCAGTGGGTAGGACTACAGGCTTATTTTCATTAGAAATATATGATGAAACACAGAAGATCCTGAACTAGTGCCTGTATTACTCACAATGTTTATGAATAATTTGGGAACCAGTGTGAGTTGTAAGACAGCAAAATTATGTGTGATTCAAAGAAGGAAGTAGACAGAGATTAGTTAAATACAGTAGATTCTTGGCAATTGCTTACCCGATCCATTTTTAAAAGCCCTGATTGTGAACATTTCACTGTTCCACTTCTCCATTCTGCTTCAGTGCTGCACAGTCCTTGCTTTGCAGAAATTTTCCTGGTAAGCAGTAACCTCCTTTCCTTGCTGTGATGTCTGACATTACTTTTCATCCAATCCTCTGCAAACATTGAGAATTGTATTCCTTTCCTACAACTTAGCTTTTGTATATTGAAAGAATTATTTTTATGTTTAGTAACTTGAGTGTGTCATTTTCAGATATTTAAGGACTCATCATCTTTCACAGGAGCCTCCTCCAAACTATATCCCAAATTCCTCCAACCCTTCTCCCATCCAATCTCTAGAGGAAAAGTCCTTCTTGAGTCACTGTGACCTAAGTGGAACACAACCTAACCAACACCACATATAGCAAAATAATTCCATCATATTTCATGGACTGGTCATTTGTATCCATCATAACACAGCTGTTGCTTATTTTGTGTCTGAATTCTTCACTAGTAGTGAGTTTGCAGACTATTATACCCCCAAAGTGCACTACCCTGCATTAATTGGGCATTCTCTTCCTATGTTTCTGGAATTTGCTATAACTATTTAATTATTAAAACATTTAGCTTAGCCTTTTCCAGTCACACCCTATTTCTTCCAAATAATTTCTTCAATTTGTCAAGATCATTCTACCTTCCCATCTTGTCTTCTGTCATCACTGCAGTTTATCCCAGTTTAGTCACTCATATAATTAAAAAACATATGCCTGCTCTCCATGGAACTGTTGAAAATCTGGAACAGGGCTGGATGCAGTACAGACATTGCTGAACCTCAGCAGATACTTCTTGTGAATTTGAGAATGAAGTGTTGAGCACAAATCTCTGATTACATGGTTTTAAACAGCAACAGTTCTTCCTAACATTTATCTAATACTTTTTCTCTGGGCTTGTTTGTGGGAATATCATGCAAGACATGTTGAAAACCTTGATAAAATAAAGGTATGTGCCATCAAGTTCCTCCTGCTAAGTCACAAGGCCTGTTGCCATGATACAGAAAGTAAATGATATTAGTTTGACATGACAGATCCTTGTTAGGTGTAGTTCATCTGTTTTTTGTCTTCCAGGTGTCCCAAATTCTCTGATTTCTTGTTCCAGCATTTTTATATGAACTGAAGAAAAGTTAATTGCCTTGAATTCCCCTGTTCCATTATAATGATGGGAAATATGCTGACCTTTTTTTAGCCTTGTGATTTATCCACATTTTCCTCTGACACTCAATTCTAGATGTCCCCTTCACTAGGATAGATCAGCCTTTTACGGTAATATTCAGGGACTCTCCACCTTCCCTCAATCCTTCCTCTCTTTCATTTGTTTCCCGCGTTGGTCTTGCCCACTAGATCTCTGAGTAATTTGAAGACTGCTTTCTTAAACCCATTCATCCCATTTTTTTAAAGAGTTACAGGATCTGTCATATCATGGTCACATTTGTAAAGGTCATCTTCCTTATGCTCTTATGTACAGGCAAATGAAGAAGATCCTCTCTTCTAGCTGCTATCTTCATTCTCTGCATTATCAATGCAATGCTATTTGTGGAACAGCCCAAAATCTTGAGGACTGTCCCTATTCTGCCATTTTTCTCTTCTAGCAAATTTCTGTGTGGGAGTTAATCTCATTAATATCACCTTTTGTGTTTTGGGTGGTTCTATTAGTTGCTAAGAAGAAGTTGCATTCATCTGATCTTCCTGCTATTGCAAAATCCTGCTGTGCTCATGCCTCTGTAAATCTCCTTTTCTATTTACTCTGCAACTTGATGTCTGTGAAAGTACAACTGAGATCTGGATTATTTACATTAGGTAGAAGATGTGAGTAGTTCTTTCTCCCTTCTAATAATAGGTCACTGACTCGTAAAAAGAAAGAAATCTGAGATGAATAAAAGGAAACCTTTTCTTCCACGGTCTTATTATTAGACCATTCATTGCCATGGAAACTCTTTTTAACTGAGATATAAGATTGAAACAGCCACATGAGGCATGGATGTGGACAGAGTACATTTCCAGAGAGTATGTGTACTGAAAACAGTGTTGAATTGAGCAGCTATATCTTTTTCTCCAAAACTCCTGTCAGTCTCTAAGAATACAGTGCCAGGTTGACTCATGTGGTACTGAAGTGGCTTAGCCTCCCAAGGCAAGCATTTCTTATGCAGGAGCTAAGGAACCTTTCTGAGCTCCCTAAATCAATTCTGCCACATGTGGGGAAATGCAATGGGCTGTTCCTCCCAACCTGAGCGCAGCTGCAGTTGCCACTGCACCCATTTACAGCTCTTATGCCTTCCCCTGAAGCATTTGCTGAGAGAATTTATGGGGGATACGACAAAATTTTCAGACTGAAAGAGAGCAGGAGCTGCTCTCCTGTTCCTAAACTTCAATAATGTTTTTGCAGCAGTTTCCAAAACATTTTACTTACAATTCTGCTTCCTTTGCCACTTGTCTACTTTTGTTTGCCCTTCCGGACTCAAGAGCCTTTCTGCCGAAACTGCTGTTTTATGGCATCATGTGCTCTCCACATTCCCTTCCTCTGCATCCACATCTTCCCTCTACTCCTACCTCCCCACACCACTCCTGTCCCTCCTTCTGCAGAGCTCTCCATCTGCTCCTTTTATCTGTTCCTCTCCTGCACCTCCACCCTGCAGATGATGCCACGCTTTCTTAATTTCTGTTTGCTTCATATACCCCATGTCCCTGCCAAAACTCTGGGAAAGTCTTGCTGCATTTTCAGAGTCCCTCTAGATTTCCCTTTGCCTTAGTCCCATATGGGAGTCTCTACTCCCAAACTGTCCAACTCTGCTTTGGCATTGCACTGTATCATCAATGACAAAACCTGCTTGTGACAGTCCTCAGACTTCAAGAGGTGAAGAGTCCCTGCCAAAGGAAGCTAGGATTTTCCTGGATTGTTCCTTGGAAAAAAAATGCTATGAAGAATGAAGAAGCTATGGGGATGAGTTAAATTTGATAATTTATTGCGAATTTTGCTGTAATTACTCATATCTGTAGGGCTGGATCTAAATGCAAGTGGTTTCTTCCTAAGTGGGATAATGATGGCCATGGGGGCAGGGATGGTGCCTATAAAACTCCTTGCTTCTACTCCTCATTAGATCCACTTCTGCAAAGAGTAAAAATTTGGTTTCAAGGAAAGGAAGGAATGGGATTATTTAGAAAATACCATAGAAAAAGAAAGCTTACGATGCATTAAAATTGCTTTTGCTGGCCCTGTTCATGAAGAAGAGAATTTTTTATGGCCTAGAAACAATGGCAATGAGGACAAATCTCCCAGAAAACTACTGGAAAAAATATGTAAAGAAGACACTGATTAATTTCCAAAGTAATTTTCTGGGAGATTTGTCTTCATTGTCATTGAAGGTGTTTTTAATAAAGAGCTTGATTAATTTCCAAAGTTAAGACTGCCCTTGTTTAGACAGAAAATCATGTTTGCCATGTTTCCACTCTGGTGATTTACATTTTTCACTTTGGGCATAGGCCAGAAGGATTTACAGCTTGAGAAAGGATCTTCCATCTTCCTAGGAAGTTAAATCATTGGCACTGCTTCAGCTTTTCTGTATAAAGGAGATTAACATCATATTGACGTATAAGGTTGAACGAACCACAAAACAGATGTTTGGATAGTCAACTGAACCCAATGGAAAAATTCCATTTTGATCAGTTCGAGGTAGGCCCAGTCATCTTGTGGCTGTGCAGGATACTAAAATCTGGACTTTATAAATGAAACACTCATTTAAAAAAAAAATAAAATTCCTGGAGAAACACAACTGCTTCAGATTTCTTGTTTTATTTTTTTTAAACTTCAGTAATCTCTGACATGGCTGGTCTAGCCCAAGTGGAATACATTAACATTAGCTATTCCAATAATCACAAATTTTCAGATGTTAGCCATCTCCCTATCACAGCATGTCCCAATTTAAAATATTCCTGATGCCACAATGTTACCCTTTTTTTGACTTTTCACAGAGGTTGCTCCAGGAGGAAAGAGAGCCACTGTGAAGAGGTGTTTCGCTGTTGAATGTTTACTTCATTCCCGAAGAGTGCCATGAGTGACCTCATTTAGAGCAGAGGATAAGGACTGGGATTAGCCATTGCCAGTCTTTGCTGATCACACACACGTGAGCCACAGCACAGGCCTGGGCTGCTCAATCCCACAGCACAGTGATGCCTTCAGGCCTTTACAGCCAAGCAGCCTTAATTAGCTGCTGCTGCTGCTGCTGCACATATGATTACCCTTCCTTGTGTTTGCTGTGCTTTATTGGCATTTTCAGCCAGGTATTTGAATACTTTCCATCTTTATGGTACACAGCAAATTTCCTTCCTTTCCAGGCTAGTCTGTTTACCAAGGCAGCCTCCCTGGCTTTTTCTTACCTGAAAGGGTAAGAAAACTGACAGAACTGACATTTTTTTAATCTTATCTATGGGGTGAAGGGGAAAGTATGGCCCCTCTAGCACATTATTAAAGCCTTTGTTTTAAGCACACTTATTGTTGCTCATTTTCTCCAACATAAGGAGTTCGTTTGTCAGAGCAGCAAGAGCAGTAGGGAGGCAAACACACCTGTAGTGTGCCTTGATCCTTCTGTGTTGTAGGTATGAGACACTTGGATCCAGCCCTTGCTCACAGTCTGCATAGGGATGGTCAAGGCAGATATGGTCTGGTAAGTGGTGAGAAAGAGAGAATCACCAAGCACTAGCGTCTTTTACCAAGGAACTTTTGAATATGCAGTACTGCATATACCAGTGTGTCTCTGATTACATCACAGACAGATTGTGGTTGCTAAAGGAAACCTGGAGGTGAATCTGACCTTTAACCATTACTAAACTGAATAATGAAAAAAGCCTAAAGTTAGACTCTTAAATGGGGCAANCTATAAGCAGAGGAAACACATTATACAAGTTGCAATTTTTTATTAAACTTTTAAGTTGTAGCACCACCGTAAAAAATGGTGACTTTGAAGTATCTCAATAGCCTGAGATACTTATCTAGAAAAGGAATGTGGTATGTGGGATGGGGAGATTGTCAAAAGTGAGTCTGCTTCTTCCAACAGTGCTACCTCTTAATTCTGCTTTAATCGAGGACATTCATTGGAAGCCTTTCATTATCTACAAAATTTGCAGCTATATTGCCCCTCACTGATGACTGAGTTACTCCCAGGCTTACACCAGAGATGAAGATGGATCTGGTATGTGCAGAATCCTCTGTGAAATGTTTACTGTTCTTACTTCTGTTGCTCCCTTTAAGATGAGATTCATCTTCCTGACTTCACGTGATTTAGATCAAAAGAAGGACAGAGACACCAACCATAGGGTGTAATTCATGTCACTTATGCTAAATTTCCTTTCTCACCACCCTAAATGCAGCTTCTGGGAGTGACTTGGCCTCTTCACTGACTTCAGACTGACTTCTGATTAGGTGGCTTAAGGTAAATTTGATCAATGATCATGCTAATGTCCATGATCACTCTACACTTTCTTTACCCAAAAAGTCAGAAAGCAGGAAAGGAGACAAGCATTGCCCGTGGCACCCAAGGTACTCAAAGCACAGACCAGACTGTAAGCCACATAAAAGGAATTAATTTTTGCTTTTTCTCCTTCGTCTGCACTCTTCTTCCTTGAACTCTGCCAAATTTTACTATTTAAATTTCATGTTTCTCTTCATTTTTGGAAATAGATACTTGACCCTGGGCTGGAGACCTGCCATGGTTTCCTGATAAATGAATCCTGCTTAAACAACCTGTTTCGTCATCATGTAATTTTGGTTCCTACTGTCCTTTTTCTCTCTCTCCACTTCAAACACTTTATCAAGTACGCTTGTTAGCCCAGCAAATATTTATTTTAGGTCTTAACTGGAAAAGTTCCTTTCCATTCCAGGGATATTTTGAAAGTCTGGAGGTGAGTTTGGGCATGCCTACATGGATGAGCCCAGACAAGTACACACATCTACCATGATCTGAGTTGATCAAAAGGGAGCCGGTTCTGATCTGGAAGTCATTGAGCCATTTTCCTGCAGCTCTGTGCCCAAGCTAACATGCGCTGCAGAGGAGCCCACATCTGTCTGCACTGATCTGTGTAGACATGCCTCATGCATATGAAGCACTTAATTTTGGTTCTCTCCCTCCTGTTGGTTGTTACTCCCAATGCACACAAATGTGTGTGCACAGTCCCATTTTGCATACCTGTTACCTGTTTAGAGTGGCACAAAAACATCACATGAATTATTTTTTGTGTATAAAAAATGCTCCCTTCTAATTGGGCAAGCAAATGAAAAGCAGCCTGTATCCTCTCTTTCTGGAATGGTACACTGGCAGACAAAATAGATGAGCTGGCCACACATTCCACCTCTAATTTGTGAACTGTGATACAAGTGAAATTAATTGAAAAGCTGGCACTTGTAAATGCTTTATTGCAGGCAATACACTCCAGAAAGAATCAATGAAAGAGAAGTTTCAGTTCAAAAGGCAATCTTTCCCAGCTACATCTGAATTTAATGTTCACCCTGTGAACTCACAGACTGTATTGAAATGAGGAAAGGGAATACAGATCCTGAATTTACCCATGTGCAAACAGCAGCTTGCTATGCAGATGCAGACCATGGCCTGAAACCAAGTAACCTGGTTTTTTACAGCCCTTGCTGCCCCTGAATCCTTGGGGAGCTTCTGGGTGGTGCAGATTTCCTGCTGGAGTATTAGCAAAAGCAGGCTGGAGCAGGGGTCTCATGCTATCCTCAAAGAGTGCTCCCCAGGGGCTGTGCTCGGGGCCGGTCCTGCTGCCACCAGTGCTGGCACGCCTCTCCACCCTGACCAGCTGGCATCAATGCCCAGGTGTTCTGAGGGCCTGACTGGGCACAACTGCTCTGTGGAGCACAACTGGGATACAAAGTCTTGTAGCCTTTTCCTCTTTTTCTCACATTAGTGGAAAAAGAGCCTTCAGTAGTGCTGGAGAAAGTACTTCTGCACACAGTGCTCTCACAGGCTGTGGAGAGCGCACACTGATACATGAAGTGGATGCCTATGGATTTATTTCTACATTTCTTGAGTAAACAATCCAAATGTAATGGATGCTTTAATTACTAAATTAAGTAATCTACTCCAATAGCCAGTGGTGCATTTACCCCCTTTTGTTTGCAGTGACCATGAATCGCTTCCTCATCTTGCAGCATTTAAATGAGCAGTTCTGCACTCACACAGGAGGAGGTACCTCTGTTTCTAAGGGCTTGTGTGCAAAGGAGAGACTAGTGTGCATTAAGTTAGGGCATGAATTTACAGTGCTCTTGGGGTATCCACACGTGATAGAAAAGCTATAAGGATGGAAAATGTCAAATTATGCCTAGCGAAATGGTTTGTTTGGCTAAACCTGGTCTAACTAGGGATAATGCCTTATTCAGATGGCAATTTTGGTCACCTGGCAGATGTACACATAAGTCCACACAGCTTTTGAATAATTGCACAGCTTTTCATCCCATTTTTGAGGCATGATTTCCATTCTCTCCAGTCACTGTTTTTCTTGACCTTTTTCCAGATGTGAGTGATTTGATAAAATCCGTGTTCAAATGTAGAGTTTCTGCAGTTGTAATCACTTTTGGCAACCTGCCCAAGAAGATAAGCTGATCTCCAAATATTAGAGAGATCAGACTGATATGAAGCTTTACTCCATAATACTTGAAAAAACAACAATATTAATCACTCCATGAAGGGCTGTTCTTGGAAAAATAAGACCTGGTTTTTGATACAGAATCTGAGGGCAGTAATGGAAACCTTTTGTTTCTCTTTGTAACATCAGTGATGCCATGACTCTGTATTTTTAAACCAAAATATCCCTTTAACCTATTGCTAGGTCTTATAATTATTTATGTACAAAGACAGAGAATTAGTAGATGTATATTGGCATTTGTATATCACTCCAGCATTCTTTGGCAGTGTTATTGGTATCTGCAACATACAGATTTTCCAAAGCTAATGACTTCCTGAATGTGCACATAAAAAGGCTGAAAAGGGAGCCTTAGACTCACACTTACTCAATGTGTTATGATGGAAATTCACTTGGCTTCAATGATCATCATGACATAGATGATAACCAGGTAGTCTTACCAAGTGAACTCTTTTGTATAATGACAGAACCACGCAGGCTGCAAAGGACTTGAGAAGGCCTCCAGTCTAACCCTCTGTTCAAAGCAGGGTTTGGTCTAAGATTGAATCAGCTTGCTCAGGGATTCAGCCCCTTGGGACCTTTAAATTTCCATGGATGGAGACTGCACAGCCTCTCTGGGCAGCCACTTCTTGACTGTCCTGGTGAAGAGATGTCTTCCTACATCCAGTCTTTGCATTGTAGCTCAGTCATGGGTTTTCTGATGAGTCAAGTCAGTTTCCTGTTGTACCTGTTTCCACACACTAGGGACTATTTTGTTCTTAGAAGAGTTTGTCAGTAAAGATCTGCCAGTTAGCCTAAGGTTTTTTTGTCTTCAGAGCTGTTTTCTACATGATACAGGCTTCAATGATTTGAAGAAACTGAGGTCTGTGCTTTCCTGAGGTCCATGGTCTTTAATCTGCTACTTGTCTTCTTCATTTCCTTCAGTATCTTTGGGTCCACTGTTTCAGTGTCGTCATGACCAAACCTGACATTGATTATCATTCCCCCAGCCAGTGTGAATGCTTTGTCAATACAAGTCTAGGGTGTGTATGATCCCAGCCTGGCTTATCTAGTACCTGTGTGAAGCAGTTGGCCCTGACATGTCCTGGAAACATCCTGGCTTGTCTGTATCCCTCTCCAGTGCTCTTCCAGCCTATATCAGGGAAGTTAAAATCTCCCAAAAGAAGCAGAGCATGTCATCCAGAGATATCTTCAAGTTCTTCAAGGAAGGCTTTGCCTTCTTCCTTGCACCAGTTAATTGGTCATTAACAAACTCCCAACAGACTGAAGCAAATACTGATTACTTGTCCCAAACCACAAGTTTTCCCCTGGCTTACTGTCTGTCCCGTGGAAGAACTCCTTATATGAGAGCTGCTCTGTCACATAGCTGTACCGCCTTGTCTCACTGCCTGTCTTTGCTGAGGACGTGGTGGCATCCCCCAGGTAGACCCGGCTGGTATCCACCATCACAGCACTGCAGTGTGTGAGTTGTCCCAACAAGTCCCAGTTACTCAGTAGTGGTGCAGTTCCTCTTATACCAACCAGACCAAGGAGACACAGCCTGGGTCTCCATGCCCTTAGCTAGTAACCCAAAATCCATGTAACCTCTCCAGATATGCTTGAAGTTCCTGTCAGTAATATTTGTGCCCATGCAGAAGAGCAGCTAAGGTAACAATCACAGACAGCCCTTGATCATGTCTGCCAAGTCTCAGATGCAAGAATGCATCAGATTGGCAGGTGGAGACTTCTGTATCCTGCAGCAGGATGTCTCCAGCAATGACTGATCTCCTGTTCCTCTCCATGCAGATGCTTGGATGAGAGCTAGCCATGCAATGACATTTTCCTGAAGGGAAGCCATCTACCCCAGTCTCAGGGAAATGCACTGGGTCTGTACCTGCAGAACCACAGGACAAGAAGGACCCTTAAACAGGATTCCTGAAATGATGCAGCCTCCCCAGTCATGCAAGCTTCCAGCTCTCCTTTCTAAATCCAGTATTTGGGCACTTGGCTCTGCAGGTTTCTGCAAAGGCTCTTTTCCTCTTTTCCTGCTCACCCTCACCAATGATGTTTATCCATTCACCTCCTCCTGGCACTTTTCCTCAGAGGACCGTGAGGCACATGACCCATTCCTTCACCCAATACTGACTTTGTATCAAAAGTTTCTAAGAAACATTCTTTTCTTCTGCATGAAAATCTTGTCCAGATGGGAAAAGATAAATCTGGCCAAATAAAAAGCAGCTCAGTCAAAGAAGAAGCATCATACCATTCACATCATACCTTGGATATATCCAAGAAAGGTAAAAAATCCCGAAAGCATTTTCTATCCCTCAACATGAGGCATGGAGGAGCCTTGGGGTCCCCAGCACCACAAGCACTGTAGGTGTCTGGGCACTGGGTTGGCCCAGATCAATCTGACCAGTGGACCCTGGGCTGGAAGAGAGACTGTGGGCACTCAGTGCTGCAGAAGTGAGGCACAGCTCCTCTGCAGGGAGAGGTGACAGGTGTTTATGGGCATTTTGCTATCAGTACACCAGCCCAGGCAGGGTCAGCTCAGAGACATTGGGATGGGAATGCACATGGTGTGCTGTAGCAGGAACATGACAGGCCAGCCCACAAGCTGTGACATGCTTCATGGTGGATGAGAAATCAAGAGCACTTCTGAGCACCAGCACTCTGACAGCTAAAAGGATCCCTGATTTCCCCATCTCAGCAAGCCTCTTCTTTTTGGAGTCTTTTAGTGCTTTTATATGATTTTGTCTTCATGCCACAAGCACGGGTGTGAGGTTTTCCACGTGTGACTTTGTCTGCCACAAGTTTGTGGAGATATGGAGGGCTGGTGCAGCAGGTGGGACAGGCAGAAAAATGGTGGCACTCATGCTCAGTGGAGCAGGGACTTGGAATCTCCAGTGCAAACCTGGAGAGCCCCAAAGCAGGGATAGCTCACCCTTGTCAGACCAAGAGACACTGGTAGGACCCCAAACTGGGGATACCTAAGGGGACATAAGGTCTCCTCCCAGCTCTAGGACATGCACAGAGCCCATCTGGTCTGGTGACATCTTCCAAAGCTGTAGGGAAGGGTATGAGCAGGGCTAAAGCTAATGAAGAGATACAGTCAAAAGCTCAGCCTTGCTTTGAAGTGGAGCAATAGAAGTTATTCAGAACAAAAAGCTGTATTTGCAAATCTGAGGGGATTTCTACCTAACAAAGTAAACATGTGAGAATAATTCAAACCAGTAGGATAGAAAGGGAGAAATTTGTTATATATAATGCCATTCATGTGTGATTTATTTATTTTACACACTTCTCCATCACTAATGGAAATGCCATCTATGCCTTCAAGCAATGTGGAATTTCCTTCTCATGAACCCCCTCCCCGACCTCTGTCTCCAGAGAGACAAAATGTCATGGCCTGAAATCAAGCAAGCAATTCTAATAATTATCTGCCACTTATAGTGCCTCTTTCCAGCACAGCCTCGCAGCACCCCATCAGCTTCATGTGACAGCTGGGGAAACAGAAGAGAGCGAGTTAAGCAATTGCTCTGGGTCTCACCAGAACTGAAGGGTAAATGTCCCGCCCTTCTGTTCAGCTCTTGTCCTTTGGGCCGTGCTACTTCCATCAATGATTTGGTAGTGAAATCACAGCGCTGGTATGCCGAAATCCTTTATGGTTTTCAGGTTTTTTTAGCAATTGTAAACACCAAATCCTTATCCTGCTTATCTTAGCTGAGATGGTGGACAAAGACAAGCACTCAGAAGGAAAGAAAATAACAGGGGTGCGTAGTGTGGCTTCAAGAAATCACTTAATGACAGGATGTGGAGAAACTCAAAGACAAAAATATCAGAAGGAATGATGAGAATGGTGCCGCAGCAAAGGGCTGCTAAAATGCAGGGAGAGTGAAGCCTGCCTAAAAAGGCAGGCTTGGAGACGCTAATATAGCATCACAGAGGACATTGTTGCATGCCACACACCAGAGAGATTAAATGAATGCGGTGTTACCCTGACGTCAGAAGAAAAGCGGGAGGGAGCACAGGCAGGAATGTGAGGGAGTGAGAAAACAAGAGCAAGTGTACCTCACCTTTATTCCTCTCTGCAAGTGCTTTTTCACAGTTTGTGGCAATCTGCTACCAGAGATATCAACACAAACTGCACAATGGAATATGTTACAGACACACACACACGATGAATGGCAAAGGATCAGGAACTGCCCTTTGCATTCACCCATAGTACGCACATTGTTACCTTCTTCAACTAAACAAGCTCTGAATCAGAGGAAGCAGATTGCATGGGGAATCTCAGCCCCTATTATCAGCATATCTCTTGTCCAAAAACTCAGAAGAATCCTGGGGCCTGCAGCTGGGGGCTAGAATTAGAATCTCATTATGAAAATAGACCAGTGTTTCTTTTAATAGCCTAGTTTCATTTTGGGATACTCGTTAGGGAACACCCACTGAAATGGGATCCAAAGCCAAATCTCTGACTACATAAAACTTGTCTTATTTGCGACGATGATTTGGTGGCCTATGTTTTATTTTTATGTAATGGATGGTCATTTAAAAATACATGAAAAATAAGCTGCCATGTTCTGAAGAGGCCGTCAAAGTGGGGTGCTGGGGCTGTTGGAAGTGAGAAGGTAATTCCCCTTCTGCCCAGTGCACACTGTTGCAGCAGGCCCCACCACATGTGCGTGGTGCTGAACTGAGATAGCAGCCATGCGTCAAAATGTCCACATGGGTGTTTCAAGGGAACCTCGGGAGGGGATAAAGCCTTGCTGAAACCCTGGTAGATTGTTGACTGCTGCAGATTTATTTACCATGTTCTCACTAGTACAAGAGTAAGGGTTGAACAACAATGCTCTTTGTTTAAGTGAGCTTGATATGCTTTAGTGGAATTTTTTTCAACTCTTTTGTTATTGAAGTCACAGCATATTACCAAGCCTTCAAGTCCCAAATTTACGCAGATGCATTTCTGGCCATTAGCCAAGTCATAAGATGGCAAAACATAAGCCTCAAGAGCAGCAGGCTTATGAAAATATACCATTTACAACCCCTGCCATGAAGTACTTTCAAAAACCTAATTTAAGATGTGCACACTGGAATCAAATAGCAGAGAGATCGGTGGGGTGAGGAATGGAGGATTTTTTATTCAAATGCCAATTATAATTAACCTAGAGCACAATATTCTTCTGTCCCAGGGCAATCATAATGACATGTAACACCATTCTTGGAAGCTGGCAGGACATCCTGAGGAAGACATTCCTTGCCTCAGGAAACAAAACCACCAAATGTTTCTGCCAGTGCTTGTCCATGAGGCTTGCTTTGGTGTCTGCATCAAGGGCTGGCCTTGGGCAGATCCAGCAGCTTCCCTTGGCCCTTCCCTTCCCCACACCCTCTTCATCGCTTCAAGGCCACCTCAGGGGCGTGTTCCTGCACCCCCGCCCATGCCATCGTCTGCCTATTTTGTATTGCATAATTGCAAATCGTCTGTGCTCAGGGAGGAGCAGTCGCTCTCACCATGTGAAAGGAGCAGAAGCTTCCAGTCCTTGGGCTCCAGGAGGTTTTGAGAAAGCAGGAGTCAATGTCAGTCCCCTCCCATGGGAATGGCCTCATCACCCACATCCCTGGTCCTCCCAGGGACTGGCTGTGCGATGCCAAGTGCTAATGCTGTGGTCACACCTGGGACTGTTGCACTCATCCTTGCTTTCATATTCTTTTTCTCTTTCCCTTACTTTGGACAGGGGGTGGCAGCCATCTGTAAGACAAGGTAGAGCCTCTTCAGCAACAAGAGGAGCTGTCAGGAACACTGCTTTGTTGTTTTGGGTTGTTTGTTTGTTTGTTTGTTTTGTCTACTTGTGTCATAATCTCTTCCCAGAATGAAATTATTTTGCTGTGTTTTGCCAGTATACCACCTAGTAAGACAGCATCAAACCTACAGCTGTGTGGCAGCAACTCATACATAAAGCCTAAGGCCAAGAGCTTCAGAATCTGAAGCCCACACTTCGGCTTGTGGCATAACTATGTCCATAAAAATGGGAGGATCCCAATTCCTCACTCCACTCCAGCAGTTTTCTGCTAGTTTAATGCTCAATTTCTGTGTAATGAAGCAGTAATAAAAGAATAATGGAGTAGAATGGTGTGCAACAAGTTGAGGTCTGATTTACAGGGAGCCCCAGAAAACCATCAGGTCACTGTAGAGAATGATAAGGTCACTCCTAAGCCTCCTTTTTTCCAGACTAAACTACCCCAACTTTTTCAGCCATTCCTCATCAGACTTGTGCTCCAGCCCCTTCCCCAGTTCTGTTGCCCTTCTCTGGACAAGCTACAGCACCCGAGAGTCTCTCTCACAGTGAGGAGCCTAGAACTGGATGCAGAACTTGCTGAGTACACAGGGCTGATCTCTCCCCAAGTCCTGCTGGCCACACCATTCCTGGTATGGGCCAGGGTGCCCCTGGCTTTCTTGGCCATGAGGGCACAGCTGGCTCATGTTCAGCTGCTGTTGACCAGCACCTCCAAGTCCTTTCCTTCTGAGCACATTTCTAGCAACTCTGCCCCCAGCCTGTAGCTGTGGAGGGTTGTTGTGACCCAGGTGTAGGACCCAGCACCTAGCCTTGTTGAATCTCACGCAGTTTGCCTCGGCCCGTGAGTCCAGCCTTCCAAATCCCTCTGCAGAGCCTTCTTGCCCTCCAGCAGATCAACAGTCCTGCCCAATTTGGTGTTGTTTGCAAACTAACAGGAGGGTGCCCTCAATCCCCTCATCTAGATCATGGATAAAGACCTTAAACAGAATTGGGCCCAGCACTGAGCCCTGGGGAACACCACTGGTGACCGGCCACCAAGTGGATGTATCTCCATCCACTGCCACTCTCTGGGCCAGGTCAGCCAACCAGTTTTTGATCCAGCAAAGAGTACAGATATCCAAGCCATGGGTGTGAAGGTTTTACATTAACTTCTGGTCTATACTCATCTCATACTAAAGCTATGTCTCAAGGAGCTAGTTCAGGTGGCTTCGTTGAGAGATTTGTACTCTAGGGAACAGAGCAACAAAACCACCCCAAATTAAACCAGCAGACTGGGGAGACAAGGGCTGCCTGGGTTATTCCCTGTGATATGCAGGGCAATGACTGAGATCCCATAGGAGCCTTTCAAACTCAAAAAACAACCTTCAATCACAGCAGAGCTGCAAAAGGTCAAAGTGTTTGACAAACCAACAGAGGTTTGCTATGAAGTACCTCTTTGTTTAAAGACCTTAAAAGGGGGAAGTTTAGTAAAGTACAATAAATAAACTCTGGCAATCCACTTTGAACAAGTTTCTTATCTATGATTTCAAAAAAGAGAGGGAAAGCAGCAAGTCTGAGGCTGAGGCAGTAGCAACATGGGTCCAGGGAGCTGTACCTTCCCTGGTAGTGCCTGGGCTCCTTGCATTGATTTATACTTCCATTTGGGTACAGAAAGCAACAATAAGAAGTTGTGCTCTTTCATACACTGAAGACTTGTTCTTTTATCAAGAACATCAGTCTGGCATCTCATCTACATATGTGAGCATAAGGTTTTCATTGCAATCCAAGGTAAGAACATAGTGGTGTCTGTCTTGATTGCTGTAGCAGAGGTCTTATTATCAAGACACAATTAGGCAGGAAATCATGTGTAAATAACTTATTGTAGTATGAATGCTTTCAGGAAATGGAAATACTAGCTACAAAAGTGCTCTATGCTCAGCTGGGAAACGGCACAGATTCAGTGGCTTCAAGCCAAAACCATACAAAGTCATATGAGATATAAAATTTAGATTTTGATCAATGAGGTTGTTTAACAGCAGACCACAGGTATCGTGAAGTCCTCATTTCTTGATGTCTTCATATCAGAAGTGCAAAGCTTTGCAGAAGGCATGTTTTAATTGAGTGCTAACTGCAGAAACTCCTAAAAAATGATAGGCAGATCAGAATGAAGCGGTTTGAGATTGACTGGGGGACAGAGTTAGCAAACTGCTTTCAAGTCACTCTGTGACCCTGCCAAGCTAGCTGTTTATAATAAAACTCACCAACTCATTCTTTTGAAATCAATATATTATCCAATAACATCATAAAATACAATTCGTTTCTTTGTATTTGTAGTAAAATTAAGTCCTAAACCGACTTTTATAATACCTAATGGTCTTTGAAAGCTACAGAATCCTTAACTCAGTTCTTGGCTTGACCGTGCATCTTGTGGTTATTTCAGGACCAGCAGAAATTATACAGAAAAAGTCAGGAGCTTTGCTGGCCAGGGTGCCAAGCAGGGAAACCCCACTCCTAGGCAGTCTCTCCAGTGCTCAGCCTGTTACAAGGCACACCAGTTTCTCTCTGAACTCATTCTGGAGATGACTTCTTGGCCAAGAAGAGACCTCTTGTGCCAGGACCACACAAGGTGATTTGAAATAACTTAGTTTTAGCCATAGATAAGATGCTCCTCTTTCATTTTGACTTTCTACTCATATTTGGATTTTAGATTTATTTTCCTACATGTAGACTGATTCTCACTGTTGATAGTTATTAAAGCATGTTGTTTTGTTACCTAAAGTAGTCCATAACTATAACTGGTATTTCCTTTTTGGTAGCCAAGAAGATATACTATATACACACTAGATGCATAGCATAAAAATGCAATTTCTTGTGCTGAATGAACAAGAAATGTTTTAATTGGAACAGGCTACACATTTATAACAAATGATACCTTAGACAAAAAAGCATTAGTCATAGACATTTAATCAGGCTAATGGTTTCTGATCAGTATGTTTTTCAGCATTTTAGAACTAATAGATGTCACCCTCTCACACCTCATTTTGTAAATTGGAAGAGGAAACTCGTTTGTTTTTTTTCAAATCTCAAGTGGTTTCTCAAGTTCTATTACATTATTGAAGTAGCTGTTGAATTGAACACATCTGATAGGAAGAAAATATCCTTCCAGCAGAAGAGACAACAGATGGCCAAAAAGAAATTTCATGCTTTAGCAAATTCCATTTTCAGAGTTCAGATAGTGATTTCATGAGTAAATTGACTTTTACATAGATTCCATTTAAGCAGATATATTCTGACTAAATATAACCTTAAGTTTTATATAACCTTTATATAACCTAAGGTTTTTAAATAATATAATATTAGGGGTTATCACAGGTCATGATGACTCTTTAAATGCATGAAAACTATTTTTAATAAGGAAAATAACTTTTTAAAAAAAATATTTAGACTTTTATTAGCTAATTATCTGTTGTTATATTCAAAGACCCTTAGGATCTTGAGAAGATTTTTGCCTGTCTGTTGCTGACAATGATCCTATGCAAAATACTCAGCCTTGTTACAACCTTGTGACTCACTTCTGCACTTGGATCATGTAAGGACAACCAGACAAATGCAAATTTAGCAAGACGGGAATCTGTCTTTAACTTCGAAGCACCTAAGATTTTAATTTCACAGATTCAGCCAGTTATACTTCCCCTTTTCAGTCCTATGACAGTTTTTTGAACTGCTTATTCCCCTCCCTAGCATGCTAGATCTTCTTTCATGCAGAATTTTGGTGCATTTTTTTCCTTCCTCACTTATGCAACAATTAGTCTCACGCTCCACAGGCTGCAACACATGTGTAAGGTATTGCCCTGAAAAATACCTTTTGTTTTTAAAAGAAAACAACAGTCTTTCAGCTCCCTAAATATATCCAAGGTTTGATTTATATTTGCATTATAAAGGCATATTGCCTGTGAAAAAGTGAGGAGTCAAAAGACACACAGATAAATGAACATACATATAGTTAGATATTTATCAAAAATACATATATATGTACATATAGATATACACAATTTGTGCAAGATTAGCCAAAAATGAGGCAAATCCAGGAACAGATTAAATAAATTGCTGTAAGAAAATTGACATCTGGAGACTTTTCTTCAGACTCAGTATGAAGCGCCTGGAAAAAGTTTGTTTCTTTTTCTATTCTCCTTCTCAAAGGTATAATTAGTGGTTTTCTGTGCGTGAGGGCCAGCACATGTATTATATGTGTGTTCCTGTAGGCTTTACATCCACAAATGCATGTGTGTGGGTATATAAATGTATATACACACGGGTATTTTAAGTGTTGTTTGTCATTAAAAATACTTTGCAACTTAAAGTAAACAGTGAAACAGTGAAATAGTAATTGTATATTTTTTTTTCTGTTTCTGCACTGACAGACTCTGATGAGAATGTCCAAAATTATTCCCACTGGGAAAAGTAACAGCACTGAGACGAGCTATTACTGGCACCCCTCCATGACCACAATTCCAGCAAGGAGCCCACCTTCTTCCAGGACCCCAGGGCCAAACAGGGCCATGTTGGTGCAGATTCTGCCTACTTTGAACCAGATCAGTTCACAGGATCAAGGCCAGAAGAAAAAACTGCTCTGCTAAAGTCAATGAAGCTCTCAAAGCATCTTTTAAAAGAAAAGTTCCACTAGGTAGCATGCTTCTCTGCAAAAAAGATAAGAAAGAGAAATGAAAGCAGAATCAGGTATAATTTACACTAGCTTGTGCCTCTGTGATGTGGCCACTTCCACTGGTTTTTCCTAAAATTTCTAAAAGGTGTATCATGCATTTCCAATGGTGTTCAGTTCTGCTATTGCTTGGGTTGATTGAGTTGTCTTATATATGCAGTTCAGATTTTATTAAATAAGGTCATACAGTGGTCATGGAGAACATCTGAATTTTTTACTAGATAAGTGTCAGCAGTCAAATTATTCAGAAAAGAACAAAGATGCTTCATCATAAAGGACTATCTCTACCTTTAGTTTAACAGACCAGTTTATTAACAGAATGTCCTTAGTGTCAGCCTAATGTACTTCTTACTTTGTGTTCCAAGTGAAAAGAAATTTCATAAACTTCCCTTGAAAAGGTTATACATGGGTAGAAGTGAAAGAAAGATGAAAAATCAACAATCACACCCAATTTAGGATGATTCATCTTCCATAGAGGAAGAGATAAAATCTCTTTTCTGGAAAAAGAATAAGCAAAAGAAGTCTGTAAAACCATTGAGCAATATTGAAAAATAAATAAAGCTGCAATCAAATGGAACATACAATGAGAATAGGATTAGAAATGTACAATGCCTGTAGGTAACAGGTAATGGTCAAAAACCAGTCAGATGAATGTAAATACTTGAGTCTAAAGGAAGATATTGTTACAGGATATTGTAATGCAAACTAGGAGAAAGGAAAGAAAATGAGTGTAGCACGAAGGTAAAAATCATAACAGAAAGCATAGCTGTCTGTTGGTGAAGAAACTGTATCTGTGTTAAAGAAATCCTTGGCAGCCAAATAATATGATTAAGTCATCCACATCAACAAGTCCTAGGGTATCACTCTGGATTGAAATTGTGAGTTATAGGTTAATACTGGGGCAACATCAGTGGAGCACAGTGGTGACCACAGCCTCCAGGATCAGAAACAGAACAGTAATGGAAAATTTCAGTCATTGCTTAACCCCCTGACAATAGGGAACTGTCATTGCAGGAACCAGGCAGAGACAGAAGCTGAAGACATGATAAATGACTGTGTTTTCTCAAGAAAAGTGAAAAGAAAAGGTCCCCAAACTGATCTAGATGATTTCTATATATATACTAGGAAAAAAGCATTGTACCAGATGCAGTTCAAAATAGAATCATAGAAAAGATACTATGTAGTGTCTAAACTACCAAAGTTTATTGCTCTAAAAGGAGAAGTGTTAAAAAGTTAGTTACATTATCACAGCACTTTAAGAAGAGTGGTTAACAAAATCAGAGAAGTTTATTAAGAAGAAGAAAAAGAAGAAAGAAGAAAGAAGAAAGAAGAAAAGAAAGATGAAAGAAGAAAGAGAAAGAAAATAAAAAAAGAAAAAGAGGAAAAAAGGGGGAAAAAGGAAAAATTTTTAAAAAGAAGAAAAAGAAGAAAAACAAAAAAGGAAAAGCATTCTTTGTGTCAGAATTCAGCACAGAGAGGCTTATAGAAAGTTTGCACAACAAGTCTTTATTTACAGGGGTGAGGCTGAGGGGTTATGTCAAATTGAACTGTCAGTAGAGAGGTTTTAGAGCAAATCAATAAAGTGAGTAGCAACACATTGCCATGAACAGGTAACAATCACTCGAGGGATCTGAGGGAATTCAAATATAAAATTGCTGAACTTTTCACAGTAGTGTGTAACCTATAGCTTACATTGGCCCGGGTTCCAGAGTAATGGAAGGTGGCAAATGTGGCCTCAATTTTTAAAATAATCTCCGGAGGGGAGCCAGGAAACCAGAGAATGGTAAATTTGACTTCCTGCTGAGGCAGACTGATGGAAGTTATAATAATGAGCAGAATTAGTAGACATGAATATATACAGCTTACTGGAGATAGTGGACAGGGTTCATAAATAAAGAAATTATGCCTCACAAATCCTGTACAGTTCTTTGAAAGGATCATTGCCCTTGTAGACAAGGGCAACTTCAGAAAAAAAATTACCTTTGGATTCCTAAACCTTTCTAAAATATCCCTTCCTAAACAATCTTACAGAAACCTAACGTCAGGGGGAGATTGCTGTGCATTAATAACTGCTCAAAGGAGATGGAACAGCAGGCAGGAATAAATGGTTGCTATTCTTCCTGGAGCAGTAACTTGGGGAATCCCGGGGGGATCTGGCTGGGAATAGCCACAAATCACCTAGAAAAGTTGAAGAATGTTGAGAGGGGAAAGTTTGCTGGTATTTTGGAAGCAGTCAGTACAACTGAAACCAAAGCATACTGAAGAATTTCAAAAGTTTCCATCATGTTGAATGGGTGATAAAACAGAAGATAAAATTAATCCTCAATAAAAGCAAAGTAATACACACATGGGAACACAGTCCTAAGCACACTTTGACAATTATCAGATCCACATTTAGCTGGTTTTATTTTGTAGATGAGGGACAACTCAGGATGGTTCTCCAAACACATCTGCTTGACAACCCTTCATTGTCAAAAATTTGAACAACATTAGGGACAGACTAAGAGAAAGCAAGGTTGGCTTGTGTCTTGGCCTCTGTCTCATAAAGGAGGTAGAAGTTAGAGAACTTCAGAAAGGAAGGTAGCAAAAATTAGCAGAGGCTTCTGTGCATAGTGGAGCTTTATATATGAAGACTGCTAACACTGGAAAAAGGTCTAAACAGGACACATCTAAGACATATAAAAATCTTGAATGATATAGAGAACAGGAGGACCAAGCAATTCTGCTTTTCCTGAACTGGAGAACTGGGGTCATTCAGCAGAAAGTTTTAACAACATATCTAAACCAAACAAAAATAATTTTCCACATAGTACCCATAAAATTGTTCAAGTGTCAAAGGATGCCATGGAGGTTTAGCATATGAAAAGTTTTAAAATAAAATCAGGGGGCTACAGAGTGAGATCTTTGAGTGTTAAACAGCAACTCTCCTCAGCAAGCCCCTAATCCCTTGTTTCTAGAAACTGGGAAAAAAGAACAATGTAAGGATTATAATCAGCCTCTTTCTCATGGACTCTCCTTGCAGCTGCTGTGGCCAGATGGGATAAATGAACCCTTGCTCTGACCCAGCATATCATCTTCAAATTCTCTGTGTGCTTTTGTTCACTTTAGCAATCTGTTATCTGGCAGTGCTGAGGCAAGAGAGAGATAGCCTGATGGTTTTGGTGAATCTCAGTTGCACAAAAAACTTGAAGGAAAAGAGCAAGGTTCTCTCACACTTCCTAACAGCTCAAAATAGCTGATAATTCTCCAAGCCTGAAGTTTGTCACGTTAAAAGGTAGTAATCCCTCAACCCAGAATGTTGCCCAGATAGCAGGTTTGGGTAGAAAACAAGAGTATGCTGTAATTGATGGGAGGAAAATTAATAACATAAGCCTGAGCTGTGAAGTTCTAATGGCACGGAAAGCTAAGTGCCAGGTACACTCACCAGACACTGTGGGATTCTCCTGCATCTAATATATGGATTAGCACTTCCCCTTTCAAACTTTGAAAATTCACAGACATAGAAATCCCTGGAATAGGAATAGGGGAAAGGTGTGATGAGCTGGGTCTACTACAGATTAAAAAATACTATTCTCCAAAATAATCACAGTCATTTTTAATAACACAAAATCCCATTTTTAAAGTAAAAGAGCTTGTTAGAAGAACGTAAATTGCAGCTTTTTTAACACAAGCTGGAGCTTTGTTTCATACAACAGATACCGAGTACAGTGGAAGCTGCTCTGCTGGCTGACAGCTCTTCAACTCCTGGGAACTGCTGCTCTCTGGTGCTCATCTTCCAAACAAAAATTCTAAACAAAAAGGACAAATTCCCTTTCATTCACTTCACTCTGCTTTCAACGTTGCCACTGAACTGCCTCATCAAGAGAGGAATCAAGATGTAGTAATGTTCAGACACTCATCCTTTCTAATTAAGTGTTGGGAAATAATGTGCACTTGAATTGTAAGATGGGCGTATGCAATATGGAAATGAGATTCAGTCAGTTTGCAGATTGGGTTTTGTACAGCATGATGTCTTCTATGCATGTGACATAAACAGCAAAGAAAATTCTAATTTTGGTGGTGGTGGTAGCCTAGTTTAAACATTTTCAGCGGAGCATGTCTGGATTCCTCATTCCAAAATTATTTTCATTTTGAAATTGATAGAGGTATCTTGAAAATGGGGTTAAATAACCTGAAAATGAAACAAAGCACTCCTTTTTTGCAGCTGGATGGTTGATTCAGCGTTTATCAAAGAGCCCGTTTGCTTTAAAAGAAATATAAATCCTGTGCCTAGTCCCTACAGCCACAAGGACCTTTGATGCACTTTGCAAGTGATGGCTTAATTTCTGTTTTGATTTTATAGTACAGAAACTACATGGCTGAAATAATTAATGATTTGGTAATATATCTTTCACTGTTTATTGCTTATTTTCATCACAGTTCTGCCATTTTTATTCCCTCTGAAAGCCAGTACATCTTCCTCAATGAGAGAGGCTGGTGAACAAAATAAATATAAAGCAGAAACTGTCTGCAGAAGAATGTCTATTAGAAGTTCTCTCCTTTCCGTTTTAGATAATTATGTCCTATAAACTGCACAAAGGAAATAACAAAGTCAGCCAGTAAATCAGAGGCAGTAAGGAGAAAAAAGGACTGTTGATGGTGTCTTGAACTGCGATGGATATATGCATGAAGCAGCAATACTTTACGAAATCATAGTTATTTCTGACTTTACTGAAATGCCTGCTGCTCATTACAAAGATTTAAGAGGTTCATGCTGGGAAGAGTAACAGTTACATTTAATGAAAGTTGCAGCACTCATGCTTTCTGGGCTACTGCAACTATATTCGACAGAAACTGTAGAAGCATTTAGTTCATCTTAGCTGATCATCAAAATATCCTATGCTGTTATTTGCAGTGATTTGAACATCCATTGCTTGTCATAACTCTCAAGATTTTTTATTAATACTTCTGTTTCTTACTTGTGCTGCTTTTCTAAAATTTTTAAAAATTTTGCTAAAAATGATTGTAAATATTATATGAACCAATTTCAGGTACAGAAAAATTGTGTAAACCTACCTACCTGTACAATTAGAATTTTAGGGAGTTAAGAGGAAGAGGGCAGCAAGAGGTGCTTGTGCTGGCAAAATTTATGCATACTTCTAAAATTTAAAAAACACACTTGTCATGTATTAACTGGTTGTAAAATGTCAGCACGGGAGTATCCTGTGTTATTTGGGGAGGTTTTTTGAGTGTACAGACAGTTCATATAAATAATGCTTCTCCAAATCGTCCTTACACAATCTTTTTATTGTCTCTTTGCATCATGTGTTCTAGGATATCTATCTCCAAAAATATTGTTATTTTCATACAATTTGCCATCTACAAATGTGGGCTGGGTTTTAGTTGCCAGCTACTCAAGGATCATCCGCAGTTTTAGGTTCCAGCTGAATACTTCCAAGGCATTTATGTGTTGTAATAGAATTGTTCTTCAGATCATCCTACAAAATTAGGAAACTCTGAGATAATTTCCAATAAACAATTACCACATAATTTGCTGAGTGATTGGGGGTGGGGGGAAAGTGGGTGCAAGGAAGCCCTTGTTTCTTGCTTATTGTGTATCCCTTGAAGCGCACAAGGTAAACATTGGTGAAATAGGTAAAAGAGCGTGGCCTGCAAGTAACCCCAAAACACAAGACAGAGATTCAGAGACAGTGTCTATTGGGTAGGAGAAATTAAGAGTTAAATCAATGGAAATTGAAGTTTGAAAGGATGTTGAGGACAACAGAGGTTCAGACTCATCATTAAGGTTCACTGGTGCTGCCTTGCTGATCGAGAAGCTATTGTACTAGGTACACAACTTCCAACAGTTGTTTGGGGTTTATGGACTCATATAAATCCTTTCATGTGTATCTCCATGTTCAGATTTGCAGCTTGAGGGTTTATAAGGAGGAGAGGGCCATTGATATCTTGACCTGGTCTGTCCTGCACCATCTGGCTCCAAAGTGTAGAGACGGTCTGTGATGTGATGAGTGAGGTCTGGCTTCATTTTGTATTCTTCTTTTCCTGCTTGCAATTTTTTCTCATGTGGTGTGGGCCTGTGGAAGCAGTGGAAGCAGAGGATCTGACCTGGGTAGATAATATGGGAAAGGCAAGGAGCAAGGAGAGGAAAGAGAAGGGGAGACAGGTTAAGACCTGAGAAACCCCAAGACATGCTCCAGAAGGTGAGGAATACTGGCCAATGTTGCCTTCCATGTCTCCCCCTGGGCATTCATTCAAGCAACCCCACATTTACAGTTTTCTTTGTTGCAGTTGTGGACAGGTACTGGAAAAGACAGATTTATGCCAAGATTAAATGATTGTGAAACTCCTTTTGCTTCTGATCAAATCCAAGGAAAATTTGTGGCATAAAAGATTCTCATTGAATATCCATGGCAATTGGATCAAGGCTTTTTTGACTGCTGTCTGTCATGTTCTGCTACCGCAAAAATGCGATGGGACCAGCCTGGATAAAAATGGACTGTTGTTTGCACAGAGCTAGCAGAAATGTAGCCACTAACTTTGAAAATGTTGCTTGTCTAAAATGTTCAGCTTTGGGAAGTAAGGCCTTAAGTGCTAATGTAGTTTAGATGGTTCTCCTTTTGGCTGAAGCTCAGAAGCTTGTTTTCTGTCTGTACAAATAAGCCACTGAATGTCCAGTCAAGACATGCCTAAAACGGAGCTTCTTACAGTTTAAAATTAATTGCTAGTAATAAAACATTATTATTTTATGTAATAAAATAGTTATAGTTCTTAGCATAGTTCTCATAGTTGCAGCCAATTCTTCAACTTCGAGGAACTGTGCTGTGGGATGTAATGTTTCTATGGAAATTTTTTTGTTGTGCCACAAAACAGGTCTACAGATGTACAGCAGGGTGTTCCCTCTTCTGCCCTCCATATATCTCTCGACCCTATATTACAGTGGTGTTTCATGCAACAAGAGCATGACTTCCCATAATTGTCTTTCCTGAAGATGTCTTCATGCCTTCCAAAAAGATGGAAAACAGAGACAGAAAAATGAGTGGAACTTCTCAGTTTTCAGAGAAATAAAATCTTGTCTCTATTGTTGCTGCTTTTGTTTCTCTATACTGTTACTTGTATTTTGCCCTTGCACTCCTGCACACACAGATTTACTCTATTTTATGTTCATATTCAACTTTGTGTTAGAAATAATCTGATTTTTAGGAAGGAGAGATTATTAGAAAATATTTATATAGTACTGTTCACTCAAATAAATACTGTTCACTAAAATAAATAGCAAATTACTATAACACATTGAAATGGAAATAGGTTCTTATTTTGTTAAAATACACCATATTTTGTTGGAAACTCAGGGATCTGGGAGGGCCTAATAAGTAAAGCTAGTTCCTTTAAAAATAAAAATGGAAGAAAAATTGCATATGGAATAGGATTATTGATATACAATAAATATATAATAAGCTATTTCTTCAAGCTGCTAAAGCCAATATGAGAAGCTGTAAGAACATTCCCAATGAGTAAATTTCTTTATTTGATTTATTTTAATGGATTTCTGTAGATGTTATGCATATTCTCTATTAAAGTAAAAGGTACTGTAAAAATAATTTTGTTGGAGAGAATTTTTTAAAGAAACACTGCGGTTCCTATTGAAACTACAAAACATTTTTAAAAATAATTTTAGATGTATAAACATTAACTCTTTGTATTGAAAATCTGCCTCAAAGGACTGAGTGGATTGTGACTATGACATTTTTATTCTAATTTTTTTTGACAAGACACAGTTCACCAAAATTATGATTTTTTAAATTAACAACTTAAAGCATCCTTATCATTTTCTGCAGAGCAATTATTTTTTCTGCAAATTATAATAACAAGAAAAACAAAATAGATTCCACAACTTCCAGAACAATGCCTTCAGAAATTAAAGACTTAGAATCCATTCAAAGAGTATTAGTTTGGTTTTTTTCTTTTTCCAGCAGTACTTGGGAATATTGTTTTTGCAAAGAAACAAAAAAAAAAAAAGAGAGACAGTTTCTGAGCACAAGAATTGCTGAATAAAAGAAGCTAATCTTGCAACATGTTTGTTGAGAAACCATTAATATACTTCCCTGTTTAAGACCAGCTGGCACATCATAGAAGACTTTTATGAATTTTCTGATTTTAATTAATCCCTCAGGGTTCTCCATTGACCTCAGGACAGTTACACAAGGATGAGATTTGTCTTCTTGTTAGAAACAATTCTGTTTATAAATATGTCTTTAATTTTGGTAGGAGCAGGGCGGATTCTTTACTCTTTTTCTGTAGAGCACTATGAATGCGAAGCTATTTGTCCTTTGTTTGGCTGCTACTTAATTAGACTTTTAAATTCTAACCAAGCTTGTTATGGAGCTCACCTGATGCTGGGCTTTTGTCATAAACTCAGCTTTCATCACAGGCTCACATGCTCCTGCTTGCATCTGCCACATGCTCTCTAGGGTTTTCTAGGTAAAAGAGGCCAAATTTGTGCCTTTCAAGACATGGGTAACCTAAGGGCAGAGTCTCCTGTGACTTCTCTTTTTTTCAGCCGTGATTTCTGAGTTCACAAAGCTGGGAGATCTGAGAGACTTGGAGCTGTGTCTCCATGCAAAATTAACTGGGAATAAACAAGCACAGGATAAGATCACAGTTAATCCTCCCATTGAAACCACCCATCTTTACCTCGGCCATAAATCTTCACATGTCAACCTAATCTTTGATCAAGTTCACAGCAAGAAGCTGTGGTGTTACAAAGAGTCTTCTCAGTCACTTGGGGAACAAGCAGTGAGAGCTGTTGGACTTTTGTCAAGAAGCTTGTTAATGTATCAGTAAGGAAAGGTAGGGAAGGCAAGGTAGGACAAAAGCTACACACATCAGCATTATGCCTTCTCCTTAGGGGAGAGTGAGTCAGAAATTTTTGCCTTCCCTTGCTTTTGCCCATCCTTGCTTTGAAGTGGTTCATTTGGCTTGATTTGACTGCACAGGAGACATTGCAAACCAGCCTTTGTGCGGATACTGTCAGCCCTTCAGTAGGTAAGGAATCTGGTGTAGACAGCCATCCCAGCACTGCCTAAAACGTGCTCAAAAACATCAGTCATAGGGATTACACAATGTATTTCACTGCTGTTTACATTCAGAGATCTCACCATCGGGGTTAATCTTGTAGAAACAAGTATAATTAGGTGATATTTTGTATGTATGATAAAACCTGAGCCACAGGGCTCTGTGCCAGGCTCCATTCTCATAAATGTGTAAATCCAGAGCAACTCCCCTAACTTCAGCGGAGATTACATCGAAGCTGAGCGCAAATTCATATTCTAGGTTCTCACTGCCTACACACAGCCTACAACATTGCCTAAACTGATCCCTGGCTGCCTCATTTCTGACACCTTAAAGGAACAGTTAACAAATATATACATATATATGGAGGCTTGTATATACATATGGTTTTTTTACATATATGCTCAAATATTCTCATATATATGTAGTGTGAAATATTATTAGCTGTGCTGGAAATAGAAGGCTAACACCAAGAATTTTCTAGTATGAATTTTACATTTTAATAAGTGCACATTCACCTATGAGACATTCACACAGCCAGTAGATTTTATAGATGCATTAGCCATGCAGAAAGGCAGGGGAAAGGAAACTTTATCAGAACATCGGAGTGGAAAGTAACATGGCAATTTCAAGGTTAATCTTCCAAACTTAAAGCCCTGACAAGCAATACTCAGGATGACTACACAGGAGAAAATAATCAAGTGTTATATAGTGTGTTTTGGACCTTTGACAGAACTTTTAAGTCAGTTTTCCCATTTCCTAGAGTAGTCCTTTAATGAGGATATTCTGTGGCTTGGGTAGGCCAGTCCCACAGGAATAACTTACAGAGAAACTAGTTTTAGTCTAATTTCCTACAGATATCTGGCTGTTGACATGATGACAGAGCCTAGAGATCCATTTGTCTTTCTCCTAGTCCTATTCAGTGATTTTTGGGCAATTGCAGCCATGTCAAAAGAGAGTTGTAGAATCCTTAAGTTAATTACATTCCTGCAGGTTTTGTGATCTGTCAGGTCTGGGTGAAGAAGAGAGACCTAAGATAGTACTTTTGCTGTGAGCTCTGAAAACTACAACAAGATATTAAACAAAGATACTCAGAAGGGAAGTTTACATATTGCAACCATAGGAAATGCTTCCATCAGAATCTGCACTGCAGGAGGTGCAGAATGTCAATAGTCATTAAGGTTCAAGTAATCAGAGCTCATTGGAATCTTCTGCTCAGGGAACTGCCCAGTAAAACAATGAGGATAACGATGCTTCCACTGCAAAATGTAAGGTGTAGAAGGATAAAATCTGAATGCAGTTTTAAGACATTATTCTACTTTTCTAATAAATCAATAATAATTTTCTGATTGCCTGTGAGCCTTTAATAGCTACTTTAAAAATCTGTTCTAGAATGATATCACTAACTTGTTTCTGTGTGTGGAGTTCTTTAGGTGGCTTTAAAAGCAAAAGTTTATGGCAAAGAGTAGCACCTTGCATAGAAGATTTGTTTTCTTTGGGTTTTAATCTAGAGCTTTCCAAGTGCCTTGAAGATAAAACTTTGACTTAAATATGATTTCTGTACTCCACACTCACCTTAGCAGATACATCTCTGGATGGGCTGACTCCTGAGGGCTTAACCACTCCATGTGGAAGCTCCCCTCTGCCCCTTGCATACTCCACCATGGCTCTGCATTCACTTAAAATGAAAGGAACAGGCTAGAACTCAGGATTTGGAAGAAACTACTGAAAATAAAGAACCCAGATCTTGAGTTTACAGCTGTCTGGACAGTGGATGAGAAGTAAAAGCTCCAATTTCGTGCCTCCTTGCAGCTGTTAACTGTAAAGTTTAAAGCTGACATATTAGGGACCACAGACAAACAAATCATGTGTATTTAATTTATTATCCAACAAAATAAAATTGGAGTTCCTGTAGCGCATCTACAGATGGGAAAACCACACCAAACCCTTTATTTTTAAAATGCCAACAAGTCTCCCAGAGAATGTGTATCCAAGTGTCACAGATGGCAAGCACCACGCTCTAAAGTACGCAAAAGTACAAATTCATCCACTGACTCCTCCATGAGAGGGTACTGTGCTCATACTTGGAAAAGAAATATTCAATTAATTTCCAGGAAGTCAAACTTTCTGAACTATACAACTATTGATACAAGCTTAATGTTTCCAGTCAATACTGATATGCTTTCTTGGCTGCTGAAAGAGACCCTTTCACTTGGCTTAGCTGCACTTCCAGAGACCTCTCCTTTCCCACGGGACGCGCCGTGCCCCCATCCCTAATGGCTGCAGTCACGGAGTGGACGTTTCTGTGAGGCCTTTCACGGCACGGCACGCGGCATTACAGACGTGCTTTCTGCCCGTGCCGAGATCCTGTGGAGAAAGGGGGAAAGGTGGCTCCCTTTGAAAACAAACATGAAAACAAGCAAGCAAATAAAATGTCTTTTGACACATCCCCGTGCCAGCGCTGTGCGTGTTTACTCCCACGGGCAGCCTGCTGGCAGCACCACAGCTGAGTTGGCTAAACCAGCCATGCAGCGAGCTGAACCGATTGCTTTCCTACCAGCCTTCCCAGCAGTGGCAAGGAGCCAAAGCCCGCGCCTTATCTCTTGGACCCTGCCCTCCACAACCACAGTGGATGGTAAAATTACCATTTCCCAAAAGACATCACATGGCTGCAGAACCTCCCAGCGCATGGTGACCTCTCCTGCACCCCACCTTTGCTGAGATGCCGACTGCTGAGCTTCTTTAACCTGCCACAGAGCCAGAATGGACAGAGCTCAGGCTCCCCAGCAGTGCCAAGCACTGCCCTTGGAGCAGGAACAGCAGCAGCAGCCTCTCGTGTGGTCGGCTGTGGTGTTACTCATTATTCCAGCCGGATGCATGGCTGGAGTTACAATGATTTCTACCAGCTTGAGAATAAAACCCTAAATGTGCAATTTCCTGCCCTAAAGGCCTTGAATTTCAACTATATTTCAAATGTGGGCCTCTCAGTTACCTGAAAAAGAATAAGTGCCTAAATCTCACCCAGGTACTGGGTTTAGATTCTTCTCATCACTTTCCAAACAATTCCTCTTAAGCCAGGAAATTTAACAAAAGCAGGCTTATTCAATTCCATGCACATAAGCCAAGTAAAACTGGAACTGAGGGGCAGCAGTAGAGGAACTGGGGTCTGGAAGGCAAAGGCCTAATTAGCTGTGGTGTGTTAGAAAATCTGATAACAAATACAAAGCAGAAGGGGTTTTAGATGATCTGCACTGACATGGAAGACTCCTGTTGTTTCTTAACCGAGCAAAATGGTAATAAACCTCCTTGTGTGCCAGGTTCATTGGGACTGGAATGCATTGTGGCTGAGGAAAATAAAAGCTGCTCTGACACTTTTAACTGATGAGAACTTTTTAAAAAGAGACTAGCTGGCCTGACTTTCAAAATATTCAATGGACTTCTGATGGATTGAATGAAAGTGGCTTCATAACTGTAATGATATTGCAAAATAAATGCAGGCTAAATTATGTGGAACCAGTCAAATGTGGTACTCTGACTAAACTGTGGAGTTATACTTACAGAATGTATTTAATGAATATGGAAATTGGCTGATTTGGAGATAAAAAGTGATGCCTCAAGAAGGCTGACCTGGAAGAGAGACTAGACCAAGCTAAGAAAATAAAGTAGGTATTTATTAAACAGCCTTCAAGGATACACCTTGGGTAGCACAAGAGCCTGGCCAGGGTTACACCCAAGATGGACCCAAAATGGTCACAAAATGGATGATCGCTCACAAGGTTTCACACTTTTATAAGTTTTGGTTCATTTGTATATTGGGGTTAATTGTCCAATTATAGCTTCAGGTTATGAAGTCCCATGCTTCTTGTTTTCTCTCTTCAGTTCTCCACTGTTTACACTTTTAGGCCTGAAAACTTGTAACAGTTGTCCTTGGTCTCAGGTTCTAAAAGGATTTGTATTGTCTACATACCCTGTGAAGAGAGCTTACTAACACTTAATATGAGGCTCAGAACTACACACCTAGGCAGCACAGAAAAACAGGAAAGCTAAAACTTAAGTCATCAAAAGGTGTTTAAAAACAGGTACATCAAAGCTCCTTCTCAGGCTTGCGATTTTACACTTCTTTATCACCTTGTGTGTGCCATGCCAGGCGTCTGCAAATGTGGGGCTTGTTTGAATTCTGAGTTTTCTTAGTACTGGTTTTAATTTTAGTAATAGACTTCATTTGGATTTTTTCTGGATTCTGCTGCATTAAAACACAGCTACAGGAAACCACCAGTTTTCTAGTGGAAGAACCTAACAAGAACTATCAACATTTACAACACTTACAACACTTAGCATTTATAACAAACAGAGCAGGAATGTCAGTAAACATTTAGGATCCTGGTCTTTATTATCTTGACAGTGAATCTTCTGAGTTAAAGCAGGCCAAGGGCAAACCCCAAAGAAGCTGGCGTCCATAAACTGTAGACTTTAAATGACAATTAAAAATCTATTTGTAATCTAAGGTCCCTCAGTTTCCCCCTAGTTTTGTCCAATTTTTCAGTTCAGTTTCTTAACGTGTAAAGTTAAACTTTCCTGAAGAAATAGAAGGCAGAGGGAGGAATTCCTCCATCTGTACCCTGGCATCTCACTGGAGTTTACTGGGTGTGGTAACTGGTTTTGATGAACCAGGAAGAGGCTTCTACAAAGACTGCCATTTCCCACCTCTGCTTTCTGCAGGACGGCTCCACCAGCCCTGGAGCCAACATCTGTGTCGGCTCATGTCTTGCCAGAAGAAGTTGTTGACAACCTTTAGTCTGGTGATTAATCTACAGACAGAGCTTGCAGGAGATGTGCTGGGAATGGCACTCCCTTCAGACTCGTGTGACTCAGGAGAACAGGCAGAGATCACCTGCAGGAGGAAAGAGGGGTGTCCTCACCCTGTGACAGAGGCCAGACAGCAAACTGCCCACTGGACACAGCACACAGAGAGCTCTGGCTGCCAAACTACCTGCCCTTAGCTGTCCTGAGAGGCTTCTAATGAAATGGTTACTTGTGGAAAATAACCTTTTTGTTGGAGCGCATTCAAGCCAGGAGCTGAAGTGAGAATGCCCATCCCATTCAGTGAGAATGCCGCTTCACAGGGTCAGTGAGACAGGCTTGCAGCAGGCAGACAGAGACCTGGAGCAGACGGGGTGCCTGCAGCCCCATGTCCCCCTGTGCACTTGGCCATCCCAGTGGGGAGAGAACCCCTTGCCTTCCAAATCTTGATGCAGCAGAAGGGCACATTTGAAGTGTTTATTTGGGGAACAAAAGATTCCTTATACCTTGACAGCGGGGCTGCCTTCAAAACCCTCATTCAAACAGAGCTGTGTTTATTGAATTCCTCTGCACTGAGTATATACATGCCTGAGATTTTAATTCTTTCATAACTAAGAAACACTTGGTCATATTTCTACCTGAGGTATCAGGATGAGAATTATTATATATTTGTGTGGATTTTGGTCTGTTTATCAGCAAAAAATCAAGTATGTGGGACTTCAGAGGTTCCCCAGGCAGAGAGACTCGGGTGGAGGGAAATCTCTTCTCCCCAGTGGCCTGTTTTGTGACAAAGTATGTCATAAAATCTCAGACATGGAATAAAAAAGCCCACATATTGCTTTTGATAACTACTCACCCTCAGGCTTTCCGAACAGATGGGAGTACTAAACACCAAAATTCTTCAGCTTACAAACTGGCAAAAGGCCCAGCAGCGCTGCTAACAGAAGGAGTTGTACGAGCTCTTCATTATTTACAAATTTAAATTCTTCTGGAAAGAATTACTGTAATATGTAGGACATGATCCCAGGGTTTTGGCAAAATGTATTAGTAACATGAGCTCTTGATCCTAGGAATTAAATTAGATCTTGGAAGGTTAAAGTGTGATGTTGTCTAATGTACCAGGAACTTTACATCTAATGGAAAGTTGTTTACACCTGTTGCGAGTGCTTTAGTTAATACATGAAAGTTGGTCTTTCCACAGGGAATAGACTGGCTGTTCCTCTCAAATGGTGCCTCTAGAAATCAGGTGAACATCATAATATGATTATAATATGAGTGCCACGTGACCAAAATGATACATATAATTTAGCTCCTATTTTTTGTCAAATCCAAATTTTGGTCCCAAATATCTCATTGTAAAAACTTCCTGCAAATAATTCAAAATTTAGAAATTTGTTTATAAAAATAATATTTTAGGAAGTGGTGGTTTTTGCTTTTAAGGATTCAACTGTATCACATCAAAGTAAACCTCCATATATACTACTGCTTTTGTAGCAGGTAATCAAAGAGGGCCTGGAAACACTTGAAATAAAATGGTGGGAATGGAGGGCTCAGCTATACAGAGCTGTTTCTGTAATTTCAGGAAACTAAGGTTCTGATGCCAGTGGGAGCTGGGAGCTGCCGATTGAGGCAGCGTTGAGGCAGTGAGATCTGCTAGGACGGGAGTGGGAAGCATCGTGCAGGCATTTCCTGCTTCCCAAGGAGTTTCTGCCAACACACTTCATCTTCTAATTTGGTAAGGAACGATCCATCTGGCATATCAGCTTTGAAGAAGGTATGCCCACATTTTATATTGCAGGCAGCAGCTCCTGAGGGTCAGGACAGTGAGAGACACCCAGATATGAGTTGTAGTTTCCTGTTTGCCATAGAGCATCCCTCCCCAGAGGGTACCTGCCCACCAATGGTGGGTGGATGTACCTCTCTCCGAAATACCCTCCTCATCAAGCTTTCACTGGCTCTTCTATTTTTTCCTTTAAATGTTTTGGTGTTGACATTTTGTTTTGTTGAAAAATTCCTGTCTGTCTCTGCTCAGTATCTCCTCCTTCAGTAAGCTGTCAGCGCTCCTTGATTTGCCAGGCTTACAGCAGTCACATAACAAGGAAACTTGCAATACGAATCAGTGATACATAAGTGTCTCCTAGAGGATGCAAGTGATGGAAATCACAGTTATTGGTTATTATTGGACCAGTGGGAGTTTAGGTCTGGAAAAGAGATCATCTTACCAGTTTCACTGTAGTAAAAAGAGCCCCTTCTTTGTTCCCTTGAAGCCACTAATTGCAATGGCAGTTGCTTTTGGGCCCCAGTTTTTGGACCATCCACATGGAGTGAGTGAGACTGTTTGAAGTACAGTGATTATCCCAAAACTCCAGTTTTTGCTGGTTTCAACTCAGAACATATCTCCAGAAGCAGTCAGACTATGATTGCTGCAATGTATTTCAGGAATATCCAAACCAGCTTTAGCCAAGATGAAACAGTACTAATTTTTTGCAACAGTTGAAGAGAGCTGAAGCCTGCTGTTGTTGTGCCATGTTCAGAATAGCGGGAAGGAGGCTCAGACACTGTATCTTTGGATCACAGCGAAGGCAAACTATTTGTTCAGCTGTGAATGTGAAGGTGGGCAGGCTCTTCCCCTGCTGAGGAGTTTAGTAGATCTCTCACTGTTTTATTCTCCAATCATCTCTACAGAAGACCATGCAGCTTTTTTTTTTCCCAAGAAATCTTACATTTCAGTTCCTGCCAATTTGCCTGCATGGGGCATCAATAAAAAGCAACTGACTGAGTCAGGCCTCCTTCCGTGCATTTGCACTTTTGCTCCTGCCAGGTCTTCTAAAAAATGCACAGTTGTGTTTGACCAGTGCTCTAACCAGAAAAACTCTGAAGGACAACAGCTGTTGTCTTTGTTTAGCACAAGTACCTATGGTTTATCTACAGCTGTGTGCTGGCAGGTCCTGTTGGGCTGCATAACTCCCTTGAACCCCATCCTTCTGTCCCCCACATTTTCTTTATTAACTTAATTCTTTAAATGAATATTGCTCTTTCCCACCATTGTGGAAGCAAATGTCAATCATCTCCCAAGTGCCTTAGCAGGTAGATCCCACATCCTAAGACCTGCAAAAGCTAAAGGTGCAGATCCAGCCTACTTTCACAGCTGCTGCAAGCAGGCAGGTGAGAAATGATGCACAAAGAGATTTTTATTAAAAACAAGGGGACATAGTTATCAGTCTGGGGAAACACAACACCATTACACTTAAAAATGGAACTGAGTACCTGTTCTTCTTTTCCAGTAATGGCCACTGGTCTCCCAGTGCCTACCTAGCTGCCAGTGAAACCAGTTCCCTGCACCAAGGTCCTCACACAGGACAAGCAAGAGGTTGCAGAGGCCTGGAACAGCCATAACAGCTTCAAAACTGCTGCTTGCACCAATATATGGGGTCTGGAGGGAAAGTTCAGGGACAGCAATAATGACTTCATGTGGTGCTGGTTTTAACCTGTGAATAACCAGCTCATGCAAATAAAACCTCATTGTAGTACCTCTCTAGAGGAAAAAAACCCCTAAGATGGGGTTTGGACATGCCAAAGCAATATGAATGTGTTAAGAAGAAAATTTTAGTGTTTTGGAGGGTGTTTTCCTCCTGCTGGAGAGCAGATATCAAAGTGTTTTGTGTCCTTTGAAAGGGGATAACTACCATGAACTGCTTGATCCAAAACCAAAGGCAATCCAGCAGCTGAGCTGCCGTGGAGTAGGGCAGGAGAAGGACTGTGCCTACGTATATGTGCATATTCACACACACATTAAGCAGGAGACTGCTGCAGCTTTCTCTGAATGATTTCAGCAGTGTTTTGAATTCTACAGTCTGACACATTCCAGCCATTTAATGAGAATCTGGGGATTTTTTATTGAGCTCGCATTTAGGGAATTGAGCAGGGAATTATTTTCCTGTGGGAACATCAGATCTGTACCTTGCACAGAAATTACATGAAGTCACTCTTAATTCCTTTTCTTTAGTTTCTTAAATCCAGGATGCTGGAGAATATAGGGAAGTGAAACAAGGTGATATAAAACTAACAGAAAAATGTGAAATATGTCTCAAAATCTTGACATTGAAATGTATTCCTGAAACTCGTTCTTGCATGAGCTAATACCAGGCAAGTGAAAGCAACTGCCTATGAATAGAGGTAAATTTCTGTTTAAAGTATGAAATTCCCTCCACAATCAAGAACAGCTCTCTGAAGTTATTTGTCAGGCCCTCACCATGCTGCACTATAACAAATTGATTTGAGGCAGAGAATCAGTGAATTTATATCTGACTTGGCCATCTGCCAGCAACATAAAAGAGATTATGATTTCTAAGAAAAAAATTATGATTTCCAGGATGAGGACACGGACTCTATCACCTGCAGAACCATGAATTATAGGTTAGTGGCTCCCAATGTTTTGTAAGAAATGCTCAGTGCAGAAAATTGGTAGTATTATATGCCTTTACCTCAATTCCCAAAACCCTGCTGCTTTTCCTCCTGTCACTTGTCCTTTGTGCTGCTGCTATCACCACTCTCCTCTTCTCCGGCCATCCAACACAGGACTCCCACCATGTCCTCCCTTCCTTTTGTCAATGCCTCTCAGAGGAGAACCAGATGAGTGCTTTGTAAGTGGTTTTCAGTTGGTATCTGTCCAGATGTTGTTGGAAAGATGACAGCATCATATTTTCTTCTTTTATCTGAAGATACTGCAAAATGCAGATGGGCTTTTTAGTAAGTAGTTGCATCTGTTGAGATACATGCTTTTCATGTGCATTTTCATAACCACTGAGGACTGTAAATAAATGTTCACAGGTCTAAATATATCATTAGACTACTGTGGCAGTATTGCATTTATATTCAGGGGTTCCAAACAGAACAATGGTCACTTAAAATAGTGAGGATAATGTGAAGAATCAGATTGAAAAAATCTGCAGTCGACTAAAAGCATACCTGATACAACACTTTCCTAATGATGGTGGAGGACATGTTAGCAATTTGGAATAGGATTAATCAATAATCTTAATTCACTAATACTTTTTATGAGTTTCAGTAACAGCAGAGATGCATCGTTTATTTTCAGCAAATTCCTCTCATATCATAAGAGTCAGGGGTTTTAGCCATCTATCAATATTTGATGTTTTTTAAATACTTTTTAAAGTTTTCTTTTAGATCTTTTGTTGTTAATCCTGCTCACCTTTCACTTGTGTACTTTAATAAAAAATTGCTCCATGATTATTTTGTGAGGAAATATCTTGACTGCAGCTGACTGAAGCCCATTGGCAGCTCTGAGAAAAGGGTTATTCTATGAACCTTCAGATAACAGGCAGCTCCACAAACCAAGTGTCACAGGCTAAGGTAAATTGAGGCATGCTGTTAAAATTGTAATCTTGTGTTTGGAGAAACCGGTTTTGACAAGTGATTTGGTAGCGGCACCCAGTGGCTAAAATATAGACTGCAAAATTTACTAGCCCCAAAATTTCCCAACTCCGTTGTGCTTGTGTCCATGCAGTAAAAACCTTCCAGCTAAGTTCAGGGAGCTGCAAGCAAGGGGAAACTCTTTCCAGCCTCTTTCACTAGTATTAAAGAGTTAGATGTTGAGGTATACCTTTGGAATGTACCCTTTTGCACTGAAACAGCTAAATATACATATTTTCCTGACATTTCCTTGTGCAAATGCTTCTGTTGCCATGGGAGGATTATATAACAATTTGTGGGAAGGGATGTGATCCTCACAGGAAGCAAAATATCTTCAGTGATTTCCTATATATAGTCTATGCTATAGCCCACTATGATATTCTCTGCTTTTAACACTACATATATTTCTGTTTACACTTGTATGTGCATCTTATCACATCATTATATATATATATATATGTTATATATTATGATGTGTGTTCATGTGTGTGTTTGCACATGTGTTTTGTAGGAAAACAAGTGGGCAGACCAAGAATAGCGATACAAAGAGTCCACTATCTGCTGGTCCACCTTGCTTATGATTTAGAAGCTGCCATAAGGTTGTACAGTATCAGCACCTCACAAATCAGACATGTATCTTCATGTCTGTGGAAAATACACTGGGGCTGTGATATTGGCCCCCTGAAAGCATCTGTCCCATACAGGCATGAAGACAGCCGATGCTCCTCTCCACTGCAGGTTTCATGCCCCACATCCGGGTAACAGAAGCAGCAGAGCTGCAGTGACACTGGCTCTGACCTAGGTTAACTGCAGAGGTGCTACTCTCCCTTAAGTGTGTGTAGGAAAACTTCTGCTGCCATATCATCTCTGCTGTCAGCAAAAGTCTCACAGACTTCCCCACAACATGGGTTTTTACTGCATGACCTTGAGCCAGTGGACTGAGCCCCAAGACCCTTTCAGGAACTCTCAGGGCTGAACCTTGGGGTGTTTGTCCATAAAGGGACAACTGCTCTGACAGTAGCAGCTGGAAACCTCTTGCTATAATAATTAAAGTGTTTGTATATTCTCAGTCAAAGCTCTTAGTGCACCACATAAAACTAAAATAACATTTTCAAGGCAGTGTAAGATCAGTACTAATATGAAAACTGCCAACACACTCTTCACAGTAGATAATAAACACAGGTGTTGTAAGGTGCAGGTGGTTACCAATCTGTGGCCAGCTGTGGTGGTTCAAAGCAACAACTTTGCGTGCAGAAAGCTGGGAAGCAGCAGCAGAAAGTGCCATGCAATGTTCCAAAACTGGAAAAGCTGGCTGATATGAGAGGAAGTGAGAGTGAGCACTCTCTGAGGGCTCAGCACAGACCTCTCCTGATGGCTTGTGGCTCTAAGGACAGATGGCAGATCATTGCTGCCTTCTCAGACTCATTTGTGAAGCTCAAGCAGAAGCTGTCAAGCACCCTCACCATAAAGAGTCTTAAAAATGTTTACCAGCAAGTGCCATGTTGTTCTGTTCCTTCTGCACCAAGAAAAATGCCTGGCAGGAAAGTTTCCGAAGTGGTTTCTGTTCCAGTTGTTCCTCTTTGTTGTAAGTCTCCTTTCTACCACACAAGACTTCAGCATTAGAGAGAAACAGACTTACAACTCAAAATAGTTGCAGATGCAATTCTTACTTTGGTGAGTTGTTCCTCCTCTGGAAACCACTGGCTGAGAGAACATCCTGCCCTACAAACATCCACTTCTTAAGTGGAAGCTGTTGGAGTCAGGAAGAAGCAAACCTCTCTAACTCCCACTGCTTTTCCAGGGTTTCCCCCTCACACAGCAGAAGCAAATTCATATCAGTCACCATCTTCATGGATACTTTCAGTGGCTGGATCATGAGCTTGATTCTCCAATTTACACTCTCCTGCTGCTGGGCAGACCTTTAAAGAGCAGGATGGAACAGACAACTTACAGGGAGAGTTTCCTAAATAGCCAGAGAAGACCAGGTTTAGCTCATGCATTCAGGCTCTGCCTGTAGGATTACTGTAGCACAGAAGCAGCTCATTTTGGGAGGCAAAAAATTCTTCACCACTGATGATTCTTACAAACAAGAGAAATAAAAAAAATCTCTTGAGAATTATTAACTTGTAGTTCTTCCTCCATCATAAGAGAGAATGGACTAGGAGACCTCTCAAGGTACTCTGCAGCCCTATTTTCTATGATTACCAGTTGTGACTGAAATTTTCAGTCTCTAAAGTTCTCTGGCATGAAAGGGCTTTCTACACTGATTACAATACCAATCAAAAAAAAAAGAAAAAGAAAGAAAAAGAAAGAAAAATAACAACAACAACAACACAAAACAAACAAAAAAACCCCCACACCAAAGGGTACCCCATGAACAGTGTTCTTTCTTACTAGCAAATGCTAGGTTTTATTCTGTTTTAAGTCCATTAAATGCAGAAAAATATTTGCTGATTAGTTGAAGAGAGTTCAAAAAGTACTGATTAACACATAACCTTTATGTTGCTTTTAAAATTGTACTTTAACGAAGATTCACATCCCCTTTTCATGTTTCAGTATTTGCTGTCTTTCATATTTGAGATATTTCTTCTACCTTGAACAAACATGTATTAGTGAAATATTTTCTCATCAGTTTTTCAAGGCAATACTTTGCAAATGTTCTGCCTCCAAGACCTTGACTTTCTTTTGCCTTGCTCAAGCTTAGTGGTCTCTGCAGCTGTCACAGCATGAGGCCAGCAACCTTCCCTTTTCTCACAGTACTTTTAGAGAGGCCAGCATCCCCAGGTGGATTTTCAAGAACCTCTTCCTAACCCCTGTAAAATGCAGGAAGTCCCAACAGGATGAGAGAGTAAGAATCCCTTTCCTCGCTTCCCCATCCTGCAGAAAAACCGAAACAACAGTTTGAATGGGGAGAAGGAATGATTAACACAAAGGACTAATAGAGAATGAGACAAAAGAAAATGCCATTCTATCATCATACAGAATGTTACTGGCTGGGGTGTGTGATAAAGATATGAAACAGGAACCCAGAACACATCTTGCCCAATAAATGCTGTCATCCCTCTTCCCCTTGAGCATTATTTGCGCCTGTCTCAGGCCCAAGTGTTTTCAGTAAGATTGAGTCAGAACACCAATTGCAAATTTGGTGGGACACTGGGGGACCACACAGGCAAGACAAACTCTGCCTGCCATTCCTGGCCAAGGTTTACATTCCCAAACACTGCCCAGCATTTGACCCTATGAGACTTCACTTTCCTGACGTTTCCCAATGTCAAAGCTGAACCTTACTCACTGTAGTTTTCCTGTCATGCAATCAATCGCAGACAAGAGGAACAAACAATTTCCTTTTCTGTTGCATAGTTGAAGATAATTGCAACCCTCCCTAGTTTAGCCTTTTTCTGGAGAAAAACAAATGCAAACTAATTCTAATTAATCCAGTGTTTTTTTCAAAGAACTATTCTGATTTTTGACTGGTTCTTCTCCTCCTTCAAAGAGGAGAAGCTAAAAAACTGAGGCAACACATCAGCTATAGCCTTGCCACTTTTGAGTGCTCTTGTAGGCAGTACTCCTGCTTACACTGAATTTTTATTTCTAAGCGATATTCCACAAGTGTGATGCTGTTCACTCTTACTGCAGCTTGTGATAGGCTGCCCCATGGATCATTTGCTATAAAACTGTGTGTTGCCATGTTTCTCCCAAGCTTTTGCCTCCAACACTAGGTGTTTTAGTGACATGTGGAATCCTCCACTTTCAAGGAACATGCATCATTACTCTAGCCATGGATTTTACAGCCAAAGAAATGATGTGGCTTTTTCTTTTCCCGTATTAAATTTTGTTCTATTTCCTCCAAGCTACTTCTCCAATTTTTAAAGATCATTTTGAATTATAATCACACCGTAGAAAATTGCAAACAATGACCCCATACATGGGTGTTTAAAACGTGACTTTTTGCTTTCACCTATGAGTCAGTTTTGAAAAGTGTTTCCCTTAGCCTGGATTAAAAGACTCTAAGTACCTTGACTAGAAAGAGACTTCATTACTACTACTCTTCTAAAGGATGTGACATATGGGCTGGCAAGCAATATTAATATAGAGCAGTCCTGCAAAGACACTATTTTTTTGCAGCTCTTCCCAGTGTAAAAAGCAAACTTCTTGTTTTTCTTTCTGAGCCTCTGACTTCCACAATCTTCTGTAACAGATCTATTTGTGAACTGTCTTTTTGAATCCTGGCCTAACTACATTTTATCTATTCACTTTTTTAAGACAATGGTTCAAAGGATTTTTGTACACGTTGAATAGTCACAGAAATACTTAACAGAAATGCTTATGCAGGAAATTACTCCCTAGTAAACATTTTGGATCAGGATGAGCTCTTAGATTCTGGGTCTTTATCACACAATTTATACTTTCACAGCATGGCATTTTATTGCATATCTTTGTTTTAGTACCATGTTGTCTGGAGGATTGTTTGGATGGGAGCTCTCACAATAGATTATTTGTTAAAGAATATAGAGATTATGAGATAAAATTAAAAATTTCTAGAGATTATGGAGATAAGGAGATACAGAGAACACCACCACCTTTCAGGCATTGATTTTGCAGACAAACAAATTATGACTTTACTTTTTCATCAATTCAGACTAAACATCCTCTTTTGTCTTAGATTTTCCTTTGGGATAAACTACTGTTGCTTCACTGACCACAGCAGACTTGTGACATTTTATATCAGCTGAGGACTTGCCTCTTGTATATTTCAGTTAGAATATTAGAAGCAACATACTTTTCACCAAAAACAAACAAACAAACAAAACCACAAACAAACAAAAAAGGTAACAACATCTGGTGTCCTTTCCATGTAGATTAAGTAATGAAAGGTTTTAAAGCATGGGGTGCTTCAATTTAAGCTCTATTTTAGTTTCAGACTGTACAGAAAACATTTCATTTCATGTAAGTGGTGTCATTATAATACCTAGAGGGCTATTTGGATAGGAGATCTTCTGGCAGTTTATTTGGCGAATTACTGAAGATAGAGGATATGGGGAACATAAGGAATCCTGGATGCATTTGTAGATTGTGAGAAAGGCCACAGTTATTTGTAACAAGAGAGAAGAGATGCGAGACCTTTTTGCAGATAATAAATAAGCTCAATGACATTTGCAATTGGGAAGCTGACTGATCTCACATACATTGAGGTTTCTTGCTTCCACTGATCTTTATTCTGGTATAGAATCCACCATCTCTGTTTTCCTCTGACAATCCAGAATCCTCTGGCTTCACATTCACAATGTGGACTTCATTTGAAAAAGAGGACAAATAGGGCATGCAGCACAGGTCTATTTGCCCCAACCTGTCACTGAACAATGCACTACACTGAAAGGAGAGGAATGGGGGAATCTGTGGGAACATGGTCATAGAATGGGCTGTAAACATGTCCCACGAAAGAGGGGATTTGCAGGGAGCATGGGGCATTTTTATAAACATGAAGATAAACATGCTTGAAATATGGGATGGTTAAAAAGGGAAAAATAACAGGAGAAATAGAAATAGAGCAAGAAGGACACAAAGAAAAAGCAAGAAAGCAAGAAAGAAAGAAAGAAAGAAAAAGAAAGAAAGAGAAAGAGAACAAAGAGGGAAAGAGAGAGAGAGAGAAAGAAAGCAAGAAAGAAAGAAAGAAAGCAAGCAAGAAAGCAAGAAAGCAAGCAAGAAAGAAAGAGGCAGAGCACTCTGTCTGCGGGACTTTTCATCACAAGAGTGGCAACAATGGAAAGACTGAAGACAGGCTTTCCAAATGGTATTCCAGATTGATGTACAACAATGGTTGGGCATATAATAATGTACAATGATGGTTGGGGTACAACCATCCACTAAAAAGCTCTTCTGAACAAATTTGTTGGCAAATCATCAAAGACAATGACAATTCAATTAGATCCTTCTCAGAGTGAACACAGTAAAGGGAAATGTTAGGAAAAAAAGAAATAACATCAAGCAAATTCGTATCATATTGAGCGGTTTGTCCCTGTTTCTCTGAGACACCATTATTCAACAGCATTCAAAGGAAGGCAAGCTCTTGCATTATAGTACATGTTACTAATTAAGAACCATTCTAATTGTAATTAAAATACTTAACTCCACTGCTCTATGGTGGCAAAGGTAGTTTATATCTTGGGTCTTTCTATTAACTCAGAGTGGGAACACTAAGAAGATTATTTGACAAAAAATGTCTTTATAGCCTCTGGACACAAAACTGAAAGTTCTCTTGGTTAATTTCATTAGCTTAATTAATTTGGCCAACTTAATTAATTAGATTTTCACTAAAACCGACAAAAAAGAAACTAAGTACTGCTCATGTGTTGATAATGTGGGGTTTTTTTAAATGCTCATTAAAAGATAGTCCCTACCCAGACAACTTTGAAAAATGTTCTCTACAGAAACTGAGGTGTTTTATGTACCAAGCTTGTCTTTCATTCTGCTGCCTTTCTGATTCTTCTTAGATGACTTTAGAAGAAAAACCTTATCAGCTGGCAGACCACAGCCTGCAGGCACTGAGTATCCTACAGCTTGGGCTAATTTCTCTGCCTCTAACATCCTGTTTCCATGCACAAGTCTCTTCAGGACAAACAAAAAGGGGGAAGTGAGACAGAGATACACAAAAAGACAGAGATACAATTACCAGAACAACAAATATGGAGTTGAACTTGGCTCGGCTTTTACCTTTCCTTGAAGCCTTGCCAGTGGAAAGCAGCCATGGAGTCAGGGAGGGAAGGTCAAGCACCATGAGTGAGAGATCAAAACTGGTCTGAGCACAGGAACAGCTTTCAGGTTACCCCCTGAGTGGAACTAACCTCTTTAATTGCCTTCCTAAACACAGCTAATTGCAAAGTTATTTTTCTCTGATAAGCCGTTTATTTCACAGCATAATTGCATAGATCTTTAACTTTGGGAAACAATACAGTTATTTTTCTTTCTCTATCCAACAGGATTTCAAAATATAGTAGTCAGTAGGCAAGCAGAAGTAGATATATATGTAAATAGGTGCTTAGTTACACAGTTCCTTAAATGAATATGCATTTGGAAATTTTTTTTCTTTTCTGTTTCAAAATCAATTTTAATTTCATGAATCCCTGTGTTAACCTGTGTAGCACGAAGCTTTTGTTTTCCTCTTTGCTTACAAAAGAAAATTCCAAGGTGCTTTTCTGCAGACATGCTTGACCTTTGTCTAATACAGGCAAGTGTTTTAATTTGTTGATATGGCTTTGTGGAGTCATGTATATTTGGTAACAACTGAATGTCACAGTCCTTGTTTCAGGTGGGATCTCTCCCACAGTTTTCTTCTGAGCTCTAAGAGGAAAGACACATGGAGGGAACTCGAACTTCTGCACACGAGAGGCTGTGGGAGGTCCTTCTCACAAACTGCCCTGGCAAAGCAGGTTTGGTAAGCTGTCATCTTGAAGTCACCATACTAGAAAGCAGAAGATGTGACATCAGTGTTACAGTGTTGAAGGGTGGTGGACTTAGAACATTTGTTGAATTTAGATCTGGCTGATGCTAGCGGGCTAATGGCAAGCAAAAGTAAGACTTCATATTATAAGTGACTGTCAGGATTAGTGGAAGGGTATTTTAATGCTTTGGGAACATATATATAATTATGGCTTGTTACTTTGTTCTTAATATCCTTTGGTACCCTTCTCTTAAAGTTACCAAATACCCCTATCCATTTGTTGCAGTGGCATTTATCTGCAATCTGATTCAATTCCTGAGTAACAATTTTGCTTCAGGTTACAGAACTCTGGCTGTAACCAAAAGGCAGCCAAAAGGCAAATAAAAGTAAGTGTGCTTATTCACATCTGCAGTGGGCTTGCACTGAATCAGTACCATTTGGGGAAATTGGAGAAAATAATGGTGGAAATAAACAGTAACTGATCCATTCAGAACCTATTCTAGTCCTGGGGTATATCAGTATGTGATAATGCCACAGTGGATGGCTCTTGCACCAGTTCTGTAATTAAAGATGATTATTCTTTAACACAGTCATTTTGTTCATCCTTGAGGATGAGATAAGATTCTTGAGTTAAGATTACAGCATCTTATTCCCCAACTTTGAGTACTTGTTTTTTTTCACTTTTGAGTGAGTATTCCAAGTTTAATTTGAAATAAATTTCATGCATATATTTTAGCATGCATTTTAACTTTTCTATGACCTGAAGGTTCTTAGTAAAATGACACAGACTTTTCAAATCTTACTAGGTGAAAGTTTATTGAATTCACATGCAATTTTTTTTTTTCTTGCTAGATTTCTGCATTAAAAATTCTTATATAGTCATTAAATGTTATGTTTGTTAGAAACTACTGTGGTTTAGGAATGGTACTCCCCAGTTCAATGCCCCCACTGAGACTCTCCACATGCTCTTCTCTTGCTCCTGTCCTTTGCCCCTCCCTCTCCCCCTACAGTGGGCTGGAGGGGAGAACTGGAGGCACAAAAGGCAAAGAGCACGCGTTGAGATAAGAATGAGTTACTGGAAACATCGATGAGATAAGAAAAGGAACAGTAACTGCAACAATACTAATGACAGAGGGTACAAAAAGAGAAACAATTCACATGGATAACCATCCCAACAATACTGGATGGCTCCCTCCATCACATTTACTCAACCAGAAGGAATCCCTTCTCCCTGGAACAGACTCTCTTCCCTCATCCTCAGCAAGGACATGAGGTTGTATAGAATAAAGCCTGGGTCATTCCCCCTCCTGACTACTGCAAAAAAAATTAACCTTGTCCTGGTCAGAACCAGAAAACAATAGGATGAGGACAAAATTGAATAAGAGAAAAGTGTCAAAGATAGGAAAAAATAAAGGATTTAGGCAGATGGTGACTCTGCAAGTGGCTAAGCTGATGCAAAGCACTACTATGAAGTTTTTGTGCAATAACAGATGATGTGTTTTTAATAAAAAGGTCATATAAGAAGCACTCAATGCATCTGTGAAAAGGATGTATGCATTTTACAGCCTCAGTTCACATCAGTAACACCTTAACAGAGATATACCCAGACTCTTGGTGGTTCATCCACCATTTCCTTTGCCACTTCTTGGCCCATGTCCAGCTTAATGCCACAACCCTCTGCTTAATTTAGCACCCCTTCAGATCTGCCATCAGGAAAACCTACACAAGCTCTCCTACAGCTGACTCATTCAAATTGGATACGCTTGTTTAGACATCTTAAATAGAAAACGTGTTGACCAACTAGTGGTTTAGTAAGCCTTCAGATGAGTATCTCCTCTGCAAGTGAAATGTGCAAAAGGGAAAGACTAAGAGGAGTTTAGAACAGGTTCTTGTTAATTTTCCTTATCTGCTGGCCCAGACAGATGCTGCAGATTAAATTTCCCCTTGACAAATGGTGTGTTTGTCTAAGGTTGAGGAACTGACTTGATGCAGAAGTTTCTGGTTTGTATTTTGGCTTATGCAGGAAGGGCCACACCAATTACTCTTGCTTCACACCTTGCTCTGCATCTTGGGCCCCTCCACTGCATGATTATTATCTCTGACTGAACACACAGCCAGGTCAAGAGCTTGGGTTACTTTTAAAAGCAACCCAAAAGCAAGGCTGCAGGTGAATCTCTGCATCCCCGTGGCCCTGCAGGGGTTGCAGGGGCACAGCTGCTTCACCATGGTGTATATCACAAGCTGCAGGGGAACCTCAGCTCTGGTGCCTGCAGCACCTCTTGCCCATCCTTCTGCACTATCTTGGTGTCTGCAGAGTTGTTCCTCTCACATATTCTTACTCTGCTCTGCTCTGAGCACAATTACATCTGTGCAATAAGATTTTTTTTCCTTCTTCTTGGATATGTTATCACAGGTGTTAGTATCATTCTTGATCGGCTCAGCTTTGGCCAGTGGCAGATCCATCCTGGAGCCAGCTGGCATTGGCTCTGCTGAACATGGAGGAAGCTGCTGGCAGCTTCTCACAGAAGCCACCCTTGTGCCCCACCCACACAAAACCCAGCCACACAAACCCAATACAGTTATAGAATGCTGATCCCATGAAGGGAAGTATTAACTAGCATTAGAGAATTTTGATATGTCACAGATGCCCAGGAGTTGTGTACAGCTCCAGCATTTCATCACAAAGGAGCATCTCTCTGGGCAAGTGGATCAGATGCATTAGTGGGACTCCAGCAAAACAACATTTTCCCTGGGGCCCATGGACATATCACTGCTGGCTGCAGCTGATAGAGTCCCACACAGATCCCCGAAGAGTTATAACAGCATAGTCCTGTTCTTGCATCTGCCATTTCCTCATTGTGAAGACCAATAAAAATGCAAAATGGTCAGTAACTTTTAGCTTAAACAAAAATCTAAACAACAACAAAAAAAAAAAAACTAAGGAAAAAGAAACAAGACTGAAAAGCAGAACTAAAATCCAAACCTGGACACTCAGTTTCAGTATTCAAATGCCTCTGTCAGGAAAGGAATCCTTCTCAGAAAAGGTTTTTGAAAAACTGCCCAGTATTTTCTTTCTATTTTGTCAACATGCAGTTGCAGTAGAAAATTGCCTTAACTATATAATGAGAAAAACAGTTATTTCAAGCATTACACCAAAGATAAAATGCCTGATAACATTAATGCTACCTATTACTACTTTGTAAATGAAAGGTTATTTACCTTTCACAAAAAAAAAAAAAAAATCAGAATTAAGCTAAGGTAACCACATGGATTTAATAAACAAAACAAATAAACCTTAAGTGGTCTTAAAACTTCAAAATAGGCAAAATATCAAAGTGAAGCTACATAAATCAAGCACAAAAAATAAATCTCATTTACTAGTAATATTTTGTACAATTGTCTGTGGATTCATAAATTCAGAGAAATTTAGCATGCAGATGAGAAGTAAGGGGAAGGGAAGCATGAACTGTAGTAGAAAAGCAATCTTAAGTTAATTTAGGATGTGTTCTGCCTAACACTGTTGAAGATCTAAATGAGAGCTCTTTAAATTGTAGATATAGAAACAAGTCTTGGTGTGATTCACATTCTAACTTCAGATCTAATACAACATGATGAAATGCTTAAATGTTGCTTAGGATAGAAAAGGAAGCTCAGTTTTCTTCCCTGTTTTTTTTTAATAAATTTTGGTTGTGGTGCCAGAGTTAGACAGCAATGCTTTGTAAAGTCTAACATTAACAGGCAGACTACCTTGTTTGCCCTCCCTTCAGTGCCTGAAAAATAAAACACAGTACAACAACAAGATAAAAACACCAGTTATGGAACTGACAGCCAAGGAAATACAGTAAAATGACTTGCCATTGTCTGCTTAGATTTTATTGAAGTATCATAGAATAGTTTGAGTTGGAAGGTATCTTGGAAGATCATCTAGTTCCAACATGAGCATCAGTTCATACTGGAACAGTCATACAGAGCAGTCATGAACTGATTAAGCTGTTTTCTGGTCTGCTATGTTAATAATAAATATTACACTCTGAAGCAGTACAAAATAAACCTGTAGCCTTCCTTTTTATTTCTGTAACACCAGTAGAAGCTCAACTTTTCCAGTACCCAGACAGGTATCTCTAGAAGAATATGTTGAAGATAGTAACTCCTATTTATTTCAGAGGCTTTGAAAGGAATTGGTACTACTTTGCCACTTCAAGAATTGGGTCACTCATGAGCAAAACTCCATCCACTAACTCTCACTGCAAAGCTGGCTCTCAGAAACATACGCAGAATTAAATGTTGCAAGATGAGGCTCTGGTCCAAGCTACTGCTTTGCTGGAAAGAGGGAGGAAAAATCAGACATGGAGAAGTGACAGGCAGGGAACAGTCTGCAGAACTGTGCTCTGATGGCTCTCCCTAGGACAGGAGTGATGTTATCCCCTATGCCATGCCATGCCATGCCATGCCATTGTGGTAGAACCTGCTAGCCCACACAGCTGGAGTATTTTCATGTGACAGCAGCTCAGTCCTCCCAGGAAAAAAAAATTGAAGCAGAACACAGATTTTTGGGAATTTTGAAAATCACAGAAGTGTGAAGCCCTAGGAGTGGTGGCTGTTCTCTAAGACTAGAACAAGCCTGGCCTCACTCATTTAAACAAACCAGTCATTCAGTGAGTACGTGTACATTATAAACCTAAAGCCTGAGAAGAAGATGTCTGCAGTACATGTAGAGTGCAGTGATTTTGCAAAAGGAGCGATGTTTGCAGAAGACAATCTGTTGCTGGACACATTCTGTGGTCAGAATAAGAGACAGCAGTTAGGATGCTGATATGCTTTGATGTTTAGGCTCATCAGTTTAGAGCAAGAGGAAGATCACTGACAGTTTTATATTTTAACTGAAAACAAACTAGAAGGCAAGGTAGTGTGTAATGCACTCCAGTATGATATGTTCAGCCTCCTTTGCAAAGATGTGTATATAAATTACATTTCTGTACACAACCTATGTTGGTGATGTGGGCATGAGGATTTACTTTGCCTGCATGTTGACCAGAAGTTCAGTCCTCCATGGGTAGCTGCAGGCAGTGTTAACACATAGAGCATCTCTGTATCTGGCAAGATGCAAAATTGTGCAATGATTCTCTTCCACATCCTCTGCTATATTTTGCAGACTTTGGATGCATTTTGGAGTCACTATTCAAGAGATAAGCAGATGGGCTGTGGAGAGCACTGCATTTCATGGGAATGTTTGTCCTAGACACTTTTTACTGCAAAATAATTGAATATTTTTGCTGACCACAGCAACATCAATTCTTGCACAATAACTGCTGCTGGGTACTGTAATGGAGAAAGATAATCAAAATTTGTTAACTTTGTTGCACTTCCTACTTGAAAATGTTGCACTTGACTGAGTCATACAGAAGTTACTTTTGTTCTAACTTTTAAGATCCCACTTTTTCCTGCTATCAAGCTACTTCAAGATAAAAGTGGTGTCAATAGAGGGTCAGATGACTTCTCGGTTTTGAACATTACATCCTCTTCTCAGTAAGCCAATGAGCCCTACACCCATCCTCTCCCAGAGCTTCCAGAGGCACACAAAAGAGAACACTGAAAGGCATCTTTGCTGCTTTTCATATTTTATTTAAAATTCAGCAAAACAACAATTTACCATAAGCTCAGCATGTGACCTATACTTCACATTGTGTTGAACCTCAGCCAGCAGTGACAGAGTGGGAAATGAAGTAACTCAGTTGTGCCATTTAATGTGGCCCATCCTGTCCCCAGCGCGCGTTGGGTGGGCGTTCAACTCTCAGCAGCATAGCTGGGAAGGAACAGGGTTTTTCGTGTGCCCTGCAGGACTCGGGAGAACGCCAAGAGCCTTTGTTCTACCTCAGGCAAGACCAAGATCTAACCAGGGATCTCTGACCCCTCAGCCTTTCCATCTCAAGGTGTCATCGGCCGACTGGTTGACAGGGCTGCTGTTTAGCAGGGCGGTGCATTTGAACAGGGACAGGGCGGGTTTCCAGGCTCGCAGCGGGCGCTGCCAGCGCCCAGCAGAGTCCGACCCACGCCCACACCCGGCACCCGCCAGCGGACCGCGCCACCGGCTGCCCCCGCTTAGCGCCTTCACCCGTGCTCGCCCACTGCCCGCGGGGGGCTGCAGCCGGGCGGGGAGCGAGGCAAAGCGACCGCACGGGGGCCGCCCTGCCTCGGAGGGGTTCCCCTGCTCCGGTGCCCCGGAGGGGTCCCCGTGCGGGTCCGAGTGCTGAGCGCCGCCGGGCGGGGTGGGTCTCGCAGCCCTC
>VWYP01025872.1:210574-294696 GCA_013400435.1 Pycnonotus jocosus | reverse complement strand
CGCCGTGCTGGTGGCGGGCGGCAGCTGCCTCTACGAGCTGCGGCCCGAGCTGCGGCCCCGCCACCGCGTGGTGCCGGCGGCGGGGCAGGGCTGCGGGGAGCCCCCCGGCACGCGCAGCAACCTGCTGCTGTACTACGAGGAGGCCGGCGGGGTGGGCATCCTGCTGACCGGCTGGACCCAGGATGGCGGCGCCTGCCAGGTGTGGGAGCAGCAGTCCTACCGGCAGCGCTTGAACCAAAGCGAGGTGGTCAGTTGCCTGCCCGACGGCTCCACCGCCGGCGTCGTCTTCCAGCAGGCCGGCGCCTGGTACCTGGCCGTGGCGGCCACCTACTCGACCAGCGCTGACACGAACCACCTGCACTGCGAGCCCTCGAAGTCGGACAAGGAGACCGTCATCACGGTGCGCAGTATGGTCAACCTGAAGTCCAAGGAGGAGCTGGGCATCATCAAGCGCAGGGAGGAACCTTTGCACTTTGTTGACGCGCTCCAGTGGGGGGATCATCTTTTCTTTCCCTACTACACGCTGAAGGCCAGGTCGGCCAATAACACGGAGCCACCCAGCATGGCTGTCCTGCGCCAGCTGCGCCCTTCAGAGGGTGGCCTTACTTTGCAAGGACATGTCTATTTGGACTGCGGGTGCAGGAGCCTCATTATTTCCTCCAGCCTCGTCCGCCAGGGTGAGCGGGGCTGGTGGGTGGGTGTGTTTCGCCACAGCCACAACGCCAAGGCGTGGAATAGCACTGCCGTCTGCATCTTTGGGATGGAGGAGATGAAGGAGCAAGCCTGTGCATCCACGCACTTCAATATGAACGGGAAGAGCTGTGTAAGTCTGGGCACCATTTGCTAAGCTTTCATCCTGCACGCCCTTGTTGACACTTATTGTTGTGGCTGGTGTCTCTGTGCATGACTCATGGGGTGTCCCTGATCTGGAGGCACATGAAGTTAGCGAGAAACTTCAGAGCCGCACCAGGCTTTGCACATCAGCCCTGGCTCTGTCGGCTCTAGTGATTTCTCCTGCTCATTCTGTTTCTAAAAGGATCAGCTGATCCTTTGCCAGATTTTGGTATGCTTCCCACCTACCTTTTGGGAAAGACACATCTGAGGGAGCACCTTAGGGCATCCTGGGTCAAACCTGAGTCTTAGGCTTCTCCCTCGATGTGTCCTTTTCAGCCTAGGATTAGTCGCATTTCATTTTATTTTCCATACAGCCTAGATAAAGCATCTCCTATCTTATTCTGTGCATTCACATCTCATGTCATTGCAGCTACATCAGGAATGAAAAAAAAGTCCATGAAATTGGCTCTGTGCACTGGGCTGTGTGCACTGTTATCCCTATCACTCACTAGTTATCTGTGGTTGCTTGTTCAGTGGTAGGTATTTCCCAAGCCTCTCAGGATTGGCCTTGCTTGGGAGGGCTCTCAGAGCCACCTCCCCAAATCCTTGTGTGCAACAGATAACAATAGGTGATATCTCTTTGTTGTTGCAGTGGTTACACTTTCACAGATAGTTCCATGGAGCTCCCCGCGTCACCTACTTCAGTAACACTCTCTTCAGCTCCTTCCTCCTTTTCAGGGTGAGCTGGGCGCATGGAGGGTAGGATAGGCAAGGCTACTGGCTTAGCTGTGGCCTCCGTAGTAAAGAAATTACGTAAAATATATTTTCAAGAAAGTAAAAATGTCATTCACATGAAGAAGGTGCTTTTGAAAGGCCTGTCCATGCTTTTAAATTAGACTCAGACTTTCCAGAGCTGTGGCAAAAGGACCACTGAAAAGTATCAAGAACCATGGGGGATCAAGCAAGTCATGATAAAGCAAGCCCTAAGTCTTTTGCAGTTTCCACACTAGCCAGGGTCTTTGCAGCCAAGCTTCTGAATCCTTGATGTGTTATGATAGGATTTTCTTTGAAATTCCTTGAAAGAAGTGCAGTAGATTTACTGTCACTCCTTGGCTTTCCAAATCTAACTCATAGCGGAGTGCAAGTGCTGAGATTTTTCCAAACAGACTACCAGAGGGCACGTGTGATTCAGTCTGCTCATCTCCCTACTGAGCTGTGAGACTATTGCCAGTGTTAGAGGACGTGGTTGTGAATGAGAACCCCGTATGTGGGTGAGACAACTGTGCTGAAGTAAATAGTGAAACTCACTACGGAGCCAGAGCCAATCCTTTGATTTCCAGTGTTAGCTTACTGCTTACTGTGTGATTTCTGTGCTCCCACAAGGCAAACTTCCTGAATGAATTTGAAATCTCATTCTGATCCCAAAATACCTATTTGCTTGTTGGAATTTTAGTTTATATTGTTTGTTCCTAATTACTCATGAAGTTTCTTAGCAAAGTGCTTTCTGAGCCTGATGAGCAAATCAGAAAAAGAAAGCTCTCTGGGCAGTAGATCCTTTCTAAACACTTTACAAAACCTCATGCAAGAAATTTCAGAAGAGCCTCATGGATCTCTTAGAGTAACATAATGCAGGTACGGCAAGGCACATATTTCTGGGAATAGGGCAATTCCCTGTCCACGTTGCCTCTCAGGGCCTGAATATGAAAAATAAATGATCCACTTGTTTCAGGATTGGTCTGATTCAGATTAGACTCCTGTGACTCCAGATTTACTTTCATGTCTCAAAAGGCTCATCCCTCCTGGAAATGTAGATTATATTTGGATACAATGTTGAAGAAGCTCAACTGTATCAATCTTTAAAAGGATTGCTTACTTAACATTTTCTCCCAAACTATGATGATGTTATTGATCGTAATATTTTGGCACAAGAAATGCAGTTCACCACTGAGAGAAAATGATGTTTTAATATTTTGTGAGATAGCAGGACATGTGGGTCCTTTGAAGTAATATGACCCATAACATTTTGTGGCTAATTAGCTCTCTTTTTAAAGCTAATTATATGTGCTTATGATGTATAAACATAGAAATAAATACATGTAGTTCAGATTTAATATTTTTTTATACTACAGAAGGTTAGACTAGGCTATTGCAGAGTAAGTTTGAAGATGACAGGCCCATATGCTGCTGCTTCTGGGTTGTTTTAGACCAGATCCTTCTACCGTCTCTCACCAAAGAAAGGGAGTCCCTGCAATCATGGAATATGCTGTTCTTGGACTCAGAAATACATGGGCTTCAGTGATGACAGGAAGATGGAGTGTGGCACATCCATCAGTGTGCAGCTTGCAGCAGTGTGTACAGTCCTAGCGGTGGCTCTGGCCAGAAGGGAGTGCCTAGTGGCAGGGAGCTATCAGGAGTACATTGTACTACAATGTGTAGGAATGGCAGCAGGCAACAGTACTTAACGTGTGCTTTGAAGTCCATTCTTTTAAGAGTGTTGGTCTTGAGCAAAGGGGCTGTTGCAGCATGATGAGCTCTTTAAGTGCAAGACCTCTCTGGTGCTTGTGGTGAATGGACCAGGCTGAATGTCAGTGTGGCTTTTGCATTGCAGATACCATGTGTTGTAGGGCGCTGTGGGTCTTTAGTCTTCTCTGCTGGGTACATTTGAATGCAGGAGCTCAGGTGTGATGTGATGAGGTATGTGGATCCCAGACATGGACTCTCAGTTTATGTAGGAATTGAAAATACAAGTTTTTTTTCACTGCAGGAATACAATTTATAGTAAGCATATACATTAGGGACTAGTGGTAGTTTGTTTTCCTTCTTGTAATCCTTCAGATTTCTGTTATTATTCTGATTACCTTTAGGCAAGACATCCTCCTACCCCTCTCCACTCACATTGCATTTCTCGATAAGACACTGCAAGACGGGCCTAGCCCAGGGTGTTTGTGGTCCTGAACTCCCTGTTACGCTATTGCTACATGGTGTACTCTAAACTCATTCCTGTAAGGTACTGAGCTTTCTGGCCCTAACCCAGTAAAGCACTTAATGACATATTAACATTAGGCATATATAAGTATTTCTATCATCTTCATGCCCATGCATTTAAAGTAAAGCATGTACTTGAGTACTTCACTGGATTGGAACCAAATTGCTCTGCATCCTGTTGGAACTCACTGTAGGTGTGTAATCTCTTTAGCTTCACTTTGCCTCTTAGGCCAAAGTTCTCATTTGCATTAAGTTTTAATGCTGGATTAGAGTCTGTCATTTGAAAACTGGTAATTTTAAGATCTTTGCTTAGCAACTTTTTTAAAAAGTATGTGGCTGCTACAAATTCTGTGGAATTTCTCCATATGAGAAGTAGGTAAGGGCATTTTTGTTTTTTGCAGTAGTGTGCACAAAGAAGTTTGTCCTACTTGGATGTGTTTATTCAGGACATGGGCACTACTTGATTTCCAGAGACAGGATCCCTATCTAGCAAGAGGCAAGTGGCATTTTAGATGAAACTACTCTGAAAACATTTTGCACTTTTATATTCAGCTTTTTTTTTTTTTCCCTTTGATCCACATCTCTCTTAGTTAGAATGTATCTACTTACATGCACTATCATGGTGTATGTGTTACTGGACTCTCTAGCACAGCCTACATATACATAAGTGCATCTTTTTCACAATTTCCTTAGTTAATAAATGTGAATTTGCCAAATCTCATTCTCAGTTTATTTTCAGAAACCTGACTGAGTACTTATAAACATAGGAGTAATGCTGGAATTTGTCACAAACTTGCTGTGGGAGCTAGCGAACTTTAAGAAAGGCTTTTCTTCTGTTGTTCTGTGAGACAACAAGACCTACAGTGATCTCAGGACTCTCACGGACAAGCCAGGATGGTGTGAGTCACAGCCAAGTAGATGACTAGGAAAAGTGTTCCAGTTGGAGAACATCAACAGGAGAGATGTAGTGTTACCTAACCAGATAATGGCAAATCTGGAAATTGGTTTTGCTGTTAAAAAGTTGCATGAGAAGAAAAGGATTCAGGGAGATTAAAGGATTCACAATTTTTCAGGTGGAAAATCCTCCCAAAATTGTTAGGCATATACCTGTAAGACAGAGATTTGCTGTAGTTTATATTAAGGTTTATTCTATTCTGTGAAAAGGCTAAGTAGTTGTGATAGGTACTAAAAAATAAGCTATCTTGGTTGGATTTTCATCTATTATTTAATGCAAGCAAACACTTGTAACAGTCTGTTCTTTGAACTTTTTCATTTTTCAGTGGTTGATATACATAAGGGTTGTTATGTGTCCCTTAATTTATCAAACATAGTTTGGAATCCTAGGACAAATCCTAGCTGATGTAAGCTCTACCAAAATGAGATTTTGAAGTCAACAGAGTCGTATCAGTTTAATTACGGCCTTTAATTTGTAGGAACGACATTTGAGTTTGTGTGGTAACTCATTCCAGAGTGATTCATGGTCTTTTATTTAAGGAAAGTATTACAGACTCCTAAATATAATTTTGTATCAAAATTGATCCTGTAATTAATTTTAGAGTAGTAAAGTCGATCTCCTGAGTATTACAGACTGCTAGTGTTGCATCTGATGTTTGATGGGTTTCTAAAGTGAATATTTCTGTCTCATTACCATGAGTTTTCAGTTCATCCCTGTTTAATGTGGGAAGTAAGCCACTGAAGACTTGTCAACTCTCACACTCTAGTAATGGGGACTGCACAACCTCTCTGGACAACCTTTTCTGCTTGACTGCCCTCATAGTGATGTTTTTTCATCTCCTGCTCACTAGAAACCTTCAGAGTTTCAGTTTGTGTCATTATCTCTTGTTGCCTTACATACACTTGGTTAAGAGCTTGGCTTTGTTTCTTTGGTCCCTCTGAAATTGTGTCTTCTGTAGGCTGAACCAGCCCAGTTTTGGAAAAGACATGTAAGATCATTCACCACAAAGCCATGTCCCTAAGCACCACATCTACAAGTCTTATAAATACTTCAGATTGGTCAGGCATGATTTATCCTTGGTAAATTTATGCTGCCTTTTCTCAGTCGCTTGTTCGTCTTGTGTCCAAAAATGGTTCCAGAGAGAATTTTCTCCGTGATTCTCTGAGGAAAAAAGTGAGATCAACTAATGTGTAGTTTCCTGAAAAAGTCTTGGTTTTCTTGAGTATCAGTGCAGTATTTGTCTTTATTGATTTGGAGACTTTACCTGATCTCCACACCTTTCGAAAGAGAGAATATCATGTCAGCTTCATCAGACAGTCTCTCAGCATCTTCCTACAGATCCCATCTGTCTTCTGTAAAACTTGTAAAAGCTGAGATTTCTTAAGATGTCTCTGGCTTAATCCTCTCTCAGTACTTGTAGTTTCTCTCGTCCTTCTACTCTATGTGTACAAAGGACCACAAGATGTGCTGGTGAAGTCCAGAGCCATGTCTGCATCTGCTGTCGGTAAATCTCCCGAGCTATTCAGCAGCTGGTGTGAATTTTCACTGTTTATTCTTTTATTGCTCTTGTGGTAGTGGAATCTCTTCTTGTTGTCCATACCATACCTTGCCAGTTCCAAAACCAGGTGACCTTGGGTTTTCCTAACACCATTCCTGCATGTCCAGACACTTCCTTCTTAGTCCTGCTTCCTCCTCCTTTGTGCTGTTGTTCGGCAGTGTAGTTCAATCATGACTTCCCTGTTTGGGTAGAGGCCATCTCGTGATGCGTCTGCTTGTTTTCCTGAGTATTGTGCTTGACAGGGATTGTCCTGAAAGACCTGCTGGCTTACGTGAGCTCTATTTCTCTTCAAAGCTGACTCTCAGGGGATCCCACTGACTGTTTCCCTGAACACACTGAAGCCTGGTCTCCAGCTCTCTCCTCAGATTATCACATCTTCAGTCAGTTCTTCCTTGTTTTTGAGTAGCCGATCCAGAAGACCATCACTCTTGACTGACCCCACAGATTAACATAGCCTGGGGTCCCATCTTATTATCTTTGCCCCCCAGAACTTTGTAGTCCTGATCTGCACTAGGCCATGTCTTTGGTGTTCACATGGATGTACAACAATGGGTAGTGGTCCAAGGAATGGAAAATTACCACAGTCTTTCTGCAAAGGGTAGGGTCCCATAAAAAAGCCCCAACCTGTTGTAACAGCATGACTGTTTAGCAAGTGTGTGCCTTCTTCCCTCATGGACACACACCACTTCATTTTGCTCTCTGCTAACATGCTGTTCAAGCTCAGTTGGTTTCAAAGCCTTCTTAATGGAGCTTGTTCTCTGTCAGTGGTTATTAGGACACTTTACCACTTCTGTGAACTTAGATCTGAGGGCAGAGAAGGACTATTTCTGCTGCTGCAAGAAGTCACAAGTTTCCAGCTTCCCCATCTCAGGAGTCTCCATCAGCATCTCATTCAGCCATAGCCTCTGCAGTTCTTCTTGCCTTGCATCATGAGCCTCAGGATTTGCCTCTGCAAGGTCTCACTGAAGAATCTGATTTTCTGGTTCCTGCTTGATTTTTTGCAGGCTGCTCACCTGAACAGGCTTGTCTACTTAACACTGCTAGGCAATGCACAATCCTGGAAATAAAATTTTGGTATGGTTTGTCTCTTCATTCCTTAGCCCTAACAGAGGCTCACTGCATGCCCCAATATTTGTTACCCTCTGATATAGTAAAAATTGATGGAGGTGATTAAAGGATGGTGAAGTTAAGAAAGAAGAATGAGGTTCCCAAAGTTCTTTCCACTTAGGAAAAGCATCTCTTGTTTCAGTATTGACTATTGCTGTATGCTGCTTACAAATCTTGTGTCCTTTTGTATAGCTGCATCTGTTCTTTCACTCAGATGCTCAAACACTTTATTTTTACTTTTTGGACAGCTGCATATGATGAGTACTGTGTGAGCTAAAAATGCTGCCCTTTCCTGTGAGACACACAATGTAAAATAATCAGGAGGAATTCAAGACAGAAAGTAGAAGTGTGAATATGGTTGCTGCAACTGGAGTCATACAGAGATCTGACAATGAAGTGCCTAATAGGAAACAAGTATAAATACCTTCCATGCCAATAAACAAACAACTATAGACTATAGAGGTACTACAGAATAGAGCAGAGGATGGAACTGAAGAATTAAAAAAAAGGGAGGCCCTACAGTGTGGTATTATCTTTTCTTTCGCTTTTCTTGCTTTTATATGCACCTGACGATGTTACAGGATAGACAAACAGATGACCATGGACAAGAATGATTCTTCAAGTATAAAGGAAGTTTAGACTGTAAATGCATTTTTAAGAATGGATTTAGCTGTGAAAGAAGCAGCTTGGGAAGGCCCTACAGTGCGGTAACCCCATTAGTCACAGTGGAAGAGGTAAAAGGGCTTGTTAAAACAATAAATGAATGTGGGAAAGGGGTGACGGAAGGGTGAAAGCATCAGCTGCACCCTGGAGGAAATGGGCAAACTGGACAAATAGGTTGCAAAAGAGAGAAGGCATTTTTTGTTGTGACTGTCCACCATCTGAATTCCCTCTGTTCTTATCCGTATTAGCTCAATGTCATGTTGACCCTCCCTCCAGCAAGCAGAGGGAGGGGAGGAGACTTCCACACTTGTCAGTATTGGTTCTTCAGTCAGATGAGGAGGATGCACTGATATGACACTGGTTATTTTATTAGTATGTGGGTCAAAATAAAATCTGGCAGCAAAGCTTTTCAGAAACCGGATGAGTACTCCTCTTTTCTGTGATCCTGTTGTACAGAGTCTGTGAGGAACCTGGGGTAGTTTGTCTCTCTTACACTACTACATGGTGCACTGCAGCAAAACTGTTCCTAATTTTGGTGGAAATGAAAGTGTGGAAGCTCCACTCCCTCACTCCCTAACCCAAGTGAAGACTCACTGAGTGCACTAGTTCTGGAGTTTCGTTACCTTCTGATCTATTAATAAAGTGAGTTAACTTTTTCCACCTTAAAGTGCATGCACTTTAATCACACCCTGCCCCACTTCCCTATCTAACACAGACCTCCAGGGTACTGGATTCTCCTGCCCAAGTGAGTTTTACCTAAGTTCTGTGCCAGTGCATGACAGTTCCCTGTGTCTTCTTTCTGCTGCATGAAAAAAGAAATAGTGATTTTAAATATGAAAGTTAATCAAGTCTTCTTTTATTCCAAGTGGCTGTTCTTTCAAGCTATTTAAATTAATTCAGGTGACTGAAGAACATGTTAATTGACTTAGGATTGCAGTTCAGAAAAAAAAGTATTTCTAGTGGAAAGAGTTTTTGGGGTTAAGCCAACATCGTAGCATGCAAGGGAGTTGAATTCAGCTGTTACTGTGTTATGGATTTGCTTCATAAGTTTGAGAAATGCCTTTACCTTTGTTCTAAATGTCAGTTTTGATGGTCCATTCTATACTTTGCTTTGTGCATTAAAGTGAAATAGGCTCTTGCATTCAGAAGGTTCCTGTAGGTTTAGGAATCTGTCCTCGAGGCTGAAATTCTGGAAGCTAACCTACAGGGCTTGTTCCCAAGACCTGGTGTTACCTGAATTCTTGTCTCCTACCTCTCCATGTCTGCCACCCCTTTGTGCCAGCACTGGTGTATGTGCAGCCATGTTCATGTGATGAGGAGCATGACTCAAATGAAGATGTAGGTAGGTAGATTTACAGAGCATTTCCTAGGCACATCATTGCCTTAGCTAAGTTCAGTGGAAAACATTATACAGGGAAGGTGAAGTAAAGCTTGGCTGGGATTGGACCCATTTGGAGAGCAGGTATGATCACACCTTTGGCAATGTCTACCACAGAGACTGACTTAGAGCAATTAAAGGACTTTGAAACTGAGTTACTGTTTGCTAAGGAGACACATGGGCTTCTAGGGAGTTCCCCTGGTAAAAGGTCCTATTCTCACACCTGTAGATTTCCTTTCAGCACTCGCTCATGTACAATCAGAGTTATTTGGTTTGACTTTTCATTCCACAAGATACCGGGATTTCCTGCGCGATGTGTTTTTTTCGTGAGCTGCTTACATGTGTTTGCCACCTAATTTCCTCTCAGTGGGATGGAGAATTGAGGGTAACATGTTGATTTTAAAGCTCACACAGCTACATTTATGTTCTCCATGACAGGAACTTTATATTGCTTTATCTCATTTTTATGTTTATGTAATACACAAGTCTCTACTTCCTCTACTGTCAAGGAAGATGAAGGTTTGCATTTTTATACTCATAGACACTGTTTGGTTGAAGTGTCTCCTTTCTCCAGAATATTTGCATACCTTTGAAAGTGGTATGCTGAGTGTATCTAGCCTTCAGGTGATGGCAAAGCATGGCTTCATTGAGAAGAACTGGAAATTCTGAATAACCCCAGGACTTATGTCCCAAAAAAGAGAAATCCTATTGCAAAATAATTTATTGCTGCTACACTGAATCTGTGTCCCACTGAGGTCAGTGATGTTAACTGCAGCAGGTATTTGTTACAGATATGACCACTTGTCATATATGAAAAACTAGTTTCGTGTGTAATTTCCTATAATGTGTTGCTCTGAAACTGTGTCAGAATCGGAATGTTACTCAAAGTATTGTCTAAAGTTGGGTTCTCTGAGAACCTTTCCAAGGATTCTTCTTTTCCTCAAAGTATTGGAGTACAGGTGAATGGGTTTTTAATTTATTTTTTTTATGTCTGATTCTTAGGAGGCACGATCAATCAAGAAATTACCTACCCTGATTCACTCTGGATTAGTGGCTGTTTATGGCACAGTTGTTTTGAATCATATAGTTCTCTTTTTGGGAACAGATGATGGACAGTTACTGAAGGTAAGCTGAGTGTGGCAGTTCTTCTCTTCTCCACCAGCTGCTGCTGCTGTTCAAGTGGGTAAATATTTCCTGGTTTATTCAGTGTATTATAAACAAATATGATCCCCTGAATCTCTAGTTTTTGTTCGGGAAATAACTGCTGTATGGTCATTTGGAGAGCAAGATAACTTTCAAAAGCAATTATGTACCCTGCTAAAATTCAACTAAACATTTCATTAAAGGGCTAATGCCCACAGTATGAACTCCACAGACTGTGGAGTTCTCAGTTTTTTTGCCTTGTGTTCCTCCTTGCTTTGATTTTTCAGTAGAAATAATAAATACTGTTAGATTTTGGAAGTGTGTTTGTTTGTTTGCCTGTGTGATGTGAAAAGCTGTCCATTAGAGAGAAAGTCAAGATTCATTTTGCCTTAGCTTCTGAATAGTTGACCTACGCTAACTTAAATCCATTGCTTGAAAGTGAAAGTCATCTTATCTCATTATCAAAAATTGCAGCCATCTTGTCAAATGTCTTTTATGTTTGATTTCTTTCTGGGTTTTGCAAGAGTGTCTTTTTTGCAGTGTAGACATTTCCTGTGTACACTGCAAAGGATGATTCTCATTCATTGTCTTTATTAAGCAGACGTTTGGAGAAGAATATAGTAGAGACCTTAAAAAGCTTTGTCCATTTGATTTTATTTTGCTTTTGATAATGAAAAATTAAATTGAAGTCTTCCATGTCTCCTTAACACAGTGGAGACAGTGAACACATCTCCCTTGTTTAGTCATGAAAAACCAATGTTTGTGTGCTTATTGACTTGCAAAATGCAGTTTCTGGGGTCTCTGGTTCCCTTGAATTCTGTGCAAAGGGTGGTGGAAAACAGTAGAGTTGGGCAAGGTAAGAAGAAGAAATATCATCACAGGTGTATACTTAGAGTAGCCACAAAGAAATTTGTGTAAGTTCCTTTTTACTTTATGGGTGTGTGAATGTTAGTTTGTTTTCTAAAGGCTAATACTTTCTTCTCCATTGATAGGAATAAAAAGTTGTGATTTTGGGATATAGGCATTTCTTCCACATTCAGTTTCCAAATCAATCAGTAACAGGTTTGGTGGAAGGCATGTTTCATATGCTAAACCAGTGCCAATTCAGTGCTAAATGTGTCTGACATGGATTTTGTTGAAATTCTGTTCTTATGGTATTTTCCTTCATCCTTTTCCAGGGTGAGAACCAGTGCAGTTAGGTGAATTGAGTTGTGGCACAGTAATTAATCTTAGAAGCTTTGATGGAACTGATATTAGGCTTTTGTTTAAGATGTTGAGTGGTCAATAAAAGAACATGGGAATAATTTAATTACACATGTTTTAGGCTATTCTTAATGAGGATATGAAATCTAATTGCCCAGAGGTTTTATATGAAATTGAGGAAGAAACTTCCATTTTCCCCAAACTACGACTTGATCCAGTGAATAATAACTACATCTATCTGTCCTCTGCCAATAAGGTAAGTACGATATTTAATAAAATAATAAATTCATATAAACTACTGCTTTAAGGATTTCTACCACTTTATAAGTGAAGCATCAGTTTGTGTCAGTTAGACTTTTAATATGCAAACTGCAGTTACCAACTTTACATCTAATATCTGGTTATGTTGTCTAAGTTAGAGCTGCACTCCTGCAGATCTTGGAAGAGCTTCTACTGTCATGTTGCTGCCCAGTGTTGCTGTCCCTTAATTCCTTGCTTATTTTATGCCATTCTGCCAAGAGAATGTTTGTTTCTGTTTTTCCTGGAGGCAGAAAAATGCAGATCATGCAAAGTAAAGCTTAGAGACAGCAAAAAATGTTGTACACTCTTTGGAGACAAATCAATCCAGATTGATTTGGTAGGTTGGTAGGTCAGGGTTTGCCAGTCAGTTAAGGAGTTTCCAAAGTGGAGAAAACTCTTCATTTCAGAGATGGCTTTGAAGCCTTAGTTCTGCTGAAATCAGTGATAAAGCTGTAATCAGTGATTGAATTCCCATTGTCTTCAGTTAGGCATAGACTTTTAAAGAGCAAAACAACAGGACAATGAGAAGTGAGCAATGTGTGTGCATAGTGAGGCCAAGGAGTTCAGGAGTGGCTGAGAGCTGCTGCATGTTAGCAAATGTGTTGGAGCTGCATGTCAAGCAGCCAGCGGCTCCCAGGAGCCGGTGCAGTTGTTGCAGCACATCTTGCAGCAGGGCTGCTGAGCAGCCATCAGAAAATCTCTGTCTCACCAGTGGAAAGATGGCATTGAAAGCTTAAGAGCTTGCTGTCCATCTCAGCTGAACAGGATTTCACCCAGCACTTAATTAGCATCACTTACAATAAAATCACTTTTCTCTCAGTGAGCATAGTGTTTTAGCCTGCTGTTGTAGAGTGGGGGTAAGTTGGTAGGAGAACCCGACTGATCTAAAACATCTGTCACAAATATAGAAGGAATTGAAATCTCAGTCAAAAGTATGCATAGATATTCAAAGTAAGACTTGAATTTTCTTTAGCTTTGGTAAAAGACCAAGTTGTTATAGAGGAACAACAGCTTTTAGGAATGCACTTCTCTGATCATCTCTTGGAGCTGAAATAAGGCTTCTACATTGTCTTCTTTAACTTGGTAGTAATCTGGGATTATGACTGGTTTCTGAATTGATTATCTCACACACCTTCAGATAAATTGAATTTTACAGTATATGGATGGGAAAAACAGTAAATACAATTTTGCAGGAAGCATTGTTTCCTTGTTTCTGTTGACAACTATAGGAACATCTAATTCTTGCAAATTTGTGAAATATTGTTTGAATTAGTTTTTCTTATTAAGATCATTAATTCATGTTGTAATTAATCACATTATTTGTATCTGTATTCAGTATTTGTAATCAGCTTTCTCTTTCTCTTTTTCCTTTCCTTTTCTGAAAATGGCTGGCTAGGATATTCAAGCTGAATGTACAAGTATAGATACATACAATATAGCCACAATTATCTACATTAACTTACTGAAATGGCATTTTCATGCATGCTAAGCAGTTGCATGCGTTTGTTCTAGTGTGCACATGCAGTAACCTGACATGGTGATGCAAACACAGATGCATTTTGTTATGTGCATGCATTTTTGGATGCACCTTCATCAATCATTTAAGTATCTCCATTCTGAGGAGAGGAAAATGGTGTTCTGCTAAGCAGAGCATTATTTGTAAAATATGCCTTCTTTCTATGATTATCTGTAATTCACTATGCTGATCAGTCTTGCATTAATCTGCCCATGCTGGCCTTTGAGTAGTAGAACCAAATTGTTATTGTAAGAGGTGTTTAATTATCTGATGGCAAAATACAGTGTGTGCAAAATAGGCTGCATATTTCTATCCAAAGGTCTTCTGGCAGAGGGGAATCCATAAGGAGACTTCCCCAGAGGGATTGTGCTTGGTTGCTGTCGGATTTTTAATGGTAACCTTCAAGTTCCCTGTTTATGGAGGCTGTATTAATTCAATGTGTTATTGCATTTTTTGGTTTCAGGTGAGAAGAATACCAGTTGCAAATTGCGGTAGATTTGCTTCTGAGCAAGAATGCTTATCTGCAAAGGACCCCTACTGTGGATGGTGTTCTTTCAATCAAAGGTATCTTTTAGTATTTTACACTGTCATATAAAAGTAGAGCATTATTAGTCAGTGTACATTTTGACTGGCTTGGGGCTATTCAACATCAGGATTGTATCTACTGATTTTTTGTGGAATTGGTCATAGCCATAAATGTGAGGTGCTTTCTTGTCATGTGAAAGGGAACTCAGCACTTTTGAAAGACTACATAACCCTCAGATTTTTGAGATCTACCCATAAAATATATGTTGGCTAAGAATAATAAATCATTTTGCTTTTAGAAGAGATTTTTTTTTCCCAGATTGAGAGATAAAATTGTATATTTGTGCTGGAAACATCTTAATAGCTGGGAACATCTTGTATGTGAGAACAAGAGAAGAGTGCTTAGTTGTCTTCAGTATTGATAGTTTTGGAACCAGTTTTTTTGGAAGCACTGACTTTGGTTTAGGCCAAAGGAGAATTTCTTTCTAAATACTTCATTCCCACGTTTGAATCATTGATTTCAACACTTGCTTTGAAGCAGGTTTGAAATGTGTTTTATCTCTGGGGCCTGGACTGGAGAAATTCCTGGGTCGTCAGGCCTAGTCTTAGCAATTGCAAGCAACCACATCATGTAAAACTGAAAACTTGCAAAGGACCATCCTAAATTTAGACAGACTTTTTGTCCTTCCTGCCCTGCTTCTGCAGCTTCCTGACAGGCTCATTTTTTTGCTGGTAAAAACATGTCTGCTCATTTTCATCCATGTGTATGTTTATGGACAAGTTATACTTATTTGTTCTGGTGTTCACATCACTTTTCCCTACATAAGCACTCCCTCACACTCACCTCTTCAATGTTTTTCAAAGAGTCTCGCTCTTGCTCTCACTCTCTGCTTTCATTTTGGTGTGCTTAAACAGTGAACTTCACTAAGGTCCTTTCACATGAGACATTCCTTTCTTACCTCCACTCCAGGAAACCTTTGGTGAAATTTATGCCTACTTTTAAGATAGGGATGGCCAGGACTCTCAAAGTGTTCCAGAAGAGATTTCAGCTGTGTCTTGCTTAATGTTGTTTAATCAGTCTGAAGCACCTTAGTGTGTTCTGCGATCACAAACATGTCTTTTCCATGACAGCATCACATTGATGGGCCACAATCATCCGTGATCAAATAATGCCCCCAGGTCCTTCCCTTTCTTTGTTATCTTTCCAACTGATGAGTTTCCAGTCTATAACACATATGGGTTGTGAGATTTTTATTGCTGTAGGTAGATGTTCTTGTACTTTATGCTTTGAAATGTCATTCCATTTCAAGGTTATCCAAGTTTTCCTGTGTGATATTCTTATCTTCCTTTACATGTTAATGTTTCCAACTCTGTATCATCAGCAGATGTCAACAGTGTAAACCTTCTTTTATGCCAATTTGCCAGTGATTAAAATCTTAAACTAAAGTGCCTATAAGATAGATTTTTGAGGAATTCCACTAGTAGCCTCTTTTAGAAGGTTAATACTACTCATTTTGGTTTGTTACCCATTAGGTGTTAGTGTGATTTGCTGAAGATCTGCAAAGATCTTTTATTTGCAAAGATAGTTATTGGAAGCGAGTAGATATTTATTCTGTAATGCATTTTCTTCAAACTCTCTTTTACTCCTTTTTTAGAAGCTGTGTATGTTACAGTGCTAAGCTTTTCAGGCTTTTAATTACCTTATAAAGAAATTGTGAATAACTCTTATTACTCAGTAAATCCCCTGCTTATAAGGGGAATCACCAAAAGTTTCTGTTTGATTGAAACAGAAGTAATTTACTCTTTTGGAGAAAAAATGAATTACTATAATAAGAGTCGTGTTCAACACCCACATAACTTTTTAGTGTTAAATACTTAATGTCATTAAATATTTGGCTTTGTGAAGAGACACCTCTGAGTGAAACTTTAGGAGAAGAAGATGTTTTTAGCCAGTATTTTAGTCAAAGTCCATGTGTCTCCACTAAAGCAATATATTCCATAATAATTTTGAGATCAGTGATATGTTTTCTACTTTTACAGGGAAATATATCTTCTGTAAAATAAAATACACACTCCAGTTTTATGTAAAATTTACTAGCAATGATAGTGCTTCACTTTAAGGACAGTATGAATTAAAATCCAATCCTTTAATGAAAAAATGTGTGTATCTCATTGCAAGTGAAAACAAAATGAAACAAAATGTTTCTACTGTTCCTATTTCTACTCTTTCATCCATAGGGACCAAGATATTAGTTCTCCTTTTCACTTGCCATCATTCAAAGTAGTCATGGCATTGTGTGATTTCTCCTAATATTTTTAGATTTTCTGTAGATGAGTCAGATTTATCTGCATTATGCTGAAATACAATTCCAATACAAGGTATTGATATTTTACATGCATTTTCCATATGGAAACAACACAATAAATATCTAACATGACCAGAGTTACTTTTGAACGTAGTCAATGTGTGGGACATCTGTGGGCTTCATTCTGGGGTTGGTACATTGGAGAAAGAAGAAAGCCACAATTTTCTCTGAAAGCATGTTCTCACTCCATGAGGAAATCAGTATGCTTTAGCAGGACAGGGAAGGCAAGTATGTTAGGACCTGTAGTTAACAAAGATTAGTGAAGCAGAGACTTAAGTAAATACAAATGGAACAGTATACATAAGTATTGTGTTATCATAGTGAAATAAGAGGAACTCAGTTCCAATTGTATAGAGAAATCTTTAGTGGTGTATTGCTGTGGAGTATTAAAAAAAAATCTTGACTCTGCTTTTCTCTGTACACATGTCTGTGCATGTCTGAAATCTGACCCAAGGGTTTCGTATCTTACACCTTCATACTTGTATGAGGTCCTGTTCACCTTTCCAAGAAAGCCAGACTTAGTTGTCTGAGTCTGTTTGTTAATTTTCAGAATCATGTGGTTCACAAATAATATTTATCTGTTATATTCATTCAAAGTACTTGCAATCAATATCAATTTTCTAAAAATTGGGGTATTATAGAATAATTTCATCTTTAGGTGAGTGGAATTATTTTGTTCTTGGCCTTTACAGGGCAATTTATGCTGAGGGGCATTAGAGGTGACTGCTTCCTATGAAAATGACTGTTCTCCACAGCACACTGTTAGAGTGTTAAAGGTCAGCTTTTAGAGCAACAAAAGATGCATTTTTTCCCTCACCTAAAGACAAGCATGACCCTGGGTCCTGGGTGACATTACTGGTTTTGCAATTAAACTCTCAGATTATTCATTGTAGCTGAGGGAAACAGGTTCACTGCTTGCGTTCCTCAGGCAGTCTAAGAAATCAAGTAGCTTCTTCCTGGGACAGTTGTAAATATTGAGCTCGATAAACAGTTTTCTTTTTTAATATTTCAATATTAGCATCACTGAAATGCATACACTTATTTAGTGCCAAGTACTGCAAGTGTGTTGCCTTGCATCCTTACCATTATAATCCTCACTCTGTCAGAAACTGTAGAATGTCTTTCTTTTGTCTTTCCTCACTGCCTGTGCAATTTACCTACACATACATATCTGGGAATGTGGCTTATGCACATCTATTGATGACGGATCCCATCCTCTGTGGCTCTGAAACTGTGGTGCTAATGAACCTTTGTGAGCTCAGTAAGGTGAAGAGAGATATAAATGAGACTGAAAGTTGCCCTAGCTCAGGCAGTTTGAAATACATCAGGCATATATAGTTCCAATTTATTAGAGTGTCATTATGATCTGAATGTGTTCAGATGCAAAGCCCCACCGGGTTCTTGTGCAGCAGGAACTCAGTTTCCTGAGTTAGACCACAAAGGAAGTGACCTTGTGCTTAACTGCATTCCAATTGCCAACATCTTGGCAATCTGCAGAGAAGATGACTTTATGGTTCCTAAGATTTGTGGGGCTATTTTGGGCATTTTGGAATGTGGTGGATATTTTTGTTGAATATGTTGTTCACTTTGGAGAGAAAACACATTGTGAATGATATTTTTACAGTGAGCTCTTCATGAAAAAGGCCCATTACTTTGTAACTGTGAACTCATTTCCAGTTTTTAGTGAAGGAATGGTTCATTTAGGCAGATGTCCTGTTCATAGGATTGAAGCTATACATGCCTCTACATGTGGTAGAAAAGTAGAATTAAAACTATTAAACATTACATTTATTTATAAATATTCAATCTTAGTGTTAAGATATATTCAGTTAGCACTTACTTGTCTTTAATTGCTAACTGTATGTAATACTTAGAGTTAATCTATGAATTGTTCATTAACTGTTGACAGCATAAAGCATTTTAAGGAATCCCTTTCAAACTCATTGATTGTCCATTTAATTTGTATGCCTATGTTGTCTTTTTCTTATAACATGTGTAACCTTTTTAATATGTGTAATCTTCGTAGTACATATGTATCCCAACATTTCCTCATTCTTCCTTAATTTTTTGCTGCACAGTTTGTTTCCTACAGTTTGGCATCTCTAACATTTGTATTTACTTTGAGCTATCCTAATTCTGAAATTAATTTTGTGCTTGAAGACAGAAAAATCTATTTTGAACCTTTTCAAATCTAGTGTTTTTAACCAAATGCACTGATAAAAAAAGGAAAGGATTACCATTCATATCAGTGGGTGACAAAGGAGATTAGGGAAGAGGATGCATCTCATCAGCTGTGCACATTTGTAGTATAGCTCTATGTTTGAGCTTCACTCTCATCCCTTCTTATACCCTCCGAAGAGAACGAACTGTTTCTGTAGTGTGGTTCATTTCATTTTTGTATGAATGTCTAAAACAGGGTAGGTGAATTGTACCCTAAAGAACATATTTCTCCCCAAAAAGTGTAGAGGGGGCAGGGGGGGTTCAGATCTAGAACTGTACAATAAAGCAGTCAAGTTGGGGATGATGAATTCCGTCCCAGGCTACCAATTCTACTGTTACTGGCCAAGCATTTCATACTTGCTTGAGTCTCATTGACTTAATCAAAACCCTCAAGCATATGTCAATGCGTTGTAATTAATTTTGATAAGCAGAAGATTTTACTGATTGTTTTCCTGAAGCTTTTTGCAGTTATAACCATACTCCTTTAAAAAAAAAATCAATAGTGTTCTTGAAAAAAATCAATAACTTTAAATAAGTTGAAGTACAGTGTCTGAAGTCAAAGGCATGATAAGGAGGCTAGTATAATTTTATGTATACTTTTAGGTGCACATTAAAAGAAAATTGTACACATTCAAACAGCATAAATGGTTGGTATAACATTTCACATGCACCTGATAAAGATCTGAAAATCCTGCTAAGTTTCCCTGCCAAATATCAGGTATGTACACCCAGTTTTATATGTGTTTGTTTATTGTGACTTAAAATATGTAATTTTGTTGCTTTTTGCGGCTTGTCTTCTTTTGTCACCATGTTCCATATATTAGTTCCTCTTACCCCAACAACTGGCAAGTATCTTGGAAATCTCAGTAAGCTGAATGTGTGAACTAGATAGATGTTCCCCTCCTCTCCTATGAAACATATCCTGAAGCTATATTTCATGATGTTAAGTAAAAAATTCAAATATTCACTCTGCCAACTCAGGCGATGTTTCCATTGTATCACTGTATCAGCTATTTTAATATTTCCAGTAACTGTATATCAAGTGCAGTATGGAAGTTCTGAGCTCTGTAACAAGTTAGAAAACATTCACTAGGACACATATGCTAACACAAATTTTTAAGTGCTTGATATTAATCTTAACTCTGTATCTGTTCACAGCACACTCAGCCTTGAATATTTGATTATCAACTATTGTGACTGGCCACTTAATCTGCACGCTATTGTTTCTGATTTCCTGATTGAATACACTAATGTAATCATATTTGTAAAGCACTCTCAGCCAGAAACAAAGGATAATTCATTACAATATAAGTTCTGTTTCATAATTAATGCTCTTTGGTTATGGATGCAAACGATCTCTCTCTGTGAAGATTCTTACTTAAATGGAATATAACAGCATATAAAAGAGCAAAATTCTAGTTTGAAAATCCAAAATTATTTAAGATTGCTTGCTAACAGATCCATTTAATTTCTGGAAGTGAGCAATGCTGTTACTTTCAAAACTCTTTCTGTATTGCCTCTTCCGTTGGGAGAGTTTACCTAGTGAATTGTCAGCTTCCACCACAAAAATTTTCGTTTTGTGCATTTCATGGTTTGTAATTTTCTGTAAAGACAAGGTGATGACTTAGCAAGTATAACAAAACTCCCTGTTGTATTCTTGTTTTTACTGTTTTATAGGTTGTTGTGAGTGCAAATTCAAGCAAAATTCTTACTTTCTGTATGATAAAAATTGTAACAGCTGTTGAAACATTTTATGAAAACGTAGTGCTGAAAAATTCATCCTGTTTCTGCAATCTAACCACTCTGAGGGTAACTGATAACGGTACGTTTTGCTATTACATGTATTTAATGCTTATTCACTGTCCTTTAGTACCAGAGAGTACTGCAATGATACAGGCCTAGTGAGTGTGAAAGTACGTAATGCTTTTTATTAAATGTCATTGAAGAAAAATAATTCCTGTTTTGTCGAGTGATTTGGGTATATTCACAGTATTCTTGGTGATTGAAGTTTTGTTAATGTGGAATCCTTTGTAGAAGTAATAACACATATTTCCCTGTGGCTGGAAGCAGCTTCTTCAGTTGACCCTGTGGTGGTGCAGTGCTTTAGCATTAGAATATTTATTTACATTGTGCTATTAATAACTGTCTAAGGAAACTTAAGATAAATGCAATGACAATCAAGCTGGCTGGAGCAATGGAAGCAGTGTTGGTCTAGTGCTTTGCCTTGACAAATTAACCCATCTTAACTCTTCTTTAATCTGCAAACAGAATTTGTTTTTGCAAGAAACTGTACTAGCATAAATTAGAGGAGAATCTAATTATGAATGTCTGTACAATAAATAATCTTAACATTTAGTTAACTGTTTCAGCCTTAGACACTATGAGAAAGTTATTGTGCAATGTAGAGGATTAGCAGAAAAATAGATGGTTCAGGGGCAATATGGTGGGTATATCCTTTTGACTTGATTTCATTCATTCTTCTGAATTATTGGTTGAATAATTTTGCAATAATTCTTAAACTACTTTGTTTACCAACGGTTCTCAGAGTTAGATACCTGAGCAGTTTGTATTGAATGAGTGATGCTTGTGATCTGGTCTGTGTAGCTAATGGACAGCTGCAAGTTTTAGAACGAGGTGGTAAATTACTGAATGTCTAGACTTTTGAGCTGTTCTTTAGGCTTTGGTCTCAAGGATCAGATCATAATCCTTCACACTGGAGTCTTACTTGACTAATAGTAGGGCAATGTCCCCCTTGCATTTCTTAAAGAGTCTGTATAAAAGCACAAAGCTTTTTTCACAGAGATTATTGGTTGAATCATTTTCTTAAAGTTGCTTATGTTAGAATGCAAAAGAGAGTTTTAATCTAAACTAAGAAACACATAGCAAACACAAGGATTCCTGCATGTTCTTAAGTGTCTTGAAGAGGAAACAGAAAATTCAGAGAAATGCCTTGCCTCTGTCTCTTCCTCAATTATAATATAGCCCAAAGGACGTGGAATACTGTGCATGAATCTCATTCTCTTAGAAAACCTTAGTGTAGGAGAAGGAATGAAATTTTGCCAAGTATTTTCAAGGACCTGTTGTTCTGAAGAGCTCAGTGCTACAAAGATCTCTCTCAGGGACCCTTGCCTCTGAAGAAGGTTCTTTGGAATATTTGGATCTCAGGAGGCTGTATGGGAAAAACTCCTCCAGCATCACAGAAGTGTTGTATCAAGTTCCTGTCCATTATTGGGAATTGAGAAGGAAAGACTGTCACTAGAAAGTGACAGCTGGGGCGATATCCATGAATATTTTTATCTATTAAGCTGTCTTTAGTAAACACTATCAGTGGGTTTTTATGAGAGAAGTGTCCTTTATTGACCCAATCCCAAAAGCCACGTTTTCTTGTAATTTTGGACTATAGAGTTTGGTTCTCTGTCTTCACAGACAAAAACTTTCTGTTAATTCCATTAGCAGGTTTTCAGAGAACAGTTGTTATGGAGGCCAGCTCACCTTGACTGTGCTGTGTGCCAAAAATGAGCCCTTTGGCAGTGTTAACCAGAGGGCTGTGAGGTTAGCTTTTGCCTGCCAGTATTACTGCCATCACATGCTCCTATGAGCTGAGATGTCTTAGTGGATTACTCAAATGTGAAGTAACATTCACTATTTGTGGTATCTCCTGTAAAGTGACCTCAGTTTCGCAAGAGGATGCAGTTGCAAAACTCTTTTAGGTATCACTTCCTGGAAAAAACATTTTGAAAATACCTGCTTCTCAGTGCAGTCTAATGCATTTTAAAAGGTCAGCCCAGACCATACAGAAAATAATAGGTTCCATTAATTTCAACACAGACAGAATTACAAAAGCATATTTGACAGTGTTGTTTTTGAAGTATTTATACAAGCTTAAAAGAAAAGGCAATCTCTGCCAGGAGGATCTAAATGCCTTATTTTTACTGACTACTCCTAGTAAAATATTAGGAGTACTTTACTTTTTCTGTAGTTCATGGCTTGAAATATTTCTCATGTATTGATTTAGGCAAGTGATTTAGGCAATTGTGTGTCAACACATCAGATTTTTTCTGATAACTAGATTTCTGGAGATGCAAATAGGTGTTTGATGTAGGATTTCAGAATGTCTGTCTGTACTCACACATCTTTAAGCATAAAAATGCAATTAAAGTCAAACTCTGCTATCCATTTAGTAAGTGTTTGAACATATGAGTGATCCCAAGGGCTATTTCTGACAAGCAGTTCAGATGACCTTTGCAGTGAGCAGCCAAGTGCCATGCTGCCCTGTGGAGGGAGGAGATACCTACATTAACAAGGTAGATGTAGCCAAAGCTGGCTTTTATCTGAACAAGCCAGCCTGTGATTAAAGACAAAGGTTTCTCTACCTTTGCAAGATAGATACACTTAAAATCTGTGTAACTTTTCTGGATTGAAAAGCTAGCTACTTTCTAGCATAGAGAAGTCAGAAAAGTCTGCAAACATGGGTTTCATTTGATCTCAGGCAGCCATTCATTGCACAGACTGCACATCTGCAGGCACACAGATGAAAGAGACCAAAGCTTAAGTGGTATATATCTAATTCTACTGTTCGATGTGGTATTCTGCTCATAAGAGAAGATACTCTTTCATACCACAGCTGCCAGTGAATTGTTGGTGTAGTAATTGCTAGCTGAAATAATGGCAAATTGACTCATGCAATCATAAAAGATTTAAATAGGATGAAAATTGCTACTGCATAGATTACAAAAGGAGACTCTGAAACCAAGTCTGTGAGACAGAAAGAGAGAGAAGTATGGTATGGTGGGGTCTCTTGCATTAGAACAGTCTGTTGTGTTAGAAGACTGGGATTCAAGATCTGATTATACCACAGTATATATCACTGTGTGCTTTTTGAGAGATGGTTTTATACCCCTGCTTCACAGTAGCATCTCCTTATCTATATCCTGACAATAACATTACTTTTATTTGTCATGTGGTGATGGCATCAAGCTTAATTAATATGTGTGTATAAAGCATTGGCATAACTCAGCTGAAGAGTGCTGTGGAAGGACAAAATCTGGATATTTTTATCAGTCAATAGTGTGAGTGAATGTATGAAAGAAGGTGCATGCCCAGTACAGAGCGTCCACTTTGAGTTTTCAACTCAAATTACTTTTGAACAGTTATTTCTTGTAATATCCAGCATATACCTAACATGTACATCTTTCCAGATTGTCTAGTTCTCGAAGCATCACTGTCCTCAAGCTCTTGGAATATCACACAAACATTTCAGTTGAAAAAGTAAGAGCCTGATTCTTGTTAAAGTTCATGGTGGGTTTGATGTGTGTATATGTGGGAAAGTGACTAAAGTCATTCATCATTCCTTTTTTTTTTTTTTAATCACAGAACTACATGTGACTAAAGACAGTCAGATCTGTTTTCTTGGCCCACTTCCTCCTCCTCTTTTTTTTTCTCCCTTAAAAAGCTACTACTTCTGATGACTCTCTTATTTAATGGAACTGTGGAAACTAACTGTAGGAGAGTCATTACAATGACTGAATTTATGACAAGCGCCTGAAGAGATAATAAAGGATGTCACAATGACATTAAAATTCTTTTTGTCCTTGGGTAAAAGGTGGGCCCTTGGTACTCAGTTTAAGGCCTAGATTAGAAGAGTCAAGAGATTCTTTAAAAATCACTTTGTGAAGCTAAATTAGACCCAGATGCAATTTAAATATGGTCCATAGGTAACATGAATAGAATTAAACCAGAAAGTAACATCTAATCTGCTAATAGGAATAATGAATACCTATTCTTCTTTACACATTATTTTTCAGTCTCTTTGTTGAGAGCTGGCAGAGGAAGCATTCATGCCCAGTACATGTCCTAACACTTTATGATAGGTGGTTGTTAATATTTAGAAAGATCTGGCTAATATATGCTGTAGGTAACTACAGTGTTCCCATTCAGAATGCTCCTTCTCTATGCAAAAAGGCTAATTCATTAGCACCTGGGATGAAATAAAACTCTTGCTTTTTGGGAAGTGGCACATCACTTCCCTGTCCCTGGAGGAACATGGGGAAGGAGCTGTCTTTCTCTAAATCAGAGCATTTCTCAGCATGTTTGGAGGGGGACTGTGCTGCTCTTGCCTCTCTTCCATATTGATAGAAGCATTCCAAAGCAAAATAGGGACAAACTAGTCTCCCAACAGGCAGATTTTTTGGTAGATGAAGGCAATAGCAAACTGGCAATACTTTCTAGCACTACACACATGGAACAGAGGTTCAGCTGGAAAAAAATCAGTGATGGTTTTCTGCCCTTTTATGGTTAAAAAGTACTACCTGGCCACTCATGTGCTGGAGGAAATCACAGTAAAATGTGACCAAAAATCTTTCTTCTGTTTCCTACTTTTTTTTAAATTAATGACTCTCAGCATCTCCATACAGATTGTATTTCATACTGCATTTCTTCTCTGAATAAGTACAGCAGAACAATAGGCTTAGAGGGTAAACAAACTTTTACCCATTCCCATACCCATTGCATGTTTGCTTGGTTGTTCTATTGGGTTTATGCTTTTTTCTGTCACTTGAAATTTGACACTTATGACTGCATCTAGATTGAGTTCCTGTGTCTTAAAAAAACTCTGTTTCTGTGTTACCAGCTGCTCCCGATGTATACACAAGGGTGAGTGTGCCAGCTGTGAATGGATACGTGTCTCTCCCGTCACCACCTGCCAGGTGAAGTTTGTTGGGGAAAACTGGAATCCCCTGTGATGCTTTTTCCTTGTATTTTTTTACATCTGAGCAGCAATCCATCTCTTTTTTATCCTGACATGGAGAAATGCTTATTTTTTTTTCCAGGATGATTGCAGTGCAACTGCTTCCAAGGGGATCACCACTGTGCAGAAAAAAGAGGTTAGTTAGCATTTTAAGATAGCATTATTAAGGCTCTCTAGGTTGGGGGAAAAATTTATTTCAAATGAGAGGACTTTGCAGAAAAAAATAGGGATATGGATGAGGAGGCAGTTGTTTACAAAGGAAGGTAATGCAGAATTTGGATTGATACTATTTTTTCTTAGTGCTTCATTGGTGTTGAAAGGTACCAGCAAAAACTTGTGTTTCATATGCAGGCATCAAGACAGTGAACACTGCAATTGTCATGTGCCTACCTCTAGATGCAGTGTTTACAACATTGCTTTAAATGCCAAAGTCCCTATATGCTGTATTTAGTCACTCCACAGGAGCCAGCATGCTGAGGGCTGGAACATGTGAGCTGACCGACAACAACAGAAAAAAAGGAGAACATTTCGGGCTTAATGTCTTACCTAGACTTAAAAGAGTGTTTGAGCTCTGCTGTCACAGACAACTCTGAGAAACTAGGCTTCAGAGTCTCAAACCTCTTCCTCATTTTATGCAGCCAGATCACAGCTTCTCCTGAAACATAGCTGCCAGGGGAGCAGAAGGAAGGGGAGGATGTGCCACCCAGTTTCTGCATAACAGAGAAGTGGCTAGAGGATGAGTCCAGAAACTGAAATCCCTGGGTGTTAGTAAATCTCTAGTTCACACTTTCAGAAAAATTTTCCCTGTTTCCAGGCTGTAGACAAAACTGGAGATGGATCCACACAAGCTGGATCACTGGGAAGGAAGAAGTGTCACTAGTGCTGCCAAAGTACCTGCTGAATCTGGTTACTGAATTCTCTACAGAATTCATATAGCCTGTATGTGTGCACACAGTCTAAATGATTTGTGTCATAGGCTAGCCCTTTAACCTTCTGATCATAGGTCAGTCTTTTAACCACGAGGCTATCCCTTCATTCTTTATGGAACCAAAACATTTTTATTTTTTCATAAAACTGAGTGATCTTTTTATCGGTGGTTGCTTATGACATTCAGGTGCTAGGAAAGAAATGAGTAGTGGAGAGAGAATTGACTGATGAGTAAGTACATAGAGATTTGCTGCCTACACTTTTTGGTTTCTGCTTTTCTGTGAGTTGATGCATCGTTGTTATAAATAGTGACTATGTTCTTATCTCTAAGTGTTTCATTAGAACTACCCAAAATTTTACCTCTCAAGACAGGGACCTCTTAAATTTAGCTGCTCAGCTGATGTTTCTTAAACAAAATCACAAAATACATCTTGTTTTTCACAGAGACGCGTGAGATTGTAATACATGTGCTTCTGAGCATTAATATTCTGGATTTGATCTGCATTTAAAGCATTATGTCTGGTGAAAGAACAGAGGAAATTCTTCTTTGCTCTGCTTCCAAGTGCATTAATTTGACATTGGTAAATAGTTGGAATTGCCTGGGAGATGGCTTTCTTCCACATGCCTTATCTTGCAAAGACAGTGATGGACAAGGCAGTGAAAGCACCAGAGGCAGTGCAAAGGCAGATGTTTATTTAAAAGTGATTGATCCATTCAGAGAGCTTGAAATTGCATTTGAAATCCTGCTCTCCTTTGACTGCTTGTGCTTTAAGGAGAACATACTGGAGAGTGGAAAAAGAGGATTTGTGTTTTCCCACAAACCCAGCTGAGCATTTAGATTAATATACTTTTTCTCAGTGCCAGGCCCAGCCCTCCTTCTGACTCCAGCTGCTGGTTTCTATGCATGCACCTTCCCCCTCCCCTGCCAGAGCAGCAGCTGGAGTGGTTGGATTGAGTACACTTGGCTAGGGACCTGATTTGGCTGGAAATAACCATTATCTTTCAGCAGGTTATTTTTTGTCTGGGCTAGTTCCCTGATCTGGGACAGTTCTTGGGGGCCATGTGTTAGAAATGCAGGAGGGGCCATGCCAGAGAGGGACTCTTCCGGGTGGCAGACACTGCTTAACCTGGTCTGCTGCCAGATACCTCTCTGAGACCTGCAGCCATGCTCACCACACCTCTGAGGATGTGGCTGCCACAGTTCACGTAGCCCCAGGGAAGCGTTAGGCTGTCCAGGGGAGGGGGGAGGAGGCTGCAGCTCAGAAATATGGAACTCTATTGAAGCTGACAGGGCTGTGCTTATTTACATTACCTGAGGACCTGGTGCATGCTTTCTGTATGTCTCTTTGCATGTTTACACTTCCATCACATGCCTCACAACTAGTGATTTTTATAAATATTCTTCTGCCTCTCTGCTGTGGCCCCTCTTGCCACTGGGCATTTCTCCCACTGCTATGTAGCAACTGGAAGGTCAGTGTCTGTCTGGCGCTGGGGAAATGAGCACTGCAGACCCCAGTGAGGGTATAAGGTCCTTCCTGCTTTCAGTGAGGAAATTGTTGGTTTCTTTTGCTGCTGAGGCAAGGCTTGCAGATTATGGTGGTCAAGCTGGGTGGGAATCGGACTCTTGAGTAGCTGAGGTTGTTTTAGGTTGCTGTGACTGCACTGACTCCACTGCTGGGAGGGAGTCTGTGCTGTGTAGCCTCAGGGAAGGCGTGATTTCAGAGGGGACTGAAACTTTCCAAGTGAACAATTCTTTCCATGATTTCTCCATGGTGTAAGAAAAGAAGCAAGGCAGGTAATCTGAGGCACCCTGTGGTGTGTGGTGCCTGGCAAAGAGACCAGTGGGAGCCCTGAAGCACCGCAGCACAATGCACCCCTGAGCATTCCCTCACCGGGGTTCACAGCCATGATGCAGTCTGGGGGATCCCCATGTGTTTATGTGGTACTGTGGTATTCTGGTGCTTCAGAGCTCCCTGGCCCCTCTCTCCCAGTGAGAACACCAAGCAGTGTTTTCCTCCTTTCTGTGGTATTTGGCTTCTGGATTTGTGTGAGGATATTGACTGTCCTTGGTGCACTGTAGGATGGGCACGAGCAGAAGGACAAGGATGTGGGTGAAGAAAAGCAATAGTGGTTTGCTGGCTTTAATCTCTTAGATTTCTGCTTCAGTTATCCCATCTCAAGGATTAAACTGATTTCCAGACCATCGTGGGAGTGAATTTTCCCCCTCAGGCTGTTTGTGAGGGATTTCCTTTGCCTTCCTCTATTATCCATACAAGAGGTCATCTTGGAGGCCCTTTTGCAGGCCCTCTGGCCTCAGCCTTTGCACTCCCTGGCCTTTTCCTAAGGCACAAGTTACAGCTTTCAATCAATGGTGACAGATCCTTCATTTGCTCTGGAGTGCTCCAGCATTCAGTGAACCATGGTAGCATGTGGGGACAATGTGCTGGGACCTTTTTGAAATGGTCAAAGTGTTGTGACCCTGATGGTAGCCTCAGGCTGCCAGCCCAAAGTCCTTATTAGGGCTGTTCTGGGTACATAAAATAATTAATGGTGAGAAAAACCTGTGGGATGGACTTTCCAAGAGGCTCTGCACCAGCACCCTTAACAGGATCAGGAAGACTGAACAGCCCAGTGAATGTGTCCACAGGTGCACAGCAAAAATCAGGATAATCACAATGCTCTAAAAACTGATTTTAAACTGGTAGTACAGGCAGTCTAAAGTTAAGCTAAAAATGGTTTGCCTGAGAAGGTTCCAAACAGTTTGTGGTTTCACATGCATATTTTCCTGGTTTTTTGAATGCTTCAATTTGTTGTCTGAAAGACAGACAGAGAGGAAACAGCCTGTGTGATTGTAAAACTGGGGAAGCAGCAAAACTGATTAAACATGAGATACCGTCAAAAGTATCAAGTGAATACAGTAGGGAAAAAAAAATCTCTACTTGCTCAGTAGTGTTAGTCAGTTAGGATAAGTAAATATAGACAAAGAAAAGAACAGTTTTTCTGCAAGACTGTGACAACATCAGAACAAACTAGGGTTATTTTTAAATGCTGGAGAGCTTCTTAACATAGAGATGAGATACCCAAAGACTCCCCTGCAGTTGTTTTGTACCTTTAGTTCTATGTATGACTTTGATAAGACTTTCTAGTAAAGCTAATTCTGGGGCGCTTTCTCAAATTTTCATTCAAGGATTTGACCCTGCTTCCCCTTTTCAGGTCACGAAAGATGCCTTCATTTGTTCATCTGATCTCTCATAGTGACAGCACCGTGGGTTTTGTTTTGCCTTGTTTTTCAGTTCTTCAGGGGTCACATGAAATGTATCATTTCAAGCTGAGTTTTTATGCTACCTACCTTCCAGCATGTCAGACTGTGATTCCTTTGGGCAACTTTGTTATGAGATAAACTGAAATATAAAATACATAGGTAAAAATAGTTGGCTTGTAATGAAATTGTGACTGACAGTACTTGCCAGGATTAAGTTTAACAGGATTTGAAATTGTTAATAAAAATATATCCCAGTGCCATAAAATCTGCATTTCTGTGTGGTGGTTGTTTTTACAGCTGTTGCTTATCTGCCCAGCCTTTTCATAACCAGATCTTGTTTTGCTTTCTTTCCTAATAGCATATCAGCATTCAATCCATTGAACCTTTGTGGATTTCTACATTAGGCAAAAGTGAAATAACAGTCAAAGGAGAAAACTTTACACGTGCATCAGGCATAAAACTGATACTGACTGGAATTACTGGCTGTAAACCAGATGTGTGAGTGAAACCAAAAAGTAACACTATTTGCTTTGCATGGTGAAAATTATATCCATTTTGCTCTAGCAATCTGGTTGTGTGGACAGTTGTCATGTACCTCTCCTCAGCAGAGCAGGGGATGCTCTGCACTCCTTTAGTTATACTTCCAATTTAAATTACCAAAGGATGGAAATTAATTTGGTGTTTGAGTACAACACACATGATGGATGGGTTGTCAGTTCTCTCAGTAGAAGTAGGACAGTTTTGTATCTGTGGCTCTTTGTTCCTTCTAGCAGGCATCAAGAAGTTAGGTCACAGAAAAGCCTCAGCTTTTGTTTGAATCTCTGCTGCTTCAAAATATTCCTCATATATTCTAGGATTCTGCTTGTAAGGCACAGACACCATGCCAGGGAAGGAAATCTCTTGTACAACAGCTCCTATTTTTCTCTGTTGATGATCACACAGCATAAGCCCCTAGATAATTAGGCAGTCTTATTCTGAATCAGTTATTTTCAGGTGCAGCTGCAATGGCTGCCTGTGATTAGGAAGCCCATTTTACATAGCTAGCACTTGAAAAGGTAGTGTTCGATTTTTTCTTCAACCATGAATTTTCAGGGGACCAGAAACAAAAGAGAGGAGGAGGGTAAGACAGGAAATAGAGGGAAAGAGGAAGGAGTGAAAAAACATGAGGAAAGAGAGAAAGAAAAAGAAGAAAGAAAAGGAAGATGAAGATTCTCATTCTTCACTAGCTCATGGCCCGTGCTGGTGGCACGGATAAGTAGACAGTAACCAGCAAAATCACACATTGCATTACAAAGCCTCATCCCAGGGCTGATTATCTATGCTGTTTTCTGTGATTATTGTGTCACATAGCAGTTTCATTCAAAAGATGCCCTACTTTGTCTCTTCAACTCCCTGCTCTCTCTTTCCACCTCCATCTGGCATCTCAGACAGAGATTCAGTTCTCTTTTCTCCTTATTATCGCTTACTGTAGGCTATAGGCTTCGTGTAGTAACACCAAGGAGTGGCATCTGTGTTTCACTGTTTGTTTTCTTTCTTCTCCAGCATTAAAGTTAGAAATGTGCTAAATGATACACAAATGACATTTGCTCTCCCACCAACACGTAAAGAGGCCAAAAGAATATGTATCCAGGCTAATGGGAAAAAATGTTCACCACCAATGACCCTGCATTATGTTTCTCTGCCATCGTGTTCTAGAATTACACCAAATACCTCCTGGATCAGGTAAGTTTGTCTTTCTGTACATTTTGTATTTATTCCAGTGTAGTTGCACTGAGCCAATATGAGCCTTCTTCCTTGGCCAGACTGCAGCTGAAGCAAGCTTGGAAGACTGCTGTAACCTGTTGTGTTCGATGGAATCAAGACTGTGAAGTGATTTAACAGATAGGGTCCTAGTAGCTGCAGGATGGATTCTGTAGGCTTCTGCCCACTTCAGGTCTCCTTTATACAAGCCAAAAGTAGTCTATTCCTACTAAACCTAAACCCAAAATGTGGATAGCATGCAAAAATTTCAACTCCAATTAACTTTGATTTCTTGATGCTAATATAGCCTTCATCTGTGAAACAGTATAAAGTAACAGTGGATTGGAAGTGAAGTGAAAATAATTATCATTGCACTGATGTACACAGGTTCACTTTACAATATGATTCCCTACAGCCAAAAGAGGCCTTTTCAAGCCTTTGTTGTGTTCTGCATGAGACTCACAGATCTAGTGAAAGACTTACAGCATGGTTTTAAAGATACTCTCTGGCACAGCTTTCCACCTGTCCCTCTGCTTTCCCAGCTTTTACCTGTTCTCACATTCTGAATCTGATATCTTGTCAAGTGAGGATTTGAGGTAATGGGTTGGGCTGGCAGCTGCAGCAGCTGAGCAGCCAGGATGCATCATGCCCTCATCTCCAGGTGAGAGGCAGCTCAGGCAGCTGGAAATTAATAATACCTTAAGCCAATCCAACTTTGTGAGATTGTGAGCCAGAGCCCTCAGACACAAGCACCATTGTGTGCTGAGACAGATGGTCTGAACACCGCTGAGAGTGTTTCCTATGAGGTGCCTGGCACGATGGGTTTGTCCGGAAGAAAGCAAGAATTAAGCACAGGCAGGGCTCCGCTGGGGCAGTAGAACACCATGATGCTCCTTCTTTGAGACAGAATATTAACTCATGGTCTTGTTCTTTGGCTGCATAAATAGAAAAAAAGGTGGAAAATCCCTGAAAAGAAGTATATGTGTGTATGCAGTCAAGTCATGTGGTTTTGGGGTAGCAAAAGTATTTACCATTACATTAGGAGGAAAGAGTGGAAGTACAGTGTATTGCTCAAATTATCTTGTTCTGCAGTTTGACTTCATTATGTTGTCTGCTACCAAAGCAAAATACACTTATGTAGTTTATTCTCAACTGAAATCTTAATGCAGGACATGTCTGCGGGAAAACAGATAATATTAACCTCCCTTTCTCCCCATGTTTGTTTTTGTTTTGTTTTGCTTTGGTTTTTGCAGTGGTGGTCGCAAAATTACTACAACTGGTAGAAATTTTAATGTGGTGGACAGTGTGATTATTTCAGATGACCAGAGATCAAACCTCACAGTAAGTCTGAATCTCCTTTATAATACCAAATAGAGGTCTCTTGATGCATTAGGTTTTGTTCCTAAGGTTTGAGGAGACCTCAATAATTTCCAGCCACGTGCAGGGACATGTCAGTCACCCTGCTGAAATAAATATGACCACTTACAGGATTATAGTTATACACAAGTTTAGTACACAATCACAAATACACATAAGCTGCTCTCCTGCATAATTCCCTGAGCTTTTTTTTTTTTTAATGGTTTAGGGACTTGCTCCAAATCTGTCCTTTTTGAGTCTCCCTAAGCTCCATATATGGGTGTGTTGGAGGATGTGCTGAAAGTCCAAATGGTGCTGCTGCCTTAGTGAGGGGCAGCAGGCTGGAGCTAATGTTGGGATGAAACCCTTTCTCCAAGGTTGTGAGGAGCCAAGTACTTTGTTGACCATTGCAGCACAGAGACCAGAACACAGCAGCATCACCCAGTGGAGTAAACAATGACCCAATGCTACAATGATTCTAGCAACCCCCTATCTCAGGAGTTAAGTTAGAAAGAGCAAATGCCAAGGAGTGCTGGAGAGTTTGTCTTACTCTTCTCTTGTCACCCACATTGAGGGGAAAGAAGGAAAATTCATTGTCATAATTCCTGTCTCATTGCAGGAAGTAGTTACCTTAGCAGTGAGCAATCAGACTAAAAGCAGTGTGCAGAGTGTGTGACAAATGCACTTAAAGGTAGACATGGGCTCAACACAGAATTTTTTCCTGGTGCTCTGCATGCAACCCTGATCTCAGAGAAGAGGTTTAGTAGGTATCTGTGTGAAGTTAGGAAAACATTAACGTGGATTTGAGTGCTGCTGTTTGTAATTGAACCCACTGTTGAGTATTTAATGACTGTTAGAGCTTTGCTTTTGCATTTCTAGGTCTCTAGGTGTCCTGGAAATGCATCGGAGTACCATTATTTAACACCAAGCCTGAGCCATGCAACAGAGGGTAAAGTTGTTGATATGATGTTAAAAGTGGATACTACCTTTATACCATGTGTCAAATTACACTACCACCCAGACCCAGTGTTCATTAACTACCAGCTGCACACTGAACTGGATCCTGATCTGGAATTAAAAATATATGTAAGTTTTGAAATAATAAACTACGGTGCCTAATTTACAATAGTGCTTGGAGATACTTTTATTCTTACTGTATTTAGTGACTGATCATTGTCTTCAATTTTTTCACTCTAGAAAGAAAATGATAACTTGAATATTTCTAAAACGGAGGTAGAGGTTTATCTGTCATATATGACTGGTGCACAGACCAAAAGGATATGGTTCAGTGTCCAAAATATTACCAAAAAGCCAGACCGTAGCACCATACTGTGCAAATTCAAAAGGGAAGGAACCGACAAGATTGACTTTTCCACAGTGAAAGTTTTTGTAAGTAGAAATCTCTTTTGCTGCAATTCTGCAGGTTTGAATGTTTATACAAGTGTAGTAAAATGTATCATTAATGCTCTCATGGTACTTGTAGTACGGTTTTCTTCCTCATATCAAAGCATGCCTGCCTAGCCTAGGTACCACTGACAGAACTGAGTTCATTTTTTGTCTGATTACTGGGGTGATGTCAAAGGTAAGCTTTGCAGTCTGAGCTGAACTCGCTGCTGAGCTCCAGACCAATAGCTTGTCACATCTCTTATCTGCAGAACAGACATCATTGGAACAGCATCACTGTCTCCAGGAGAGCCCCTCACCTTAGATCTGTAAGCAATCTAATTCTCCAGTGTGCCCATGAGGAAAAGGACTGTGTTCTCCCAGTCACTTTTTCCTACTACAGGAGGTAAAGATCTGTCTCAGGGATCACCACTGAGACAGACGGCATTTTTGGATGAAAAAGGTGGTGAAATTCAATGTGCACTGGGAAAGCTGAAATGCTTTGAGCATGTGGCACAAAGCCAGGCCCAAATATAAGGACATTAGCATGGATGTCAAAGCTGAATTGCAGCTTAAGATATTTGTTCCATGAATAAGATGAAGATACAATTTTTTTAAAATGCTATGATTACCATTTATGAAGGAGAAAAGTTATGCCAGCCTCTTATTACAGTGTGTGGTGGTATAAAACTGAAATAACTCTATTGACTTCAAGGCATATGGCTCATAGTAAAGATTTAAAAAGCTATTCTTGGTTTTTTATCACTTTTAACTGATCCACCCATCTGTGGATCCTGCCATCTGAGCCAGTTATGGCATGGAAAAGCCTTTCTGAGTTTGATGTTGCATTTAAAAATCGGTGTTGCCCTGCTCTATCACATGCTCATCCTGTAAACTTCATAGAAGTGACTGTCCTAGAAAGGTCACCAAGCAATAGGCTTACTAAAGCAAATTAATAGTTATCATGTAACATTGCACTTCTAGTACTTTAAAATTTTTTTCTAATATAAGAAAAATATAGAAGTAGCAAATCCTCACATATATTTTAAACCTTATGAATAGATCATCAAAAAAGAAGTAGGGGCACTGTAAAAAGGATAAGATGGGTATAAAAGATAAGTTTGGCTCAAGAATAAATGTATCTCTTGCCTTAGTTTTCCAAAAGAGAGAAGATATTGAGTGTTGGTTCAAAGACAGAATGATCAGTCTGCATGAAGGTGTCAGAGTAGAAAGTGCCATTCTTGTGACAGGAACAAGATTCAGATAGATCAAAGGGCTCAAGACAGCAGGAACAGGAAGATTCCAGTCATAGCACTGAGAGAGAACTGACACATGACACTGTAGGCTTAGTAGGAAAGATTTTAAAGCTGCAGTCAGGAGATGTAATGTATGACTGGAGAGCAGCAAACAAAAACTCAGTATTTTCAATTGAAAAAAACCCCAAAACTTAAGCAAATGGAGGCTTGCTGATTTAATCCTAGCTCTATGTAAAACTTTATTATGTATTTTGAATTACTCATGAAAGACCTGGAGGAAAGTGGAAAATGAGATAATTGAAATTCTTTTTAATGAAAGCAGATCATGCTAGATATCTTTATTTCCTTAGGTGAGTGATTTCCTCACCAACAAAAAAGAGATAGAGCACATGTACCTGGAAGTCATTCAGTAAACTATTTAACATGGTGATTATGAGGGTGCCAGGAGTTAGAAAAACCAGATGCTCTGTGCGGGGAGCTGACTCTGGGCAATGCTGATGTTCATACAGATATTCTTTAATATCACTGCTGACTTGAACACAAAAATAAGGCCTGTGCTAACAACACTTGCTGATGACATAAAGCTCAGAGGCATTACCAGTCCAGAGAAGGTTTTATAATGTCATGCAGAAAAATGAAATTAATTTAGGAATAGGAATTGGATTAATTCAGGTCCGTGATTCATAAGCAAAGTAAAAGATAAGGAAAGAAATGGGGCCACTAGAGAAGAAGGTTATGGTGAAGAATAAAGATAATTGAAATATGAGCAGAAAATTAAGTGAATGCTTTGTCTCAGTTTTCAATAAACAAGGATGAGTAACAGAAATTTCTGCTTTAGGAAGTCTTCAATAGGACATGACAAGTCTAGAAAAATAGATGTATTAGTCACAGGATGGGTAATGTACTTAGCCACTAATGCATTTTAGCCTTGGAAAAGGCTAATGGGATCCTAGGAAGGTGCAGACCAAAAGAGCTTTGCATAGGAGCTGTGAAAACATAGAAACATCAGAGGAAAAAGTAGCATTTGATGAAGGAAATAGACCTGCTTTGTCTTCTGTTCTTTGTAGCCCCAGAAATACAAAGGTTGTGTCCTTCCAGCCCTGTGGGGTTTTTTTTTTTGCTTGCTTGTGTCTGTATAGCTGTGATGTGAGTATCCATTTGGCAGTCTGCAGCTGCCCTGGCTGCTCACCTCCTGTGACAAGCCACTGATTGCAATCACCAGATCTCTGCCTTCCCTGCTGTAACCCAAAATAATTTCAACTCAACCCTCCTTTTCAATTATCTCAAGCTCATTTCTATCTCTGGCACTTTGTGGTATTCTTTTTATGTGTCAAAACATATTTTTATGTCTAGCCTGTATATAGTTTTAGCTACCCTTTATTTATGTGCTTTTGCAGTCCTCTTTCAGATCCTCCTTTGTGAAATTTCTTCTGCCATAATTATCAGTGGTGAATGCCTTAGTTTGGCATTTGGCAGACTTCAGCACTTTCATGTATCCCTAAGAATTAATGCTTGTCCTGCCTTGGACAAGCCTGCTGTTGGGGGATGTTGTGTATGTATTGTAACATGTTCATGTACATGTTGTACATGTATTGTATGTTGCATTTTTTCTTAACAATCTTCAGGAGCAACATCCTACATAAAGAGGCTGAAACTTCCTAAATGGGGAAGAAGGCTGTAGGCCAGGTGTCTATAAAAAATTCTACTTCCCTCATTCTTATTGTGAGTCTTATCTTACTTTTCTGCTCAGCAGAGCAACACTTTGAGTGCAAACATGTGCCTTCCTTGTTTCAAACTGCCAGAATGTTTAGCAGCAACTCTGGGTGCGTGAGCCACTTGGCCAGCTGGAAGCTAGATCCTGCCTTTCATTTGAGGGCTCTAGTTTGCGGCAAGAGCATGACAAATTTTGGTGGGACATAAGGACCTCCAAATTTTTTGTCGTTGCTCTGTTACCCTGCTTAAATGTCAAACACAGTAAAAGTCAAGTTAATGTTGGCTCATACGCATTTTGCTGAACCTTTACTGTCTTCCCAACAATCTACCATAGTCCTTATGTGTCTTAAACCCTTTTTTAAAATACGTTAAATGTCATTTTAGTACGGGTATAATGCCTGTCCTCTATTAACACAGTGATTGCTTTTCTTCAGGTCAAATTGGGAAATTTTGAGCATGAAGTCAAGCCAACATCATCACACATATATTTATATGTTCTTATTTTGCTACCTATTGTGGTGGGTGTCATTATAGGTAAGTACAATAATGTATTATCAGCTTTTGATTTGCTGAAGGATATGATCATGACACAAACACTGTACATACTCACATGTCTGGAACTGTCACAAACAGTCTGGTGATTTTACCCTGTTCCCAATAAGAATGGACAAAGTTAACTCTGTTCTGGTGGTAAAGTCCAAATTGTCAGCAGCACGTCACAAGCATGTTACAGGACAGTATTTCTGTCTGTTCTTCTGGGATTACTCACTTTCACTTCATGAAGCAAGCCACAGAACTGACATTCTTGTGTCACAACTTGGTCCCTTCCAGCTGTCAGAGCTCAGCTACCCTTCTTTCCTTGGGGCAGATGTTCCCTAACAAACTGCTTATCTTCAGGCAGTGTTGGTGGTGTTTCTGCTCAGTCTCATTTGGATCATTCATGAATTTGTGGGTCATTACTAAGCTGAAGGACGTAAACAGTTATCCTCTTATATTCTTGGTGCTTCCTTTTTTTGTTCTGAGCATTTTTACCTGGTTATATATTTGATAAATTTCTATTTATTTTAATGAGTATTGGGGTTTGTTCATTTGGTTGGTTCCTTTTTTTTTTTAAGTTCATTTTAAAAAGGAACCATATGTTATGCCTTTATTCCCTCTAAATAAGCTTTAGAAAAGTTAACAATTTGTAAGTGTATTTTCTATTTGAAGCAACTATTTTTTTCTGGTTAATCAGTGCTACCTTAAGTAGGTTGCTATTAGTAGAAGTGGTTGTTAGAGTCTGGACTCACTGTGCAAGGTGTATATAGCAGGGTGTGCTGCACATTCAAATAAAGTTGGATTGACAATTCAAGACCTTGATAAAAGGAATGATTTTCACTAAACCAGATAACCAGGACTCATAGGTACTAGTACAGGGACAATAGTAAAACACTAATTGTACTAAATGTACATTAATCTTTTTGTTTCTTGATAATAAAGTATGTCTTGTATAGGAGTTTTCTATTCTGTGATTTCTGTACTCAGAATCTCTTTTTCTTCCTTTTTAGCGGCATTCATAGTTACTAGATACAAATCCAAAGAGTTAACTCGTAAACAGAGTCAGCAACTTGAGCTGCTGGAATATGAGATTCGTAAGGAAATACGTGAGGGTAGGTCCACAGCATATTTTTTGAACTGGAACTGTCAAGAAGCATTTTCATTTTGTAGCTCTTTGGATATTTTTATGTTGCATCAGAGTTCCTGTTTAATATTGTATGCACTGCAGTAGCTGATAACACTGAGCTAATAGGATGGCATGTACTATTTCTTTCAACAAAAAAGTAGATTGCTACTTTCCAGCTCATAAGAGCTACAGCTTAAAAACAACCCCTCTTCCCTGAAAACTGTTTTTTAAGGAATATCTACTGAGGCCAAGTTATAATAGTGAAGCTGATTTTGTGTCAACTAAACTAACTCTCTGGCTGGGGATGGGGGATGCTTTTTCAGGGTTTGCTGAACTGCAGATGGATGAATTAGATGTGGTGGATAGTTTTGGAACGGTTCCTTTCCTTGACTACAAACACTTCGCTCTTAGAACTTTCTTTCCAGAGGTAAATATTTACAAGTCTTTCAGTTGTTGGCTCTGACTAATAGTAAAAAAATTGAGGAATGTCAGGATCAAGTAAGTAAAGAAAATACTACACAGTAGTTGCACTTTGTTCTCACAAGAAACTTTTCATAAATCAAGAATTACCAAAGAACACTTAAAGCTGTATATCTCTTTGTTTAGCCAAGCCTTTATTCTGTAGATAAAGCAACTTTCTTGAATTTTCAAGGGCTGTGTGTGTATCCATTTCTTTTCGTTCAGCTTCCCTGAGCTGCTTGCCTTTCAGGCCATCTTAACTAAGCTATAATTTATCCATTGCTTTTTTTGTTCCCATGCTTTCACTTCCAAAGCTATAGGTAATTAAAGTAACAGTCAGGCTAGCTAACATGCTAGCTAACATCATGACACTTCCTAATTAGACTTCTGGGATGAAGAAATGGCTTTAAGATGGTGCTGACTGTCTACACCAAGGTGCTGACAGAAATGGTAAGATGTTGATTCAAAGGGATGCAGCTCAAATGCTTAGAAATTACATAAGTACTTAAGTATTTTCCAGTTTAGAGGCAGAGATTTTCAGTGTTCATTGAAGCAGCTTGTGCCACTGCATCAGGTGACCAAAGAGGTGTTCTCTTGAATGTTTTACTTATTTTACTAGGTTTTTTTGTGTATGTGTGGCACATTATGATGCTGATAAGTGCCTTTGCTGCAGCTTTCAATATTATATCGTGACATTAAGCAGTGCTTATGAGCGTTTATCCAGTTGGCAGAAGCTGTGATCTCAGCTGGTGATGTTTTCCTGTATGACAGACACCAGTAAGTAGAAACTTGGTTAGTTTAGGGCATAACTGGTATGGATGTGAATTACCTACCAGGCTTCATGTATTTCTCATCACTGCTGCAGCCGAGTTTTGCACTCTTGTCTGCATGCTGCTTCACTTTATCGCTGTTTGTGAGCCTAGTAAAAGCTCATTGTGATAAAGTTAAATACATGTGATAGTGCAGAATCAGGGTCTTTGGTGGTTTGAAAAAAGTGGAAAGGAAACTTTACTTCCTGCATCTCTTTCCTTTCTGTTTGTTTGGTTGCCAGGCATATTAGCATTAAAATTGCAGTTTTATTCTTAAGAATATACCTTTTCCTATACTTTCTCTTGTCAAAACAGTAATACTCTGTAGAGGCTGACTCAGTGGAAATGCACTATGTGCACTATGCTAATAAAAAGTTAGGGTAAAAAGGAATAAAGTTTGCCACTCTGCTGCATTCTGTTAGGTAAAAATGGGCAGGGCTCCCGTTTTGCCTTGGTGAGTCTCATGCCACTGCACATCCTGGAAATTATTTCAGTTGGATTTTGTCTCAGTTTGAAATACTTATCTCACAAAGGTACACTTGCTACTGTTAGCTCTCTACAAACATATGGTGTCAGTCAAGTTACTTAACATGGTTGTACACCAATTTTTTCTGCTAAGTACTTATTGTTGACATTGCAGGAGTGTCCAAACATGCCTTGTGCTGCGCGAATGTGGCAGAAAAGCAGTGCTCCACTGAACAAATATTATAGATGAACAGAAAAGCCAGTAGAGTATATATTGCAACTGAATGTGTCAGAAGGGTTGACAGAAGGGTCAAAGTGACAAACCACCATTTCCTTCACTAACCACATGTGTTTGAATGATGTCCATATTGCACTCTTTGTGCCCTCCAGTGTGATTGATGGGCTTTGTCTCATCTAATCTAAGCTGTTTGAGCATGGAAATTTAAGCTGCTCACTGAGCATCTTCTGTAGTCAGTGCAGAGATGGACAGCTCAGGAAAGCAATTCATCCCATTTGTCTTAGGATGGGACAAGTTTCTTAAAGGGGCACTCCGATACCTAAAATTAAGAGCGGTGGACCCCATCTTTGTTTTGAGAATCTTGCTTCCCACTGGTTCAGTTTTCTGTATTTAATCTGGTGTAATAGCTTTTAATGCATGTAGCTGTTAAATGGGTATTATATCTATTCTTAATATGTTCTTGATTTTTGCTTTGGTTGTTAAATTTGTCTTATTATTTCTGTTTTCCCTCAATCTCACACATTGTTTGGTTTAATGCTCCAATGCTTGTTCCTTGTTCATAGACATTTTTAACCTTTAACACAGTTCTGGTTCTTTCACTCTGCACGTGTGTCTGTGTGTCTTTTATTGGTAATTGGTATTAGGGTTGCTGAAGAAGTTCTGGAGGAATGGGAATAGCCAGTGAAGGAGGAGGAAGAAGAGTTTGGTGGGGTAGAATAGGACAGAGAAATGAGGAAAGGAAGGGATGAACAATCAGTTATGTAGATGAAAAATTAAATGGGAGATGCCAGTGTGTGCTCACAGCCCAAAGTCAATCATACCCTGGGCTGTATCAAAAAGAAGCGTGGCCAGCAGGCTGAGGGAGGTGATTCTCCCTCTCTGCCCCTGTGAGGCCTCACCAGGAGCACTGCATCCACCTCTGAGGTTCCCCAGCACAAGAAGGACATGGACTTGTTAGAGCAGGTCCAGAGGAGGGTGATGAAAATGCTCAGAAGGTCGGGACACCTCTTCAGTGAAGAATGTCTGAGCCAGCCATGATTGTTCAGCCTTCCAAAAGGAAGGCAGCCTTTCAGTTAAAATGTGGCTTATGAGAAAGATAGAGACAGACTTTTTACCAGGGCCTGTAGTGACAGGGCAAGGGTTAATGGTTTTAAACTGAAAGAGGATAAATTTAAATTGGCCATAAGGAAGAAATTTCTTATGATGAAGGTGATAAGACCCAGAAACAGGTTGTCCAGAGTAGTTGGAGGTGCCCCATCCCTGGAAATGTTCAGTGCTAGACTGGACAGGGATTTAAGTAGTCTGGTCCAGTAGAAGATAACCCTACCCATGGCGATGGGGTTGGAACTAGATGATCATTAAGATCTGTTATAACCCAAACCATTCTGTGATTCTGTAAGGAAACTAGGGGCTGCCAGCATGACAGATAAAGCAGATGACAGTAAATAGTGTAGATCTGTTGCTCAAGGGGCATTGACAAGGTGTTTGAGAACTGGGGGCTTCCTTTTGTGTGAGGGCTTTTGCTAGGACTGGATGTGTGGAGGCACCTGTGCCTCAGTGGAGACTGCCAGGATGGACCTCCTGGAGAGTTCATTAGTGAATATTCATAGAGTGTCTTGAAATGAATGGAAGCAGATGAGCTCAAGTGTCACTTCATTAACAGCAGCCCTGAATACCAGAGGCTATTGCTGCCACCCAGGAAGGATGCAGCCTGCAGCACCCCTTGCACACCAGCACATTTGCAGATGACAGTGACACACAACTCTTCCTGGGGAGCATTGGTTGACTGGCGTGCTAGTGCAGCTCAGCAGCATCGAGTAACACACACAGCACATGGAAGATGATACCAGGTCATTTTCTGAGAGTTTGCTTTCCAGTGAGTTTTGGCAGCACCTTTGCAGAAGTTACTGTGTAGAGTTTTTATATTGTATCTGCTCTAGAAGTCAGCATTTCCGTTGTTTTATTTCAAGTAATATCAGGAACACGCTTGGTGCATTAAACGTACACGTGTTAGAAACTTTTGGTGTACTTATGAATGATAAATATTCCCTTATATTTTAGTCAGGAGGCTTTGCATCCATCTTCAGTGAAGAAATGCCACAGGTAAGCTGAAGTAGTGTGATATGCCTTAATTAATTATTTTTTTTCAAGAATGATTATATCGCTTCTCTCAGTGTTGTCCTAGAACACATCAGCTTGCATTTTCAGTATGTTTCCTTTTCTCCATGAGGAGGGTTACATGGATTTATATGTAAAAATAATTTGAAGTGTAAGATGCTGTTATCCAATGTGTATTTGACTTACTTAAATAAAACAGAATCTTATCATGGGAAATGATGGGCAAATTTAACTATTGGCATCACTTTGTGTATAGGGCAGAAAATGTGCCCTGCATGTGTATGTTCTGTGTTGTACACAAACACAAATGTGGTTTCGGTATAAATGTATAAATGCCCTTAAATAAATGCAAAATTCCCACTGGTTTGATTGAGGTCAGGATCTTATCCCATATGTTTCCTTCCATTTTTTCTGAGTGTTAAGAATCCATCATATCCAAACTACAGTCTGCTGATTTTTGTTTAACTATTCCAGAGCAGAGACCAAACGAGCAAGGATGAAAGCTTCAACATGTTGCATGCTTTAATTTGTAACAAGAACTTTCTTGTTACTCTCATTCACACCCTTGAAAAGCAGAAAAATTTCTCTGTGAAAGACAGGTATAGTATGATTATGCTTATCATATTCAAGAAAAAGAGTTAGCTGGAAAAAACAACATGGGTTGTAGCACACAAACGTATTTTCTACTTCTTGCAAAACAAGCTTGCTGTACTCTGGAGCAGTTTTTTCCTTCTCCATCTGCACACACTGAGGAAGAAAAAACATTGCCATATAAACAAGTAATTAAAGAGAAATTGGAATGTTTGTACATATAAACAAGGAGGCAAAGGAGCAGGAAAACTCAGTTCAAAACTGTAAACACTTCCTGCAGTTAGATCAACAGTTCTACAGTTTAGAAAAGTTCTGTCACTGAAGCAGGTGTTGTTCTGCAAAATTAAATTTAGAGACACACGTTCTGTGTTTAAAAAATAATCACAAGAGCAGATGGACTTGCATTTTTTATGTTTTTGTAGAGAACAGTGGACAGTTTATGTGCCTGAGGAGGGAGAATTTAGGATATGAACCACACTAAAGTGTGTTTCATTTATTAAAGATGACCGGGATAGAAATTCCAGAATTACAGTATTCTTTTTTCCCCCCACAGGTGCTTGTTTGCATCCTTCTTGACTATTGCATTACAAACTAAGCTAGTTTATCTCACCCATATATTGGAAGTATTGACAAGGGACTTGATGGAGCAATCAAGCAATGTACAGCCTAAACTCCTGCTCAGACGAACCGAATCTGTGGTAGAAAAATTGCTGACAAACTGGATGTCTGTCTGCCTTTCTGGATTTCTCCGGGTATGTGTACATTTTTTCACTATGTAAGATATGCAGAGAGTTTCTTTAATTGATTTTTTCCATAGGACCTGTTAGAGGGATCAGTTTAAAGCATTCAGTCTAGCATTTAACATTATGAGTGTGCACTCTTCTAGTTTAGGTGACTTAGCTGGCTGTCATGAGTGGAATGCAGGAAAAGAGCACATCTCCAAGCAGTGATCATGTCATGTATTTGGCCAAGATTCGGGTAATTTCATAATTCCAGCATATCTTTTTCTCATACCAGACATTTCAGCCCATGAGATGTATTGTGATCATATTAAAAGACTGATACACTTGTTAAAATGCAGTTAAAATACCCATCCATGAAGTTGGAAAGCTACCAAGAAATGGAAATTTAAGGAATACCTTCCTTTGGAAAACTTAACTTCTTTCCAAACTTTTCAACCTCCAAGCAGTATTGCACATTTCAAGATGTAAATTACTTCAAATGAAAACAAAATAAGCATTTAGTTTCATTTTAATGTTTGTTTATTTTAGTAACTTGATAGCACTTTGTTCTTGGTTTTAGTGCTTGGTTACTCTTCCTGTCTCTCTTATCAATGTGGTGCTATCACACTGTTGGTATCACTCTCATCAGTGCTTGCATTAATATAGCAGCAGAATCGTTTGAGACTCAGCAGCTCACAGCGGTTTCCTGGAACTGAGGAGAGTGCCAAGAGAGAGTCAGAGATACATTCTCAATACACCAGACATTTTTACAGAGCTGTGCTAGTAAGATGCGTTAGCTGGGCTGCAGGAAGGGTGTCACGTGGAAATAGAGATACATCCTTCCTTTCTCAGGTGCTTTCCTGAGCCCTGGGGTTTAGGCAGGAGAACAAAGCCCCAGTTTCATTTCTTCTTTTGCTGACATACCAGGGTGAGTCCCACCAGCTTGCTCCCAAAACATTTTTTGGAGACAAAGAGGGGGAGACACCAATTCAAAAGGAAACTAGTTCTTAGCTTGTTTTTTCACAAGACTGAAAATGGAAGAAGTAGCTGAAGTATGCATGTGAACATGTGCATGTCTCACCCCCCACCCACTCTTTGATGGAACTAGGAAGTGTCTGCCAGGTGGAGTAGGAGCAGCTTGTCTGTAGTGTGCTTGTGCACAGCAAGGGGCTGTGAGCTATCTTGCCACTCGCTCCAGATGTCCCTTGCTATTTGCATGAGACTTTCACACTGAAAAGCAAAAGATGGAGGTTAAACAAATAGCTAGATGAATCTGCTTGGAGGGATTTTCTTTTCTAATTGCAAGATAATGAGTTACTTAAAAGGAACTAACACCATTTGTTACACTTGATGTTTTCTACTTATTCATGCTGATTTAATGATTACAAAAATAAGTGTTTCTTGTATTTTTTTTCTGTCCTAGGAGACAATTGGTGAACCTTTCTATTTGCTGGTGACAACCCTCAATCAGAGGATAAACAAAGGACCTGTTGACGCAATAACTTGCAAAGCCCTGTACACTCTAAACGAAGACTGGCTGCTGTGGCAGGTGTCTGAATTCAAAACAGTGGTATGTTTGTCAGCTTGTGTTTCCTCCAGGCACGGACAGCTGTAATGTTCTCTCTGTTTCTAAGAAGCTAAAATAAGGCTCTTAAGACACTAAGGTAGTGGATAAGTACCCAGATAGTAAAATTGTTATTGCTAACAAAGTTTCCAAACATGCTAAGAGTTTAACTAGCTGGTGCTTCACTGATATACATTTCACAAATAGCACTTACTCCTCACTTCACAGCATATATTAATCACCAGAGAGTAGGTTTAATGAAGTCTCAGGGTATTAAAAAATCCTTCTTATTTTAAAGTATACTACAAAAATATAAACATGTTTAGAATTTAAACTAAACTACATTTTATGAATGAATGAAAGAATTGAATACAGAGGATTTATTTTTCTATTGTGTTTACTTGTGGCTAATCTTCAGGTGATGATTTGCTGTGGGTGTCCATATTATTAGCACCAAATTAGCTTCAAATTAGCAAGGCTACAGCATGTTGGATTTTACTTGGTTGCTTGGTTAAAAACAAGATATGTGGGAAGACTAGGTAAGCTTCTGAACTTTACCATAGATTTTTTTGCCTTGCTCAAAGCACCTATTTTCCAGTTGCACCCAAACATCTTTGGAAACTGGAGTTCCCTTACTGATTGTCATTGTGACACTGAGATGAGAAGGGATAGCGGGATTATTGCACTTCGGAGCATGTAAAAATTGTGATTTTTAGAGTAGGAGGTCTGAAAAGGGTTTTCAGAATAACCAGACCACTCTTCTACTCCAGAATTCCCAAGTGATTTTAGGTCTGAGAACTTCAAAATGTGTATTTCCAGTCATTTTTGTAGCTTCCTTGCTTCTTAACTCCTGGCTTCCAGTCAGAGTTACCTGACATAATGAGGAATATGAGAAGTGCTGCTGAATAGTGGGCTTCACACCTTGGGAGCAGAAATTGGCAGGCAGCAATGGCCATGGCAAGGACAGTTCAAGTGCTGGTGGCTTTGGAGGAGAATTCGGTCCTTTTCAGAGCCCACGTGCTCAGTTTCTGGTAGGACTGAAGTTTGCAGGTCTGCCTGTCTTCTGTTTTGAAGCAAGAACTTGGAAGTACTAAGATGCTGTATACTGGAGTGGACTACATGACCCTGGAAAATTTGGCTGGTCAGCAGTCCATTGAACTTATCTCACTGGGCCACATAGGAAACTCACTGAAATGGTGACATTTCTGTGAATCATTTCTGAATTGTCATTTTCTACTGAAAGCTTCAAACTGATGAAGTCAAATCATCTTAAAAAGCTGTTGTTAGAGGCTGCATTTGAAGGTACTTCAAGCTAAGTTACCAGAGTGTGCATTTGGAAGGGAAGTTTGTGACTAAAAATTGAATACATAATCCAAGATCTTTACTTTCCTTTTTTGTGTGCTGCATTCTGGCATGTATTTGAGATCCAGAGTAAATTTAAATATATTGCTATATGTATCCATAGGATGCAAAACACAGTAGTGATGCAGAACAACAATTTTCAAGCAAGCTCAGTATGTCTGTTACTAGTAGACTGCACAGAAACATCTGGTCCTGTTGAATTAATTGACTTCTCTTATTTATACCACACATTCAAATTGAGAGTCCCTTGAGGGAGATAGCTGACTCTGAAATTGCTGAAGAACCTTAGATACTTTTTCTAGAGCTACTTCTATGCGTGCAGTCACTGATAGGGTCTTGTGGTCAGACTGCAGTGAAGAGGAGAAAAGGTAAGTGGTCTGAAGAACTTGATATCACTGGGGAACACCATCTGCAGATGGATGAGGATGTGAGAGCCCACAGCCCTTCTTGAACCTTGTTTCCTGCCTTTGTACTTTGTATTCCCACTTTTGAATAGGAGATAATGATACAGCTATAGGGTTGATATAGATCAGCTTTCCCCGTTTAGGTGCAGCATTCCTTGGGCTTAGCTGAGAAGTGCTGAATGTTCCCTTTAAAACCATCACGAAAGGAGAGAGGAATCCTGCAATAAAATTGCAGAGATTAAGTTCAGGGACTGTAGTTCTGGCTGGACTGGGAAACAGTTTTGTTTGGTGGTTTATCTGAGATGGACACTGGAAGCTAAAACTGTGCTGTGAAAGACTTAGGTGGAGTGGTGAGGTTTTCTGGGCTGGGGAAGCAAGCCAGTTGTGCACATTTTCCCTTCAAAAACAGCATTTAACAGGAGGCTAAAGAGCCTCAGTTTGCTTCTCTCACTAACAGCACTTCAGATGCACTGCATTGACATGCAGGACCTGTGAGCTTACAGACTGAGAACCAAGTGTTTCCTCCTTACTGTGGAAGAATATGTTTGCCTAAGGGATTGCAGGTTTTGTTTTCTAAATGGAATAAATTATGATCTGAGTTTTCAAGTGCATTTGTACAGTTGCTCACTGCAGTTACATTCTGAATCTTGCAGTATTTTGTTGGTGTTTTGTTTGCCCCTTTCCCAGCCCTACAATAGCAGTACATTAAAATCTACCTCTCCAGAGCAAAGCATAAAAATACAGCCAAAAAGACTGTGATATAGGGATAGTGAAGCAAATCTGCAGACATTTGGTGTCCAAATTTTTTTAAGCTGTGTAGGCACTTGAAGATACAGGGATACATCTGGTGGGGAGTTCAATTCTCAAATCAGTAACAGAGTACAAACAAGGGTGTAGGTGCTCTGCATGAGAATCTCTCCTTTCAGTATTGGGAGTTCAATTCCAAGCCAGTAAAAGCAGGATACAGACAGGCTCCTAAAAATCAGGGTGAGCTCCACAGATCAGGAGAGGTTTTTTAAGATTCAGGCCATTTGTAACCAGGAAAAAAAGAGAACGTAGAAACATGTAGTGTTTGAATTGCATTAGAACTGTTCCCTGGCAGGGCCCCATGCCCTTTTTAAAAAGGCCACTGACCTTGGATCTCCCAGTGCCCTACTGTTAACCCTCTCTGCTGGAAAGGGTGAGGCATTGAACAGAGATAGGCTGCTGAAGTACATACTCAAGTGGAGGAATTGAAGGAAAGATGCTTCTAAAAGCATTGGTCAAGTATGGGCTGAGAAGCTGTGCTCTTTAATGCTGTGCTTATATTTGGGTACTGAGAAATAAAGCTGCCTTGAAAGAGACTTGGATATGTCATAGATCCTTTTCTCAGGCTGAGGAAGCAAGCCTGCTTTCTCACAGGCGGACAGGCAGCTGCACCGCTCAGCAGATAATTTGCTCAATGGCTGATGAAGAAGTGCACTCCACAGCTGAGTGTTAGTGTTTCATTGAAGAGTTTGATTTTGAATAGAAAATGCCAGCCTGGAATGGGAGACGTCCTCAGTGGTATATCTCCTGTGGGAAACAAGGGGAGACTTCTTGTGGTGACTTGGTGCTCTGGCATTCCTTTGAGTAGTCATTGCTTATTTTAAAAAGGCATTTGGGCTGTTGAACGCTTTGCTGAAATGTGTTTGCATTTTTAGTTGGGAAGAAATTATCTGGTTCACCTGTCCAGCCAACTGCCTTTTATGAAAAGTGAAGCAAAACCACGTAGTGGAAGGTTGTTTCAAGTGTTCAACTGCTTTATGAGTTAAAAGAGGGGTGTTAAAAAAAAGTGGGTGGGCTGTAAGGGAGTAAAGCAGAGACAAAGAAACCAATTTCCTAATAAGACATCATAGATGTGGTATTATTAGTCACACTTTGTGAGAGATAAAGAAGCTATTAAAAGCACGTGACATACGGGGATTTTTGTCAGCAGAAAAGAACACGGCAATGCTCACTACAAAGTGAGCAGTACAGATGTTGGCTACAGGGGATTCCTCTGGATTAGAGACAGATTGAATGTCATATACTACAGCATTAACAACACAACCCATCCTTTGTGTAGTGCCTATCTAGCCTAAATTTAAGTTCTGCACCATTTTTTTGTGCCAACTGGCTAACTCTTCTGTAATTGTTCTACAGCCTCCTCACAGGTGACTGTTCTGGCTGCTGTAGAAGGATCATGCAGTCAATCTGATTTTTCCTGTTGATTGTTGTTTCATAGTCTGGGAGATGAGAGTAGTTTTAAGGCAGTTTTGTTATGTGGTACATCCTGGTGCTGACTCTACGTACACTGCCTAACTTTCACCAGTCAAAAGGGGTTTTTTTGGTTTTATTCATCTGTCTGATAAATGGAAATATGATTTGTTCAGATGCATAGCTGATGCATAGGGTAATGAATAAGAGTCCTTGAACAGCCCAGATTATTGTTCTTTATTTCTAAGAAAATATGATATTATCGCATTGCTTTATTAAACCACAAGTCATTTATTATCTGCTGTGGTTATTAATAGCTCTGCTAAATAATTCATTGTGTGAAATTAATTTTCAAGGAAACTACAAATCTGAAAAGCCATCTGCAAACACTGTCTGCAAATGTCATTATTCCTGTGACTGCATGGGTGAAAATACATTTTGTAAAGTTTGTTCCTGTCTTGTAGCTAGGTTCCAGGCTAGTTCCTATACAAGTAGTTGCAGGTGCCACCTTCTCCTTAAGTAGCCTTTAACAATTCTTGCAACCCATGTTAAAGCATTTCTGAAGAGTACTGTAACTTTGTCTTGCTGTCATAATTTCTAGTGCATGAAGTCTCATCTCTAGATATTATGAGCTTGAATCAGGTCCTATAATTTTTCTCCTGAATCTTTCCCTAAGTTAATAGTATTTTTGTTTCCTCTGCAAAGTGAGAGAGCTTAGAAAAAGGCTTGATGATATTATCTTCTGATTTTCCCATGTTCTCCTGTGATTTCTGATGTATTTTCTGACCTCCAGAGCTGATCATAAAATGGCTTTCATAATTTTACAATAACTTCTGTTTCTTTTTCTAGTTCTACACTATGTGTCTAAATGTAGTGATTGTGACTGTCAGCTTCTGATTAATGGTTTCTAAAGCCAGGGATTGTGCTGTCAGATAGGTTAAATCTGATTTATGAAAACTTCAGCTGCAGAGGGACAACTTAATAATAATTGGACTTCCTAGCTCCACATCAATTGCTTCATCACTTAAGATTAACTTCTGCAGGAAATCATATCAGCAAAACCATCTGGCTCTCATAGCTTAGAGACTTTTATGTGTTTAAATACTTTTTCCCATCTGACCACCTCTTTAAGTTATAAAACTTTCCTATTATCCTCACACTGTGGATACTTTCATTTAAGAAGTCCGTACATGACTTGTATTCCACCTACATGAAGGATGGCTGCTCTCTTTTTACAGTCCTGTCATCCTACAGCGAGTGGAGTGGGAATGGAAGGGCTCTCATGTGCTAATGGCTGAAGACTGTGTGAGAGTATGTGCTGAAAAGGAATGGAGGAAGAGGAATACACAGTTCCTCTTGATGGTCTGAAAGGAGTGGAAAATGAAGCAGGAGCAGGAACATGAATATGGCAGTGTAGGAATAATGTTAGAAGGAAAGGATCATCTGAAGGAAGGAATGCTTCCAAGGGTGTAAAGCCAAATCAACATCAGTTAAAGTACAAGGAGCTACTTCAAAAAGATCAGTTCAGAGACTAGAAGGGACAAAGACTGATTAAAATGAGTTTTCCAAGGACAAAATACAGTTAGTCCCTGTCCACATTTTAATCCTACAAGACCATGACCTCAGGGCAGTCAGAGTCAAGGACAGGACTGCTGTCTGTTCAGTTGGTCTGTGGCCTAACCAAGCATGACTCCCTCATTGCTGTGCCAATATATTTTTTACTAATTTTCTGCATGAAATCCCAACCTGAGGCATGGTGTCCAGTCTGCTTCTCCTTCTGTGATTCCCACATATCCTTGTCTCTCATTCTGTCTGTCCTTTCCATGGACTCATTTTCCTCACAATTAAACATTTCAGTGTCCCAATTAAGTTGTTCCTTGTTACTTCAGTTACATCCTAGTCTTTCTAAAATCATGATCTTCATAGTTTTACAACCCTGTTTTTAATACACCCTTTGCCTCTGTAGAGACAGTAAAGTTAATTTCTGTTGCATTGGACTGCTTATTTTTCACCAGCAACATGTTGTAATTTCTGCTCTTGCTGGGTAATAAGCAGAAAATACTATTCTACAACTATAAATAACTACTCATTTTTCTAAGAAGATAGAAAAGTTGTCCCTGCAACAACCTGGAGAGTTTCCTTCACATGACAGCAGAGGAAAAAAATGGTTTACTTGCTTCCTGTTTTAATTCTTAGTCCTTCACAGAATCACACCTGCAGTCCTCTCATTTCAGTCAGAAGATAAATGTTATACCAGAACCGTTCAGCAGCCAGAATGGTTTGAGTACATTTATTTTCCTATGCCACTTGCAGTCAAGTGCTGGCACCTAAAACACTTGTTTTAATTCTGTCCCAAGACATCTCCAGCAGAACACCTATATCCATGCAGTGGGACAGTGAATTCACTGCACAGAGCAGGCTGTGGCACTGGAAATCTTTGATGATTTTGCTTGCCTCTAGCAATTCTGTGCTCATCCCTTATTCCCTGCCCTGTAGCAGTTAATCTGCCTGACCTGATCAGAAATATGACCTGACAAAAAAAAAAATTCCCTGGAGATTGTCACTCAGTGTCACTGGCACTGCCCTCCAGCCCCTACTCAGCTCTGTGCAGCCTAGCAGAGGAGTTGTGTCCCAGCCAAGAGCAGCTGTGAGCTAAAGGGCAGGGGTGCTGTAACCAGACATGGGTGTTTGACCTGAAATAACAACTAATAGAACACAGTGCACTTTTCTGTGCAGATCTGTACCACTTTGGATTCCATCTGCTGCAACATGCTCTCTCTTTTCACTGCTTCTCTGGCAGCCCTGTCTGTGCTGCCTCTGGGGACAGGGCTGTACGCAGACAGATGCTGACACCCCCAGGGGAGGTGTACTTTCTGTGTGATATAAGGCACTCAGCATAATCTACTGGTGTAAATATGCATTTTAACACTGCTTTCTATCCACTCAGAATCAATCATGCTTACTGTGACTACTTACTCAGCAACATTATCAGATCTCTTGTCTTACAGTTTTGCTGTTAAGGCATTCGTTTCACATAAGAGGTCTGCTTTTTGTGGAATATGCTTTGTAGTTCTTCCTTGTCTCCTGTTATTTTCTGGTAATTCACTGAAATGAATTTGCACAAAAGCAGAAGACAAAATACACCTTGGAAATATATAGCTATATATATCTATTTTTCATTTTTTGAACAGGAAGAATTCTAAATGCTTCTATGTGTAATAACTTCAAATAATCTCTATTTGAAACAACTTCAATAATAAATATGCTGAAAATCTCTCAGATGCTGAAAATCTGTCAAGAGTTTGTAGGTCTCCTATGCCAGGTGTTCTCTGTAAGTCAGAATAACATGTGTTTCTTTCCCCAGACGGTGAACATAATCTTTGAAAAAATCCCAGAAAATGAGAGTGGAGATGCCTGTCAAACTATTCAAGTTAATGTTCTGGACTGCGACACCATAGGCCAAGCCAAGGAGAAGAGCCTTCAGGCTTTCTTTAATAAGAATGGCTTTCTCTATGGTCTTCAGCTGGATGAAATTGGTCTTGGTAAGACAGTGTCACCGTGTTGTATTTTCATGGAGTTTACCAGTCTGTTGTGGAGTTTTCTTATTAGGAATGCCTATCTTTGGCTTTGATTCTTTTCAGAGTTCATACAGAATGTAGCTTTTGTGAGGAATTTTGAGGAAAACACTAGATCATTTATGTTACCAGTTAGAACTTTAGAGCTATATGTGTTTCACTTCTGCAAGGACTTCAGCATTGCAATTAACAAACAGATGTTATTTATTATGCATATATAATTTCTCTATTCCTTTTCTGAGGTAAGTAAGGTGGCTGCCCAGTCCACTTAAGTACAGCCAGTTGTTACATTTTGTCAGTGGATAAGATGACATATCATGATTATCAAGTATTTTAGTCCCTATCTACTATTCCTCCTACCTCCCTTCCTCCCTTCCTACAGGCCTACATTGCCCTTGATCAGAAGAGCCTTCAAATAAATCTTATTTATAGTCAGATTATATATATCTAATAGTTCGCCTGTGACTCACAAAGTCACCTACAATGTCTACAGATGTAAATAAGGCTGTTCCAGTAGATGAGTCAAACCTTTCCTTGTTGTGTTTTCAAGAGCCCAAGGTCTGTAGCCACCACCACCATACCACTTCCCACATACCCTAGTGGGAAACATAACCAACTCTGTATTGTTGGCATTTGTCTCCTCCTGGACTTGCTCCCTAAGATGGTGATACTTCCTCACCTTCTGTTTACTTTCATATCTGATGTCTTGATGTCTATATCCTTTACAAGAGCCTGACCACCCTTCACAAGTACTATGTCCGTCTTGTACGGCTCATTTTAGTGATCCCTTAGAAGTGGCTTGTGGAACCTTTCTTTTAGTCCCAATGTAACCTTAACAGCAGGGCACACTTGTGCAGCAGAATAGTGATAGGTCAAAGCACGTCCAAAAACTCTACCTTGACCAACACAAAGAGAAGCAGCAAAACCTGCTGAAAAGGAAGCCACCCATGCAGAAAAATAATCAGTGTGGGAGCGCAAAACCACTTTCATGTGACCTAGCACACGGATAGAGAGAAGCAGCTTAGTTGGGAGTCACTGGTCCAGAAACAGTTAGGTGTTGTTTTTCTTTACAAATATCTGTACAGTGAGAATGCCATTGGGGTGTAATTGTTTTCTGTTGCTGTCATATTACAGAACTTGTGTCTGAGGAGCAGCAAAGAGAATTGTTAGATATCGATGGTTCCTCAGAGGTGATGGAGGATGGGATAAGGAAGCTAAATACCATCGGTCATTACGAGGTAAGCACAGAAACCAGACCAATGAGTCGAGAAGATGTTTCTTCACAGCTCTCAAATGTGATCTGCACAGCTTGAAGTCATAGCTGAGCATCATTAACAGAAGGAAAGAATTGTGTGGCACATAACGTTCTTGCCAATGAGTCATGTTTTCTGTTACTTTTCAGAGGTTTCCTTGTTGCAGGGTTGCTTGGTTCAAACATACCATGTAAACTGTTACTTCTCTCAAGCATTTCATTTAAGACAGAATCTGATTTCCAGCTGTGAGCATTGCCTTGGGTCTTTTTGAGTCTCTGCTGTTGAGTTTTTGTGGCACCATGAGCAACTGCTTACTTCATCCTACCTCATATTTTGATTATCTGAACAGGCAGTATTGATACTTCTGAAATCTCATTGCAAGTCATTATAAAGAGGATTGATGGCTTTTCTCCCTCTTTTCTTGATACCTCCTGTGTCAGTCTCCTTGCCTTTTTCTCTCTCTGTTTCTGCTTCCATCTGCAGTTGGCACTTGTACCATAAGTCGTCCCTTCTGCTTCCAGTTGCACCTGTAAAGCAGTTGTTTGCAATGCTACAATAATCTGTCCATCGTTGCAACAACATACAAAACTGCAACTGGTGGCAGATTCCTCCTGGGTGTAGCACACTGCGAAAGTGTAGCAAGCAGCATTACTTCTCTAAGGAGTTTTCAGTGACACCAGTTAAAACAGAGAGTGAGATGTTGGAGGAAAATGTGCAGCAGGTGACTGGCCTCAGGTGATATGGAAGTTCACATGTGATGCTTACAGATAGATTTTGGAAATGAACGTTATCATGTTGAGTGCTTTTACAGATCTTCCCTCATGCCTCGTTGAATCTGAAAGTCTGGCTCTTAACATGTTCATAAATTTTTATTTATTTAGAAGTTTTGCTGCCGTAGATCTGTGCTGTGCAGTGCAGTATGGTGCTGAGGAACCTGAGCCAACGTGGAACATGTTGCTGTCTGCATGAGCAAATACTGAGCCATACACAGAGAAACAAGACTCCTAGCAGGACTTTGTATCCTGGGCAGAGGACAAAGCTGTTTAGATCTGAAGCAAGCTCATTTGGAGTCACTTTACAGATTTCTGCAGGCATTTGTTGCTCTCCTTACCTCAGAGGGGTCAGCAGTGAACCCAGATGTCCTGAGTCCCCATCCAGTGGGTTTTCCTGTGCCTGTCTTGAATCTTGTCTATAGATGAATGTGTGACCTCCTCCATTCCACTTGTAGAGATTTTGTACAGAATAGGACATTGCAGTGTTGCAGTTTGAGCCTGTGCAGCAAAGGTCAGTGTAGATTTGAATTAGATTAGCTGTTTGAACTTCTACCTAATGCAGCAGTACCTGCCCTCTTTACCACAGGCAGCTCTTGCAGGTGCTCCCTGCTTTTCCCAGCAGCCTTTTGCACCTCTGGAGCTCGTGACGTGCTGTGGCTCATGGATGTCAGATCTCATGGCAAATATGACTGCTCCATTGGTCTCTGTCGTCCCTGAGTATCTTTGTCCCAGCCCTTGTTCTGTCTGAGGTTTCTGCAGGCAAGGGTTTCTTGCAGATGCAAGTTAGGTAGGAGGCTCAGTTGTTTTTGCAAAGCTGTAACTACACTAATTATAGCTTAGCAGCTGCCTTATGGAAATTGTACTGCGTGTCTCCTCGATATTTTAGTTCACATTTTCTGGCACTGACAAAATAATGTACATTTTAGGCAAAAGTTCAGTGGCATTTTAGGCAGTGGCTTAGTGGCAATTATTAGCCATTAGCAAACCTAGTTTATTTTCTTGTGTGCATATTGATGCAATAAAAAAAGTTAAAGTGTCTAGAAAGCAGGAAAAATGAACATCACATAAGAAAAAGGAACTCTATGAGGGCAGTAACATTGTCTGAGAAATCCCAACTTACATTTCAACAATGCCTCAAGTTTTGTGGCAAGCCTGAATTTTTCTTTTTGTTTGCCAGCCTTAAATGCTAGAAAGTAACCAGATGTTTGAAATTGAGAAGTACCATCAAATCTTTTTAAGACACTGGAGGATGAGTGTTGTGTTGTGAAGGTCCCTAATTGATCTTGAAAAAGTAGACTTAGTTTCTACACTGATTTTTAAAATATGCAAGAACAGTACATTTGCATTTTTGTGTAGTGTTTGTGAAGAGAGAAAAATCCACTGTACTGTTAGACTCTCTTATGCCTCTGGCCCCTATGCTACTTTTGCTCTAATGTTTTGGCTCCTAGGAGGTTTATCAGTATGTTTATTTATGAGGTCTGTACTATCACTTCCATGAGAATAACCATAAGCCATGACAAGAAAGTTGCTAATTATCATGACATCCTATTCCCCACACAAGCAAAGAGCTAGACAGTCACTTTCAGATCTGCTGTCCAGTCACAGAACTCCAGTTTCTCAATTGATATGTGTATCACACATTCCAGGAGCAGGCAGAGCCCCATCAAGCAAAAATGAATGTGATCCTAGGAGCTGGACAGGACAGGAGGCCTGGGGAACAGGAGGCATAGAGCCATACTACCATGTCTTCTGTTTTGCAAAGTAGCTGTATTCCATGTTGTCTGTATTGGAAGAGATCTCTCTTCTCCCTGTTTGCCCCCTTCAATAATGCACCTGACAAAGCAAAGATATTTTGAGGTGTCCATGGGAGTAGCCTACCACAAAAAGTGATTTGTACAGCAAGATGCAAAAAGAAGGGATTTTTTTTAATGGTTTTGGGGTTTGTTTTTTTTTTTAATTGGATCACACTGAAAGTAACAGCAAGTATGGCTGCTGCAGTAATGATATAGAAGGGAAAGCATAGTCTACTCATTGCTAAAAGCATAATTTGTCCCAAAAATAAAACCTAGAGTCTGGGCTTTGTTCATGGCTACTCTGCAGCAATGCCTCTGATTCTGGAGGGAAGCATGGTTCTCCCTCTGAGCTCTGCCCATCTACCTCAGGACAGAAGTCAACACTGAGCTGCCCTCCTACTTCTTGGGAAGGGAATGGAGGCAGCATGTTGCCCACACTGCACCAGGAGTTGGTAAGCTTCTGGGTAGCACTGCTCCTGTTTATCTGTCTTCAGGGCCAAGTAAGAGGACTGTCTGGGTGTTTGTATCCCCTCACAAGCTAGCCTTAGAGCATATTCCTATTCATAGTGTGGTTTTCAAATGTTCTGTGCTATCTAAAATAGTTGTGAAAGTCTGTATGATAGATGGAATCTCTGCAAAAAAATCATAAAATAGATTGCATTTACTTTCCAGGAGCAAATGTAAGTGCAGATTTTTTTTTGGCACAAGACACAGTTTTTGATAGAGTATCTTAATGTTTAAACTGGTTTCTCACACCAGGCTGGCTGCCAAGGTTTAAAAAACACTTAAATTATTCTGGCATGGGTCCCTTCCTAGAACTGGCCGGTTGTTTTTGTAATTATAGAGGCAAGTACACTAGCACTTGGCAAGACTCAACATTTGATAGCAGATTTTGGGGTTTGTTCTCAGTGGGAGCCATTTTTTAGTTACTCTTTGACAATAAAAGCATGGCTTGCCAGTTTGTTTTAAAGATAATCTGTAACATCCAGGCAACACTGTAAATTCAGGGAAGGAGGAGGTAGATTTTTCCTAGAAATCCCAGCATGGTGTAAGATACGCATCTTGATGTTATGGTGTATAAATATTTTGCTCAGTTTGAAAATAGTTTTTGGGAGCACCAGGCTAAACCCTCAAAATGGCCCCTCCACAGGATATGGGTAGAACAGACTGAGCTAAATGAAAGGGGACCAGAAGAGAATTCACCTTTGTGTGAATTCATCTCTCTGCCTCACCTTCCCATAAGATCCTATTTTACTGGACGCAGAGAATTTAACCTGAGCAATCTGTAGAAAAATGGATGCAAGAAACAGCACAGAGCAATACATGAAAGTGAAAATGTCCACTTATGGGCTAACCAGAAAAATTGAAGGAAAGGAAAGGCCTTCAAGGCTGGTGCACTGCAAGAGGTGCCTTCCCACCTGGCTGAGTAGTGCTGACAAAGTTCAGCTACTGCCCGTGCCTGAAAGCCCAGGCCTGGCTGCATGCTGAAGGCCATGCACACTGTGGTGAGAACCAAAGTGGCTGGGCTGTCCTGCACTGCCACAGGCTGAAGGACAGAGGAAATGAAACTGAGGCTTGTGTGAATTTTGTTTCATATTTTTTCTTTCAGATTTCAAATGGAGCAACCATAAAAGTCTTCAAAAAGAAGGCAAATACCCGATCAGGTAACAAAGGGACTGCGACCTATTTAAACTTTTGTGCAGAGTGGTTGGGAACGCAGAGAACTGAGCTGTGCCAGATTGTATTGTGGTCAATAGGAAGCTGGAGAAGTTGGTACTTGGATATAGTTGAGCCAAATGAAGAGCCCTGGCTCTGGGCCTCTGGCAGGCACAGTGGGCCTAAAAGGAGGAAAGAAGGCAAAGGAAAGGACAGAGATACAGGCTTAGAGGTACAGGTTCATGGGGAGGAAGGCAGGACAGGGAAACCTAGGTGACACAAAGAGAAGGAACATGCCTCTCTCTCCCCAGTGCCCAGAACTGTGCATCACAGACACAGAGCTGCACTGTCCAGAGACATGAATGATAAAAACCCCACCATTTGGTAATTTTCCTTATTCTCTTGACTGTGTTTCTGAAAGCCTTGACTTGGCTGTCTCAACAGCATGTCAGGAGGTAAAGGGTGCTTACAGGAGGCCAGTTCAACTCACCTAGCCCTGTGATGCAGGTTGCTCCCACCGAGCTGGTTGATGAGGGGAGACCTTTCTGTTGCTCCTGTGAAGAAACACACGTGTTTCCTAACATGTGTTTCTTTATCATCAAAGTTAGGAGAGACATGTGCATCTCACTGGGGTGGCCTCTCCCTCAGCAAAACTGAGGCTGTCTGTTCCCAGCCATTGTGTTCAAGCCTGACCTCAGCCCACCTGCACTCAGTACTCTGAGAGACTTAAACCACTGCAATCATCTCATCTTGTCCTCCTTTCAGAGGAGCTGTGATTGCTGCCAGCTTACCCTAGCAGCAGATAGGATGCCTATAGATAAGTAAGATAGTAGCTTAGTGGTCCAAGCTATAGGTCAGCACTAGGGAGGTGCACAGGGTCTGTGCATTTCTGAGGCTTCCCCCACACTGCAGGCAGGAAAGAATGACACTGGCTCTGCTTGCTTGGCATCCTGGATGCTCCCTGCTGCACGGCCCAGAGCCCAGCAGAACTCACAAGCTTGCAGCTGTGTGTTTCATTAATGGCTCTTTGCTCTCTGCTTTTGTTGTTTAGATGTGGACTACTCAGATGAACACTGTCATTTGGTGAGTTGAATCATTACACGGCTAAGTGGTAGATTTAATACTGAGCTGTATTTGGTCTGTGTAATCTCTCTAATCTCTTCATGACAGATTTTACCAGACTCAGAGGCAAACAAAGATGTGAAAGGAGCAGGTCACAAAGGAAAGCAAAAATTCAAAGTGAAAGAAATGTATCTCACAAAACTTCTGTCAACCAAGGTAAACTGTAAAGGCTTTATTTTGGAGGAGGGCTGATGTTGGCTTGGCTAGTTTGGCATAACATAAACACAAATTAAGCTAGAAATTGTGCAGACTTCCCGTGTGTAAATCAAACATTAAATGAAAAGGTAGCATATAAAAATCACTGTGCTAACTATGGGGTTTGACCATTTGCAAAGAAAGACACGTTTCAGGTTTTCTAATACTAGAGTTCTAAAATTGCCTGATTACACATAGGATCTCCTCAGTAAGGACAACCTTTTTTCAGGTTGAAGAAAAAAATGTTGTTATTTAGCTTATGAAAGGTGAGTTTTACCACAGAGTTCTACAGAGTGAGAACGAACCCTTCTGGAATGACAGGTTTCAGTTAACAATCTCCTCACTGTGCTCTAGAGTTTGCCCAGCTTAGCGACGACTTCTGAATCCTGAGTCTCACAAGATACTGCCTGCGAAATGAAATAATCTGTTAGGGTTTCAGATTAGGCATTCTAAATAACTAGATTAATTGTAAGAGCAAGGTCCTTAGGATTTATAATACAGCTACCTAATTGATACCATGTACATTGCTTAGGAATAAGTCCTGCTCACCCCCTCTGGTAGCATCATCTTGTTTCTGACTTACTCAAAATGGTTAGAAAACTCTTTGCAACAGCATATTGCATAAAATATTAATGGGTGCACAACACTGAGAGCTGTGCAAGAAGCCTGAAGGGATGATGATTATAGTCTTCTTGCATTTAAAAATCTATCAATTATTATTTAATTAGGTTGTTGATAGCATCTGAAGTAATCTGGGACAGTCCCCAAAGTGAGAGTGAAGGCTGGTCATTTCTCATTACCTGTGAAAACTAACATGAGCCCTCAGGAAATGCTGGAGTAAACCAGTAATGTCTTACGGTGGAAGACTGGGGTACAGAAGAAAAGATCAGGCTTTTTAGAAACAGTCCTTTTAAAAGGCTTTAAATTAATCATCTCCTTCTCCAAAATAGGACACTGCCCTGAACAACACAGTTGTGATACCTTCACTGTGAAATTCCTCTCATGATAGGCTGTGCACTAAAGGAAATTGCATCTCATCATCTCTATCTGCTCCCCTCTCTCACATACATGCACACAGACACAACTGGAGAGTTTACCACATGAAATGAACTGGCCAGTATTCATCAAGGCCCTGGGAGATGCTTAAATCCTTGTTGAGAGAAGATTCAGAACAGATGTGAAGAAAAAAAGCACAAAACAGTGTTTTGCTTTGTTTGCCTCTACATATGAATACTCTGTGATTATGTCAGTGAGTCCAGCAGCAACCAAACCCTTCCTTTAGCAAGCCAAATGTCCTCACTTTTGTATCAGAAATACCCAGTTTTCTGTTCTTCTCTCTAATATTAGTGTCTTATAGCACCCAAAGCTGTTATCCTAGAATTAGATCAAGTGCCAGAGCCACTTGACTGTGAAGTGTTGATGAGCACATGTGTTGAGCATGTGTCACAGATGGCACCTTGGAAGACCAGTGCCCTAGGAAACTGGCTAAACTGCTTTTTCTCACCTCCCTCTTAATTCCAGTCACAAATTCCAGATGCTTTTAGCAACAGTGGCAACAGTATCCCAAGAGTTGATATTGTCTTTATTAGCCCAAATGGTTCTTCCCACCTGTGATTTATCACAAAGTTCACCATGATTGTCCTGTAAGCAGAGCAACAGGACATGTGACATATGGGAAGGAGCATGTTGTGGTGTATTGTAGTTTCATTTTTGTTACTTTCTTGTTTGCCAACAACAGCCTTGATGTTTGCCACAAGCATATTGTAATTTCTGTGTGTGGTTGTCTCAGGGCACACACAGCTCTCTGAGGTAAAATATCCTATTCTTGTGTAATAATAACAAAATATTAACTTTGTTATTTTTCAGGTGGCAATTCATTCAGTTGTTGAAAAGCTCTTCAGGAGCATTTGGAGTTTACCCAACAATAAAGCACCTGTTGCCATCAAGTACTTTTTTGACTTTTTGGATGCCCAGGCTGAGAGCAAAAAAATTACTGATCCTGATGTAGTCCACATATGGAAAACCAACAGGTATGCCCATGGGATATATGCAGGGGGCATGTGCTTCCTGGAAACGTACTTGCGAAAATGGAATGTGTCACATGTGATCAGAAGAATAAGATGTGGTTTGGCTTTGTGGATAACAGTAACTTTAATGTATTGATTTAATACAACACAAACCACCAGAGCTTCCAGGTCTTCACACTCTGAAAGAAGTAGGTGCAGCTTGAGAGCATTATTTGAAGCTGGGTGCCTGACAGATGTGTGTGCTCCGTAGCCTTTGTTCCCTGACCCCTTTTTTAGTGTGAAGAAGCAGCCAGGAATGGACTTTGTTCCGTGAGTGCAGTTGCAATTAAGGACCATTTTAAAGCAGTTGTGCTGCTTGAGTGGCTGATTTTAAAGAAGTTTGTTCTTTCTCCTGACTAGTCTTCCTCTTCGCTTCTGGGTGAACATACTGAAGAATCCCCAGTTTGTCTTTGATATTAAGAAGACTTCACACATCGATGGCTGTTTGTCTGTAATCGCACAAGCTTTCATGGATGCCTTTTCTCTCGCAGAACAGACACTGGGGAAGGTAATGCTGCCCCTCCAGTCTTCTACTACTTTCTCAATCGATGTCTTTTTCAGCTGTATAATGATTAAGATGATGGAATCCTGGATCTGCTGATACTGGGGGCAGAATTGTCAGGGGCCTAATTAAGATGGGCTTCCATTCCTCATTGCTCTGTCTCCTGAGACTTTGAAGAATTTACCAGTAGACAGATACAGCTATGAGAATGCCTTATTTATAGGTAGCTGTTGCTTGTTTTCTCTGCAATTCAGTTCTGCACAGTGTGTATACACAATAGGTGGCAGAAGGTGGAAGTTTTAAGGTTTTAATGAAGTTTTAATGTAGTTTTAAACAAAGGTTTTTAAAGTATTAACATTATTTGATAAGTAGTTCAAATTTTGTATGCCACACACCAGTGTGCAGAAAACTCACACAATAAGCTAGTGGAAGCTGTAAGAATACTGAAAGACTGCTGAAGTTTGAAACAGTTCCTTTCACGTATATTAGCTGCTTCCTTTTTATATGCAAAATTTTTGCTAGAGCAACAAGCTCAGGAATCTTACATTCAAAAACTCTTTAGTATCGTGTCCAGAACTCTGGGTGTCAGAAATATTTAATTTTTCCCCAGGGTATTTTCCTTTTCTTTGGACCAAAGCAGAAAGCTTTTGTTCAGGCACATGCTGAACTTGCATACCAAGAAAAAAAGGCTAGAGACTTTTTAACCTAAAAAAATTTATATACAAATGGACTAATATCCTATGTGATGTAATCCAACTGCTCATCTGTTAAATAGCAAATAATGTGCTTATTTATGTTACTTTAGGAGTGAAGTATCATAAATTAAAGCTAATCACATAACTTCCTTGATGGGAAAACTGCAAATGAGCAGTTGTTAGGTTTCTGTGCTTAAAATCCACTGAGCAGTATTGTTGAAACAACAGCTCATTAGCTGTTTGAAAAGGGGTGCTGAAACCTGTTGCAGTAAACACCTTGTGACCTTTTAGTATTAAAACGTATTTACTTTCATGATGTTTACGTTTTTATCTTGAAACATCTTTTAGCCATTTAGAAAACAAACATTTAAATTACTTCATCACACATTGGAAACAATGGTGACAAGATATCACATGGTTGTGTCATTTATTGCCCAGAACTTAAACAGGAAACTACCAGCCCCCACTTTTACATTCTGAAAATCAATTTTCCAGGTGGGGCTGTGGCTCCTATCACAAGCATCAGCACTTACTTCCTCGAATGAGCCTAAAGCTCCAGGGTAGGTCAGTGCTGACATGGATTGTTGAAGTCCTGGGGTGAAAAAAAATCCCCTTGGCTGTGCATTGTCTGGCAGTCAGCTCTCAGCGCTCTCAAACCCCTGAGGGAAGGGAGTAGAAAGGACCAAAGAGATTTAGAGGAACCTTTGTCAGGACAGCATCTAACAAGAGTCTCTGGTGTCACTGCTGGGGAACTTCCCTTTCAGCAGTATTGCTGAATCCTGTATGTAATAGGGTATCAGCCTCGGGCTCTTTGGTTCAGTTTTCAGGCCTAGGGACCTGTAAGGAGAAAGTGAGAAAGCAAAATATGTCTGAGGGACGAAAGGTCATCACTCCTGATGTCAATAGAAATAATTACACGGAAACTGTCATGAAATACAATACACTGTTAGTGAGGTCCTGCCCCTGCTTTACATCTTTGTTTCATAACCTTGATTCCTTGCATATAACCACAGCAAAGAAAAATGAGTCACACAGACACAATTAGATGCAATTAACTGTGTGGAGGTGGAACCTTAGGAAATCTGTGCTGTGAAAAGTTACAAGGCTTCAAATTTTTTCGTTTAAGGAAGCACCAACAAATAAACTTCTCTATGCTAAGGACATTCCACTCTACAAGAAGGAGGTGAAAGCATACTACAAAGCCATCAGGGATCTGCCTCCATTGACCACTGCAGAGGTTGAAGAATTTCTAGCTCAGGAATCTAAGGTATGGTTGAGAAGCAGCAACTTAGTTTGCTTTCGTGTTAAATTTTTAAAAGGAGAAGTATCTGACCAGAACTGTTTTCTGTTTTAGAAACATGAAAATGAATTTAATGAGAAAGTGGCCTTGTTTGAAATCTACAAATACATAGTGAAATACTATGATGAGGTAAGCACATCTGCAATTTCTGCTTAATCCTTAATATGGGGCATGACACAATAACCATGGGCTGGGCTGCTGTGCGACCTGCTGGGTGCCACTGCAGAGGCGGCCCCTCCTTAATGCAGCCCAGGCTGCTCCTTCAGCTGATCTGTGAGAGGCCAGAGCAGTGCAGCCCCCAGGGTGGCTGGAGCCCCCACCCCTCCAAGGGGGCACAGGCCAAAGGTTTGTCAGTGCACCTTTACTCTCACTGCTGTATTGCAGAGGCAACAGCAATAACATGATCCCTGCAGTTTTGAGGAAGTTCCTTTATAGTCAAGGCTTCTTGTTTTACAGTGTTTGCAGAGTCTCTCCAAATGCCTGTCACAACTCCTGTGCACATGCTCCATTTCCCTGCAGGTTCAGAAATCAGATTAGACTGTAGCACCAGGGTTCATAATTTAATAGCCAGTGTGAAAACCTCAGTGGAGCACACAGCCTTACAGCAAGAGGTGTCTGCTCTTTTCCCATCATAGCCCTCTTAATGCTCTGCTCTAATAGTCTTTCTCTTAAAAAGAAGCAGCTATGGTTTCCAGTTCCTGCTATTACTAACAAAAGAAATCTTTTCTCAGCTAAAAGTACTTAGTCACAGGCTACCTCTAAGCTGCTTTCTAAGAAAATCTCTGTCCTCCACTTTGCATGATAGGATTCTCCACTCCATTTTGCTCCACATCCTTAACAGAGGCTGCATGTGCCTGTGCAGGGTCTCAGATAAGACCCAGCTGGGGTGTGTTGCCTGAAGGCCTCCTTATGCTTCCAGCAGGTTGTCTGGGTTTCCCAGCAACCAGGCCTTTCTTTCTTTCATCCTCAGCAGCACAGCACCAGCACTTGCTGTAGTCATCCAGCTCTGTCACCTGTTAGCTAGCTTACCACTTCAGATCTCTAACATCTTAAATTATCCGGATTCAGCATCAAATCTTTGCCTCTTGAAACAAGCTTGAGATGATACTCAAAATGGTATCACTCTTTATTAAGCTCATTAAAATGATTGATACAGGAGAATTCAGTGTACTTTCTAGTTTTAGTGCCCATTTTCGCTTTTTTGAAGCTAGTACTGGTTAACTTCCATCCTTAGAAGGAAATCTTCCCTCTGCTCTTCCTGTCTGGATTTTGACTGGGAGCAGCTAAACCTCTTCCATTGTTTACTGAGACCTGTCCCTGCATAGCATTGCCAGCAGAGATTTCAGACAGCAGTATTGCTCCATTCCATCACCTAGGCCAGAGCCAAGTGGGTGAGTTAGAGGAAAAGAGGTAGTTTACTGCCTTCAACTTATAGAACAGAGGAAGAGAAATAAAATATCACTTGCAAATTTTCTCTAGCACAAAAACTGGAGCACTGGCCTTGCCTCACACTCTGAGAGATGAGCATGTGTTGAATTTGTTTGGGGTTTTTTTGCTTGGCTCAGTCATTCTTTTGTGGAAGTGTTGCAAATCCCGTGATCAGAATGACTTGAAAGGAACGCTACCAAAATAAAGCGTTAAAGTCGGAAAAGAAGGTTTACAGATAGGCAGGCACTCAATGGATTTTTCTGTCAGTAGTTGTTAGAGTACAGAAAAGCAGGCTTTAAAAAATAGCAAGTAAAATAAACATTAAAAATATTATTCTCTCTTTTGCTAATTGTTAACAGATTGTCAGCAAACTCGAGCGAGAACGGGGGTTTGAAGAAGTCCAGAAACAGCTCCAGCAAGTAAAAGCCTTATTTGATGAAAAGAAAAAATGCAAATGGTATTGAGCAGAGCACTGACTCACAGCACCCCTGTGGGGGATTTGATATTAGCGCTACTGCTCTCAAAACTGTTGACTGACTATATGTACAGGGTTTGAAACGTTTGGACACTCTTCTCCACTCTGACCATTCCAAGTAATCTGCGATTGGGAATGAAATATGGGCAGGGTTACATATTCACACAGGGACATGTGAAAGTGACCTAATGTTGGCAGGGTCAGCATTTTTAGGTACTTGAACACACATAATCCTTTGGTTCAAAAATACTGTCTTGTAAGCTTTTTGCTTACTGTAAAATAAGGTCACAGGAGATGTGCAAAATACACTGTAAGTTCAGAGTTGCCCATGTGAACTTGCAAGTTGCTTACCTCTTTTTTTTAAGAGAAAAAGCTGATGTTTCGCCACATCCTTTCAGCAGCTTGGCAAACTGTGAGGGTGAGCTCCGGCTTCAGAATACGGGTCAGCTGCAGTTTCCTTCCTTCCAGTCAAATGTTTGCTAGTTCCTGTTCAGAAAAACAAACAAAAAACCCCACAAAAAAAAAAAAAAACAAAACCCACACCCAAACACATCAAAAACCCAACAACAACCTGGCACCAAAGTAGCACTTAGGATAAGTGTGTTTAGCAGAAACAGTGGGTCTGAGGTTGGTTGGAAGGACTTACCTTTTTTTGGGTTAGAAAGTCCAAAGTGAAGTGAACCACTGAGGGGAAGAGGTGAGGGGAGGCTTTTGGAGAAGGACATTCAGCCACCATCAGTCTGTGTTTACATTTTTGACCTTTCCATCCTTAAATAAGCTGTGAAACACTTGTGAGCAGCTTCACAGCTGAAAGTGCACTGCATCAGGACACTGTTGATTTGACAAAGCAGCTGATGATGGCTGCACTTTGGTGCACAAACCTGTACTCAGGTGCACAATCAGCCCATGCATCAATGCTGATGCAGTCCTGGCCAGCCTTGCCCTCTGTGTACAAGCGCCTCACGGACCTAAAGCCAGCATGCAGGGGGTCAGGTCAAAGGTTGGTTTAATAGTATTTAAGAACAGGAAGACTGGTGTAATCTCTGACTGCATTTGAGACACTGATACAAATGTGCTGGAACTGGGGTGGGGAGGGGTAACTGTCTGCCTTAGTCCAGCTGGAGTTTTTTAGGCTTGGCCATTTTGGAAGGAAGGTGCCCATCACATTTGCACTGGTGGCTAAAGTGAGCCCAGCTAAAAAACAAGTGCTGCTGGGATGAGGCTGGTGCAGTGGCTACTGAGCAAAGCCACAAAGGAGCAGCTGTGCCTCGGGATCTGCTACAGCACCAGCACAACCCTGCCCTCTACTACAGACCTGAAATGGTTTGTCACCATGGACTCTGCTTCAGTCACAAGAGGCACATTCTGAGATGCCACGTGCCCTTAGACTTGAGGTAAGGCATTCATGACAAGGAGATACATTTCCACACATTTCTGGAGGGATCCACCATTGGAGGTGAGTGGTGTAGCACAGTGGCCCACAGGAGAGGGAAGAGCTGTCACCTGCCTTGGCTGTGGGAAATGTGCCATGGGCTGCAAATGACACAGATGGCCCAGGTTTGGAACAGAAAGCCAGTGCTGGGGCTGTGAGCAGCCAGAGCTGGCTGCACAGGGCACCTAGGCAGCAGAGGGTCACACAGTGCTGCGTGTGAGGAGCCCCAGAGCTCAGGCATTGGTGCTAATGCTGCCTGCTCTGGTCACAAAGCCAGCTGGCCCCAGGCACAATCCCATGGCCGGCCACACACCGAGCACCTGTGGCAGAAGAAAGGCGGGCCGTTAATGTAGAGAAAAGCAAACACAAAAACGGTCCTGCTGCTCTGCCCCCTTCCTACCATGTGATTGCACAAGTTGTTCCTCTTCAATATCAGAGAGGGCAGCCACCAACCAACCCATACTGTGATGGCTTTGTTGGTTTTTTTTTTTTTTAATTCAAATCTTACACTTGCTATTAAGTTTACACTTTATACTTGATGGAATGTATGGCTTTGTTCAGGACACTGCACTACAATGTTGCAGTACTCTCAGTAGTTCTCTGCCTGGCACAATACATTTTGATAAGTTCAATTTTAATTGGAAAAAACCCCACCCACCTCTAACCTATCTTGCCCTCTGTCCTAAAGGAGTGGACCATGGTTTGACTGGCACTTAAGCTTGGAATACCTGCACGTAAGGGCTTGATTTTTATTGTTCTTAATCTAATCTTTTAAAGCAGCATCAAATAAATAGAAAAAGCACAGTAATTGATATTGAAGGAGAGGCAGGAGTGAATTACACTTTCCAGTTAGTTCTCTTCTACTTCAGGTGTTTGCTGTCAGTGCATTCAAATGAACTGTGATAGTTTTGTTCAACAGTAACCTTCTGTACAGGCAGAAAAAAGCCTCCAACATTTCTGCTTGAAAAGCTGTAAAATATAATCTGTTTGCGTGGGTCTGATCCTGTGAACTTCACTATATGTGTTTATATTGATGAGGAAATGAAAATCAGTCCTATTCTGTATTTGTACTACTGCTTGTTTGCTACAATAGCTTTAATGATTTCTAGAGATTAAGTATGTGTTGAAGCAGGCCCTGTAGCTTTACCTACAGCCTGGAATAGGATTATTGCCTTTTATTCAAGCCTCCTAAACAGTGTCACTCTGTTAGTAAACCATTTTTAAGTCATACTGGGACTTTGTAACCCATCAAGTGGATCTCACGAAGTGATGTGAAGTATAATTAAGTGATTGTGGCTCTTTTGGTAGGTTTGGGTCAGCACACAAAACATTGGCACATCTTCCATATCTGCAATTTGCCATTACTGTTACACAGAGAAAAAGAACCATCTCTGGCTTTTATGGATATTATGGCAACACAACAGTTCTAATCGCATCCTCAGAAATGAAAAGCAAACTTCTCTTCAACGTACTTTCCCATGTTTACAGGCAAACTGCTATGGCAAACAGCGTGTTTCTAACACTAGCTTACAGAGCATTATTTTGCAGTCATCTAGTTTGAAGTCAAATCTTACTAATGTGTAAAGTAATTCCTGTTGTACAGAAGTTAAGCTGTTGTTTAAAATGAATGGTTAAAAAAAGTGCAAATGACAAATACATGTTGGTGTTTGTATGGGTTTATCTAGAATAAAAGCATTTGGAGGTTAGTTTGATTGTGTACTTTAAAATGGTTACAAGAAAGCAAACACAGCTGGTAACAATTCAAGGTTGGTTTAGGAAGGGAGTATAAGACATGGAGGGGCATCAGGTGAGAAATAGTGCTGCAGCTCCAGCCCTCCAAGGCTCCAGGACAGAGCCATGCAGGTCAGCACAGCACTTCCATCACACTGAAATTGGGAAGAGGAATGACAAGGTACAATACAACATTTGATGATGCTGGAGAGGGGAGACACTGGCCTAAACTCCAGCAGCTGCTGAGCAGTGACCTCCTGCAGAGTCTGAATGAGGGGAATTCCCTGGGCTGGAGGATTCTCAGCTGCCTCCCCACCTGTGGGAAGCAGCAACAGGCCAGGGACAGACTGATCGTGCAGTGCCTGCCACACCTCCTCACAGCCTTCAGTATTTACACTTCAACTGCACCGCTTAAAGGCTCTAAGGGTGATGATAGTTTTAAAAAGCTAAACATGTTAAAAAGGAGGATAACCCAATAATCCTTCTTTCAGGAGAAGGTGCTTAAGGGGCAGGAAATAAGCTTTCACACTAAAAGCCTGAGACCAACTGGAAAAGGCAAGCCACAGACCCGGTGCTGACCATCATTCTTCCTCCTGCTATTACCCTTTTTCTGCCCTCCAAGTCTTACCTGGTTTGTATAAACCTCTCCTGTCCCCTGACATCAGAGAGCACCTTGCTGCCACAGCCGCAGCTGGGGACATACAAAGCTGCTGACAGCTGCTCTTCACAACCATTCCATGCTGGTAGATGCTGGTGATAATCCTATTTGTCAAAGCTGGCTCAGGCATAGAGAGTTACTTCGTACAAATTCATACTGCAGGAGGTAGCAGAAATAGCTTCTGTTACTTCTAATAGCTACACTGTTTTCCTCAGGGAAGTTTAACAAATTTCCCCAAGATTGCAAAGCCCTGGTTTAGGAATGGTATTTCCCAATTTAGTTCTCCCACTAACACACTGGAAACCATGCTCTGCTCTCCCACTGCCTTTCCTCCCTTCCCCTGGGGCAGGATGGAGAAGAGAATCAGAGGCAGAAAAGGTAAAGATCATGGGTTGAGATAAGAAAGAGTTACCGGAAACAGCAATGAGAGAAGAAAATTACCAGTAACAGCAACAATACTAATGGCAGGGGGTAGAAGGGAAGCAGATTCACACGTGGTTGCTCACTACATAGAGCCTGGCATGCTACATGACCCAGAAGGATCCCCTTCCCCTGATCCCGGAAAATGAGATGATGCAGAATAACCCCAGCTCCCAGCCATGGCCCCCTGGCTACTGCAAAAATTAACCCTGTCCTGGCTGGAACCAAGACAAATCCTTATACTTACACACTATGGAATATGAAAAATGCAGCCTCTGGAGACAACAGGTGAGTCAATGCCAGTGTTATTCTTTTGCTATTCCTACAGTCTAACAGCAATACTTAATAACCTATTACAAAAGATTGCACAGTCTATTCTCACTGTCCCATATTTTTGTTGCAGTATTTTGAAAACAACATCAGCAACAAACCAAATACAAACAAACAAAACCCAGTTTAAAAATTCCTACAATTTCAGGAAAGTCATCATTATGTGATTATTGGGGGAAAAAATTAGATAAATAATTGATCCTTCACAAAATTCTTTTACTGATTCTTTATCTTTGGACTGATAATGAACTGAAAAAAAATTAATCTTTTCAACCTAGAATAAATATTTTTGTTGTAGTTAACAAATTAGGGTAGGAACAAATACAGACTTATACTTACATAATGAGAAGGCAATTTGTTATACTAATCTGCTACATTATATTTAAAACCCCCACAATTATTGCCTATTCCCATTATAGAAATACAAGCGGCACATTGTCAAGGGTAGCCAATAGAAGTTTTCAGAGCTTTTAAAATTTCATTTTATCCTTTTTAACTGCATTAAAATACCAACCTAGATGTGGATTACAGCATTGTTAGTGATCAAAACTGCAACCCAGAGTAGCATACATTAACTTTCACATTGAAGGAGTAAGAGGATATTATCAAGTAAGTGTTAAAGGATTTATAAAAAGTTGTTCTAAGATTTTATATTAAATGTCAGCTTTGTTTTAAACAATCCAAACCTTGAAAAACAATTTTCAAAGTTTCTTGGGCTGAGATTTTTAATGTTTTGACTTTTTGGAAAAATACTGTAAAACAAACTTTATCAAGAAGGAGTCTTGGAAATCGTTCACAGAATCACAGAATGATTTGTGTTGGAAGGGACTAAAGATCAGCTGGTTCCAATCCCCCTGCTATGGGCAGGCACACCTTCCACTAGTACAGGTTGCTCAAAGCCCCATCCAACCCAACCTTGAACACTTCCAGGGATAGGGCATCCACAACTTCTCTGGACAACCTGTTCTAATGCCTCATCACTCCCACAGTAAAATATTTCTTCCTAATATCTAAACCTGCTCTTTTTCAGTTTAAAACCATTGCCCCTTGTCCTGACACTCTCTGGACACAGGAAAAGTCCCTCTTTTTTTTATAGCCCTTTTTAGGCATTGGAAGAATGTCTCCATGAGGCCTCCCTTGCCCTGCTGGCCATGCTGCTTTTGCTGCAGCCCAGGATGTGGTTGGCCTTCAGGGCTGGGAATGCACACTGTTGGCTCTGACCAGCCCTTCATCCACAACTCCCCCATCCTTCTCTGCAGGGCTGTTCTCACTGGCTTCTTTTCCCAGTCTATACTCATATTTTGGATTTTCCCTACCCAGATGCAGCACCTTGCACTTGGACTTGCTGAACTACATAATGTCCCCATGGGCCCACTTCTGGATGACATCCCTTCCTTCTCTTGTGTCAGCTGCAGAGCTCAGCTTCCTGTCATCAAGCCTGCTGAGGCTGTACTCGATCTCACTGTCTGTCATCGATGAAGATACTGAGGAGCATCAGTCCCAAGACTGAGCTCTGAGAGACCCCACTCATCACCATCCACTACCTGGACATAGAGCCATGGACCACAACTCTCTGGCTGTGTCCATCCAGCCAGTTCCTTATCCACTGAATGGCAATTCATCCATCAAATCCATGTCTCTTCAATCTGGAGATAAGCATGTCGTGGGACCATATCAAAGGCCTTAGAGAAGTCTAAGTTACATTTGTTGGTGTTCCCCTATCAACCATTGCTGTCACTCCATAGAAGGCCATAATGCTCAGGCACGATTTGCCCATAGTAAAGCCATGATGGCTGCCTTGGCTGCCCTCCTTGTCCTTTACTTGCCTCAGCGCACCTTCTAGAAGGATCTGCTCCATGATGATCCCAGACACAGAGGTGAGGCACACCAGTCTGTAGTTTCATGGTTCATCCTTTCTCCCCTTTTTAAAAATAGGAGCAATCTTTCGCTTTTTCTAGTCATTGAGGACATCACCTGATTGCAATGACTTCCAAACATAGCAACACATCAGCCAGTTCCCTCAGGACTTTGAGATGCACATCATCAGGTTTCACAGACTTGTGGCTATTCAGCTTCATCAAATCATCCCAAACCTGCTCTTGTCTTATAGTGGACTTTAATTCCCCCACACATGCCCAAAGGAGCAGGCACTTGAGAGAAGTGGGGAGTCTAGTGGACCAGAAACAAACTGTCTGCAATTGAATCCCAATATTGAGCCTGTAACTGCTACTATGCTAAGTATCACCAAACTGGTAACGCAAATTCAGGGTGCAGCCCCCTCATGAATGGCAACCCTGCATATCCTTTTTATGATTTCCAGTGAGAAAAGGCACTTTTGTCCTTATACCCAGCAGTTAAACAAGTTGAGCCACAAAGGGGTAACTATGCAGAATATATTTTATGCTATTCAGGCACATACAACCATGTTTTTGGCAAAATATGAAAAGCATGTACAAAGGATAAGTTATTGAAAGCTAACAGCATCAAGAGTGTGCAGATTTTATTTAGAGTCCTCGCTTTGTGCTTCATCTTCTCCAGTGATCTTATTTCTTGCCAAGTCCCTGTACCCCACCATTACCCGCTCTCTAGATGGTCCAAGATCTTCCAGCTGTTTTCTTTGTCTGGTTTCTAGTTCTTCCAACCGCTTGCCAAGCAGGGCAAGCTCTCTTTGATGCTGCTCCTCCTTGAAATTAAAAGGAAAAAAAATGTGGTTCTGTTACATTTTGCACACTTACAAGAGACCAAAATGAGCAATACATTCATTTTCTTTAAGCAAAATAAAAACTGTCAAGTCCAAAACATCCTTATTTGTTAAATTTTACTTGTCAGTGTTTTGTGGGTATTTTTCTGATATTCTTGATGAACAACATCAGGAAGAAATACATTTGCAGCTGTTCCTCCTCTCAGATGAAGGAGCACACAAACCTGAGGTCTCAGTAACTGTGAATCTGTAAAGTCAACCTGGTCAACCTCAGCCAGAGAGATTTTCACCCTCGGCAGCTCAGCCTAAGATGCTTTTAACCACACAAGAAATCAAGAGCAGCAATACTGCTTTGTAATAATGAAACCATGGTGGGAGAGCAACACTAGCATTTCTTGCTCAAAAGGAGCCATTTAAAGCCTCTGAGGGGAAGGACAAAGCATGGAGAACTGGTTTAAAACTACCCAGTTGTTACATTCTGTAATATATCCTTTGTCTTTCAAGTACTCTTTCCTATTGCAAGGAAGGGAACATCTCTAGATAACTCAAAATTTCTTACTTCAGTTCAAAGATGAAATATGCCTTCCTTAAGACCAAGGTCAGTAAAAAAGAACGGCTTCAGTACCCTCTTTTGCTGTATTATTTTCAAAACTTGTAATATATCAGCACCTGAAGAAAGGAGAAGGACGCTGCAGGCCCAGGAGGCAAGGCTGACGATGGCATTACACCGACTGGATTGAGTGACGGTATGTCAGGATTCAGAATTATACTCCGGAATTCATTGTGCCGACGTTGCAAGTCCTTTAGCCTCCTCTGGAGGCGAGCATGTTCTTCGGAGGAAACATTCTGTCTAGGAAATAACAGATTTCTTATTGCTCAAGATCTTTGTTACCCCAACACAGCAGCACAGCTCTCCATGAGTGCTCTGGTGTTTAATACCCCTAGTTTCTACCTATCCTTACACAGAAGAATTGGAAGGTAGAAGATCTGTGTATATTCTTTTGCTTACCTGTCTGTCTAAATGTCCCTCTACATATTTAACTATCTGCTCTATTATAGATTGGAGTTTACATAAATTAAGCTTTTAATACCATTCACAGTAGTGAGTCAGATGCCACATTAAATTAATTATTCAAATCAAGCCCTCCATAGGGGCTCAATGAAGAGAGAAAAACCAGGACTTCATCTTTCAAAGAGGATGCTCTGTCTGTTTCTCTTGCAATTCTGAAGTCTTGTTGACTTCCTTCTTTTAAAGGGATTCCTGCAACTGTGCCTATCATTTTTTCTCTTTTTCTTCATGAAGAGACAGCCCTGCAGTTGTCTCATAAGCTCTCAGCTGTCCATCCTAAACAGGACCTATGCAAAGAATTCTAGTGCTGTAAAGGCCATTAGACTGGACTCTGGTTACTAATCTACCTAACTCATATCTTCAAAAATACTTCATATTTGTAAGTCATACCTTTGAGCATATGTAATTTTACAAGCTAAGAAAAAGCACAGTTTATTACCTATTTAACACTTGATTTTCTTTTTCTAGTTCTTCCATCTTGGCTTCCAAAAGTTCTATTTTTTCACGCATCCTCCTTTGTTTATTGTCATTGAGAGTCTTTCTCTGTCAACAGATGTTTCAAACAGCTAAGTAATACGTTAATAGATTAGATCCTGTAAAAATCAAATCTAAACTGTATGCAGTTTCAAGCTGTGACACTTTATAGGATTTTCCTTCCCTAAGAAGAGATGTTGTGTTGTTTCAAGGTGCTTAGATTGCCATGCTGGGAAGCAGAAGAGACGGGAAATGATCCACAGTTGTGAATGAAAGAGGCACAGCTGCCAGTCACTCGTTGGTCAGTGACCAGCTGTGCTAACAAACATTAATGGTATCTGAGAATCACAATAGTCATCCTTTAAATGACCATGTATAAATGACTATAAGCATAATCAAAAAAGTATGCTTTATTTTAACCCCTCATATTGATCTTAACTTTTCATGACCTTAAAAGATACTGGTAGGTTTCATAACCTATGTTCAATGTATAACACTGCTAATTAATCTTGAGGTTTTACAAACAACCTGCCTTTCCTTTCAAATTATTTCATAAAAAGTAAGCTTAGGAGAAGAAATAAAATTTTAACATGCCATTAAGGAAAAGTAGAATATTATTTGTCTAGTATCTAAAACATCATCCTCCCTAATCAAAGGGTCCATGTCTTAAATAACCATCAATGCACACTTGTGTGCAAAGAAAGCCTCACAAGATCTTTGATGGCATTATAACAAAGTTGTCAGCTGTAATATTCTTTTGCATGTCACTTCAACCTATTTCTATGCTAATCTTGAAGAACCCAATATATTTAGTTATTGTATACAACAGACAGCAAATAAACTCTTAACGTTGAAACAATTCTAGCTGGCCAACATAAAGTTGAACTTTACAAAGGCTGGATCATTCAAAAAGAGACAACATGCCTTTTTCTGAGCAACAGCAGCTCGACACAGCTTGTTCTTCATTTGCTTGTATTTCTCTTCATACTCTGTGATGTGCTGAGTAAGCATTTGCTTCTCCTGCAGCCATTCCATACGTTGGTATTCTGAAGTCCTTTGGAAAAATCAGGTTAAAAGATTAAGAGGTTATACAAACAAAGCAGCACGCTCAGTTAATGCCTTAAGGCTCTTAAAATAGATGCATTTCTTTCACATCTCCTACTTTTATATACTTAAAGCATCTGACATAAATTTGATTATGTTAATCTAATTGTGACTACAACATTTGAACCAGTGCATTCTCCTACAATTTCTTCAACCATGAGGCAAATTTTGAAAATGGATTTCAAGAAGCTACCTGTTGGTGCCTTGTTGGATTAGCATGCTGCCAAACCACCTATAGAAATTTCCTCAGTTCAGGTCAGACTATCAAATTGGAACACAAGAGCAGATGCCTATTCCAAACATCAGTTGTCAGAAGAGTTGACAACTACCTTCTCTGTTTGGGAGACCAGTGTGCTGCCCTGTGGGATCTACTAAGTCATTGTAACAGACTTGCTTAGGATGTGCTCCCAACCAGAACAAACGCCAGCTCAACAGGAAGCTCCCACTAATATGGTTTCTAGACAACATTCCAGCTGAACACACACCACCAATGGCATATGTTATCTGTTTAGACTTTTGCCTAGTTACAACACACTAAAATTAGGCTGTGTTCTCTAGCAGTGTATAGGAAAGGAGCCAGTTTCTCCATGCTGCCTTATTTGTTTGGGCCACCTGCACTGTGAGTCAAAGCAGACAAGAACTAATGGCATATTTAATTCCATTATTGTTAAAAATTAAAATCAAATGGTAAGATTCTATGTAGCAGATTTTAAGAAGACCAAGGCTTGGTATTAGTGCATCCACACTACTCCAGTGCTGGGCAGATGCAGTTTCCCTACAGGGACTCTGAATGCATCTCCATAAATTTCTCACCAAACTGCCTCTCCCTTCTCCACAGCAGAAATATTGGGCATCATTCATTTGGGAAACAGAGTCCTGGTCCATGTGCCACCTGTCATGGCTCTTTTAGTTGATGCAGCATTGCTTGTACCTCCCTCTTGACTGTAAATAACTACTAGCACTCAGGAACCAAAGCACTTTGGACAACACTGCTTAGCAATAAAAGGATTTCAGCTGAGGCAATGGTTAAAAATGCTTGAGTGGTGTGTGAGGTGTGGTTTCTTGAGGTGTTCTGGGGGTTTTTTTGTTGTTGTTGGTTGGTTGGTATAAATGCCACCAACATTGTTGCCAAAATGCTAAACAAGTACCTGTTTGAGCTTACCTCTGATCTGTACCAGTCTCACAGTTTCTCTCCAACTCTTTTTCTCCGTTCACATTTTCATTTCTAAGCTTGACACAGCCAGACATGCAGCTGCTTTGCCTACTTATGCTGTATGCTCAACTGGCACTACTTTATCTTATGCTTTCTCATCTTTTGGTCCCAATTTCACTTCCTCTTGCCTTGGTGCAACTTAACTCTTTGGTATTCAAGCTCATAACAATTTACTGAACTGAGGAAGGATGTTCTATCACTCACAGATTCATAAAAGCATTGGAAACATGACCCAAGGCTGCCAGGATAGCAATGGCTCAGACCTGCAGCACTTACATGCAGGCTACAAAGCTGCTTCATTTCTGCAATATCAGCATTAGTGCATCTCTCAGTACCTACATACTTGTACAATGATCTCTGAGGACTGACAAATTCCTTCCACTGCCTTCCCAGGAAAACCTAGTCCTGGTTGTAGTGTGATCTATTAATATGTAAATGACAATAACAGTCTCAAGTAACAGCAACTATCTCACTCGAGGTGAGTACACCTCCCTAAAGCCAACATCCAAAGTTTTTAATGTGCTAGTGACATACTCTGCAGTCCAAATGCAATAATATCTTCAAATATTAGATTGAAAAGCACTGCTTAAACTAATGACAATACAGAAGTTGCAGTACCAATTAGTAGCAAAAGAGATGTTAAAACAAAGAGAAGTTACATTATACCTTTGGAAGTTTTATACTGAATCTGAGACACTGACTTTTTAAAATGCCCACCACACAATAATCCAGTACAAGTTAGACACATATTTGGTTACTAAACTAGGAAATTCTGAAAAGCCACTTCAGGCTGACAAATTGATCTTTAAATTCCATGAAAGTGTGCTTTTCTCTATTGAATCTGAATAAAATTTGGCTTCCCTCACCATTTATTAACTTCCTTCACCATTTATTGTCATACTTTGATGGTACGCGGTCAAGCTTATGCAAAAAAAGGAAAGTGATGATTTTTAATTTTGATGAGAGGAACTATCCTTTGATGAGAAGATAATCTATAAGCTTTCACTTACCTCATGTCAGCTATAAGTAGCTAGTGGAAAAGGGAAAGAAGTATTCACACCTACTGACTGGGACTGTGGAACCTTATCATGCATAATACAATGCTTGAATGCTCTTTGTCTGAAACTCCAGATCCATTTATACCTATAGAGGTTTGACACTCACTTCAGTATAAGAAGAATTTAGTTTGATGCAAGCAGTGTATCTCACTAATCAATAACTAATTTTAACAGATACATTACAAACTCCTGTTTTTAAAGCTGACATTAGGAAAGCTTTTATATATACTATGCAATAGAATGTACAGCCATTTTTACAACTGTCCCATATTTACTGTTAATTTTAACTTTCTGATTTTATTCAGAAGCTACAATCCACAGTTAAGTAATCCACATGAGAAAACACAAGCAGCATGAAAAGTAAAGACAAAAGAAAAAAATTACTTCTCTGTTTCCAGTTGAGCCTTCTCTGCCTGAGCCCTTGCATGTTGACATTCTTGTTTCAATCTCTCTATTATTTCCTTCAACTTCTGATTAGATTCCAGCAAATCATTTTCTGATTGAGAAAGTGAGGCAAGCTGGAGTTGGATATCATTTATTTGCTACCAAAACAAAAAAAGATTTTTTCCATTTCAGAGGTATGCAAATAACCAACAATTGATTTTGAGATACTGAGACAATGCAAAATGGAGACACCAACTAGCTTTAGCTTTTCATTAGCATTTTTTTACTTGTTTCTTTTCTCTTTACTCAACAGTTTCTCCAGAAGCTTTAAAGTAAATCACTGCAAGACAAAGGGCTTCTATTGTAATTAAAATAAGAAAGGTAGGAAGGACTCTTCTGTCACTGAAGTGTCTCCCAGAACTTCAGAAATCCAGTGCTTCAGCCCCACAGGACCATGAAATGCTTGGTAGCAGAGCTGTGGTACTGTCCAGGCTCTTCTATCTCATAACACACAGTGTGTTAGAGCCAACAGTGACTGTACCAATCAGTTCACAAAACACAAAAGCACTGGAGAGCCCAACCTCTGCAGCCACCATATAGAAATGAAAATTTCCCTTTCCTTTCCCCCCCCCAACATGGACATTTAGATCCCTCAATTTCTGATTTCTGAAGGAAAAAAATAATTGTCTTGAACTTCAAGTGCACACAGCTTGCAGAGTACTTTGATGCACAGCTATTGTTATTACCTACTAAATAACATCACAGGCAAGCAGGAGTTAAAAAAAGGTTGATTTTTAACACTGCCATCAATTGACTCTGCAATAGAAATATACATCTTTACACTAGTTTGTTCATTTATGAAACATCTGTTAAACACTTGAAGAACCTCAGATGAGAGATGCAGTGTAAATGCAAAGCATTACCTAGAAACAATTTATAAGTCTCCATGGCAACTGAATCTCCAGTTTAATAGTGCATAACCATATTCAATATACCAGTCTATAAACATTCAGCTTTGAAATTCCTGGTACCCACAAAACACATGAAGCAAAAAGCTGTAATCCATTTACAGAGGTCCAGGAAAGCATGATTGATTTCTGAACGCTTCTCCTTTAAATATCTGAAGTACACATTTTGTCCCTCAGGGTGAAAAAAAAAAAAAGGCCTTAAAAATACAATCTAATCTTCAAACACAGGACATGGTAACTACAAGAAAGAATGTATTTCCCTATAAAACATTACAATGCAATAAAACCTTACCTGTTTCAGATTAGCATTTTCACTTTTTTTTTCTTCCAGCTCTTTTGTCTGCATAGCTTGCTGTTGAATTTTAAATCTAAAATTGTGCAAAACATCCTTATTTTTATCTACTCAAAATACAGATGCTACAAATAAGGACAAGTCAGCCTGACAAATAAATTTGAAAGCATTATTTGAAAGGCTGATAAATATTTAACTTAAGAAGTATTTAAAAATCTATTTCTATTCATTCTTAGAATTCACATAGGGATAAGACTTTTGGGGTATGATTCATTTTATCATGCTGACCTACATACAAAAACTATAGTAAGCCAAGTAAACTCCCAACCATAATAACCAACTCAGAGACATCATAGTAGGGTCTTAACTTGCCAGTTACTGCTATGGTCCCATTGTGGAAAGAGAAATGGTTTAGTCTAACAGTGGGGCTATGCCAGCAGCCAGCACTAAACCAGTTCTAACAAACATGTATTGCCAAATTATTACTTCAAAATGGTCATTGAAAATAACACTTAAAGGTTTGGACAAAACATGTTATTTTTTCAAACATTTTTAATTCTGTACCTTTTTTTGCAGAGTGCAGAAGATAATTTTGTTTAATCTACTATAAGGAACATTTAATAATGAAGATTTCTGTATCTATGAACACTAAGCTTTTGTACTGTCTACTGTAAAGACATTAAGGGGGGAAAATGAGAAATTTGTGCTAAGATTAGAAAGGCCACACTACCGCAAACGCTGAAGTTCCTTTCTGCTAGATTCTTCTGCCATCTGCACAGCATGTAGTTTCTCTTCATACTGATCCTTTTCAGATTGTCTCCAAGAATCTTGTTCCAGTTTCATCTTCTCTAGATCAGCTAATCTGTTCTCGAGTTCTAACCTGCATTATTCAACATGCACACAAGAATCATTACAAAATGCCAGAAGTGTTTAGTTAAGAGTGACATTCTTAAAAGTGACACAAAACAGTCCTCTTTTAGAAGCTGAGGAGGAAATAAATAGGCATACTTTTCATTCTGTAAGGCTGCAATCTTGTCAAAAACTTCCTCTTTGGCAGCTTGCACTTTACGAATTATCTCCCGATCCTTTTCTACTAAAAGCACTTTATGATGTTCAACAGCTGCAGTAAGAATTTCCTTGTCGGACAGCAATCCTGCACATTACATTAAAAAAGTTAAACATGTCATTATTGATAAGAACCTGCTGAAATCCTGTATTCAAGTTTATAAATTCACAAAAGAGAACTAAAAATCTCAATGCAAATGACAGAATGACTGGGGGAAGGGGGAAAAAACAAAACATAAGAAAACCAGAAGAGACCTTTCTTGGTATAACAGTGATACTTCTAAAACTTTTGAAAAGTAACCATTACACTGGAATCATTGTCTACAATAGTTTCTTACTTTAATAAACAAAAGTAGTTAAACAGTTGATATTATTACAGATTTAAACTCTAGAGCAATTTATACAAAGCACTTGTGTCTGGATTTAAAATTTTTAAAAAGTGTTCCACAATAGCCATGGAAAAGTCTTACACAAAAATTTTCATTATCTGGAAAAGTTTACAGTAAACAGTAACTGGTTATCAGTGAAACCAGTAACTGGGCCACAACAAATCTCACATTTTAATTCACCTATATTACCAAAGGAGGCACTTCTAAAACTATGACTCTATAGGCAGGGATAAATGATGCAAACTAAAATCTCATGACTGACACCTATGTTCACTGGCAAATAAGCCAACATGCTCTAACAGTGACTGACTTCTGGTTATTTAGCTAATTCAGTAGTGCAAATGGAATTCCATAGTAAGTTCAGGTTAACTTAAATCTTGTCTGTATTCAGTTTCGTATTTCATAGGGCTCAACATTTTCAGTTTGCAATACACTGTAAATATATTATCAATACAGAAAACACCGTGTATTTGTTGCTCTTAGCAAACTTAATATTAAAGCAAGTGAACAGAAACAATTACTTCAGGAAGACAAAGGTACTCTTTGGGGCTATGGCAAATGAGTGAGGACAGGTCTCTTTAAAGCTGACTAGTGGTTTAAACACAAGTAATACCAGAAAGTTTCGGCCTTGTCACTCTAGAAAGCTATTTCAAGTTGCCTGCATACTCAGCTGCATCAGGTATCTTAGAGCAATGCCTATTTTCTTCAAAGAATGAGCTAGGTATTTTGTTTCATGTGGCAGCCTTATGCAATTGGTACCAATTCCACAGACACAGAATCAAAAAAAACCCCCAACCACTGAAGCTCTGTGGCATGATAAGGTTTCAAGCAGAGTATGAATGACTTGAGAATTTAGCAATAACAGAAAAAAATAACCACATGAAGTATATAATTTGAAACAGATTGGGCTCAAGTTATGTCACGAATGTACTAATTTACATAAATGAAAAACTGCTCTCAATTGTTCTTTGCCTAGTAGAGCAAGTGAAACAACACAATTATTTCAAATACCAAATGAACTGTCAGATCTATGACCTAGACCAGAACGTGACTGGGGAGTGTCCAGAGGAAAAAAAAATTGTATTATTCTAGCCAGAAGTAAACAGATAAAATAATTACAAAATAATTTCATACTTTACCATCCATTTCACTTTGAATCTTCTTTCTCGCTCTTTCAACTTCATTCTTTGTTCTTGCTGCTTCCAGTTTGGTATTTGTTACTTCTAACTTATGTGAATGCTTAAGTTCTTTTACCTATGAATTAGTAAAAACCAACATCAAATTAACTATAATATATTTGTATATATTTACTTCACTTCTGACTAAAGATATCTCAGAGTCAAGCTAAAATAAAATAAAACTTAATCTCCATAAGTAAATCAAAACAGTGATATCCAAAGCCAGAATATCAACAATTTCCCCAAGTACTTTCAATTTGGTAACTACTTATAGGCCCCCTGGCCTCCTGGAGTGCTACATTAGTTTCTTAAAATCCAGGTCTTCATAGTTTTAAAGTGCACTTTAAATCAAATACTGCTCTACAGACACATCAAATGGCCTCATAAAAGTAGGAGCTTTAAGAACATCCAATCAAAGAAAATTACTGCTTGCATGGAAACTTTCTATAGTTTAGGCATTTGAACGCAGTAATTACACGGTCAATGCGAATTAAATATCTGGAGGAAAGCGCTTATAATGAAAATCCATTCACAATGACAAATGTAATTACAACCTGCTAGCATATACAAGTGGCAAAAGGTTAAGAATGACACAGTAGCTTATTAAGTAACTACACGGAAGATTTAGTTGCTTATATATTAAGTTGATAGCACTTCAGGGCAACTTGAAAAGATTTAAGGTGGCTTTTTTAAGGCAGAAAATCTGGAAGACAAACACGTGCACCTGTGCTCAGGAACAGGTTTGAGTAGGAGCAGAAGCAGGTGGAGGTTAGTATAGTAAACCTATTTTCCTCCCTTTGAGAAACATCACTGGAACATTTTGTTTTGTCCTGCTTCTGGAGGGGAGCAGAGAAGACCAGCTGATACAAAAAATAAAGACTGTAACAATCTTCTATTTGTTTTGGGAGTCTACTGAAAAACGTTCCTGTCTCCACTGGGAGAAGTTTTCCCCTCATATTTAGCATTCACAGGGGCCAAGTACGGTGTATTACATATAGGGGCTTTAAATAGGGGTATCGCTTATCTCTTAATCCTATGGTAAATTAGAACTTTCTTTTAATGAATGATCAAAATTC
>VWYP01025872.1:101297-210489 GCA_013400435.1 Pycnonotus jocosus | reverse complement strand
AAAAAGAAAAAGAAAAAAAAAGGGGCGGGGGGCAGAAAGAAAGATCAGTTTAAAGCTTTAAAGAACAGCTGTTTTCATGAACGTTAAAAACACAAATATAAAGATACCACTTCAAGTCTTGTTCTGTTCAGGAAAAAGACCTAGAAGATGGAATAATAAGAACATAACTTCAATCTTAGAAATACTTTTAGGTATGACATTTCTCCTGTAAAGTCACATATTCTTTGTCTTTCAGCTGAAACTGAAGGGAAAATTCCATACTTACTTTAAGTCACAGCAGAAGACATTGTTACTTTAATCTTAGTGTAAAATAGAAGCAGAAAAACATAACAGGATGTGAAAAACATATTTCAGATACCACAGAAGTACTTACTTGACCAGCTAAGGAATTGACTTCTTGTTCAGTTTTGTGAAGTTTGCTAGTTAAGAGAATGTTTTGCTCATGACTTGTCTGCAGTTCTTTCTCAATTCGATCAACCTTTAGTTCAGCAGACTTCTTTTCTGCCTTGAATGAAGGAAATATTTTTAAGATTTTTGGAGCTGGGGTGCCTCTTATGACTCATTTGAAATGTTTGATTCATCTGGGATTTCAGATAATACTGACTCATTATCATATATAATATGATATATAAATTATAGATATTCATCTTTGCTCAACCATATATTCCAATACAGAAAGAGTCTTGAATTTTACTCAAAAGTCACAACTGTTTTTACTAACACCTCCTACACAGAATCACCTCCATTTTCAATCCTCCTTGATAAGGGGTGGTGGTAATCTGATTTGGTTAGGAGGCAGCAGGTGTGCTTACTGGGCTGTAAACAGTGTAACTACAAATGGTGCTCAAAAAGGTGTAATATGCTGGCCTATCCAGTTATACTGATGGAAGAATTAACATCCTGGAGAGGAAATAAAATGCAATTACTGTACTACAGACTCTCATCTTTACAAGACAAGACCCTGATCTTTACTGAATATCAAAAAGGTAATCTAATACATGATGTCAACTTCCTTTTTTTGAACACTTCTGTTTTTGGCAGGGCTCTCTTTAAAGCTAAGAAGATTACAGCACTTTTTGAGTTGAGATCAGAGCATTTTGTAACTAAGGTGTACAGCACTGATAATAGTAAAAAAGAAAATGAACCATCTATCTGCATCCTGCAACTACAAAGAACCTAGATGAAAAGGCTTTCTACCTAGAGAGGTAGCAAGAACTGACAGAAGGTCTGAGGACCACAGATGAGGAATTCAGTGGAATGCTGGGAAAAGTGCAACAGGCCAGAAATACTAAGGAGAACAACAAGGAGAGCAACAGCCAAGTACTGAACAACTGCAGTAATGTGTTGGAGAAAGAGGTATGGGTGAGCAAATAAGAAGACAGATGAGGAAAGGATTAAAGAGAGGAGCATCATGTGACATTTTTTAAAAGAACAGAGAATTTACTACAGCAGATTATTACCATATTGGTTTCTAACTCCAGCTAAGTGTCAAGTGCTGACATGACCTTCTTACTGACTACAAATATGGATATGACTTGCTTGTTTGGAAAGGAGATCATTTAGCAGAATCTCTCACTTGAGAGACTTCCCGAAGTTGAACTGGCAGTGCCTGACTGTCAGTCAACTACAATTTGATTTTAAATCTGAAATGTGAAAATTCAAATGGTGGAGTCAATTTATTATCAGCAAAATTATCAGTAATTTCAGTGACAGTTCTGTCAGGCTGTGTTATTCTTACTACACTCTACAGGGAGGCAAAATAATAAAAGAAAGTCTTACCTCTAGAGACCGCATCATGGTCTGCATCTCAGCTAACTGTCGTGCTTGTACTCTTTGAACATTTTCTGCTTGCACAACACAGTTGTGTCTTTCTGCTCTCAGTTCTTCTACTTCTGCTTCTAAGGCTTTCAATTTCTGACACAGTTGTGCCTTTTCTCTAGAAAGTGCCTCCACACGTTTACTGTCCCTTGTGGGATCAATGCTAAGCAGCTGATTATGGAGTTCTTCCTTATCTTTATCCAGTCGTGCAATCTGATAGTTGTTAATCAGAAAAATAAAAAGTTCTTACATTGGTTAGATGTCAGGCAGCAACAATTATGCAGTTAACAATTCAGAAAAGAGCAGCAGTGGACATTTAAACATTCATGTGCTTAGAGCAGGAAATTCAAAGCAAGACCGCCTGAATGCCTGTAATTAGTGTGGTCTTTTTGAGACCACTACAGAGCACAATACTAATTGATATCCTCATTAGCAAGCTGGATGATGGCATGGAGTCACATTCAGCAAGCTTGAGTATGACACCGAACTGGGGGGAAATGGTCAATCTGTTGGAAGGCAGAATTGCTATCTAGAAGAATATGGACAAGCTGAAAGAATGGACAGAACTGGGTCCTCTTCAACAAGAGGAGCAGGTCATGCATCCAGGATGGTGTAATCCAGTGCAATAGTACAGGCCCATAGCAACTGTCTAGGAAGCATCTCCATGGAAAAAGATCTGGGGGTCCTAGTGGACAACAAGCTAAACATTAGTCAGCAGAGCACTCAACTCAGTCCCGGCAGACTGGAAGGAGGATAACTAGCAGATCAGGGAAGTGATCCTTTGTCCCCTTCCTGTACTGGTAAAGCTGTATCTGGAGTTTGTGTCATGTCCAAATGGCCACTAAGGTTCAGAGGGTTGTGGAACATGACATACAAGGACAAGCCAAGAGAATTAAGCCTCAGCTTGGAGAAGAGAAGAAGATGCACTGTGGTACGAAGAGAGGCAACAGGCACCATTTGGAACATGTGAAGTTCCAATTCTGTATTATGAAAAAAGTTTACCCTGAAGATGGTTAAATACTGAAAGAGTCCAGCCAGAAAAATGATGGAATCCCCATCCTTGCAGATGTTCAAGACTTGGCTGGACATGGTCCTGAGCAACCTGATTGCATTACACTTCAATATTTTAAGCAGGATTTTGGACTAGACAGAGTCTCTTCCAACTCACCTTATGATTCCACTATATCATAATTACAACAGAACTCAAATCTGCTAATAACTCCAGACAACCAGCATGACTGGGCCCCAACAGACAACAAACAAAACAAAAACACAAAAAAGAAAAAGACACACAAAAACCCCAAGCAAACAAAAAAACCCCGTAACAACAACAAAAACCTAACTCTCTCTTACAAGGTAGTGCAAAAGGTACAAACTAATTAACAAACAAATACATAGACTGTTATATTTCAAAATAAGTTACATGGACTGAAAATGAAAGAGGGGGCAAAAGAGTAAGAAAGAATGGCATGTAAGAATTCTCTCCATATTTGGAGACTAATCCAAACTCTGATCTGCAGCAGTCCTTTTAAAAGTTTCACCAGCATTCTCTACAAACAAACCTGATTTCTGCAGCAAAAGCCCTCCAAGTTTTATGAGGAGATTCAATTGCATGATTTGGCCAAGCCATCATTTAAGAATTAGGATGTTTTTATAGCCTCCTTGTGCAAAATCACATGGAATTTAAAAAGCCTTTGAGAGAAACCAGATCACACTGTGCCCTGGGCTCAAGGTAGTTTCACTGTGTGTAAGTGTGCTAATTAGCTGCAGGACTAGCACAGACTCAACAGGCCCATGAGAGAGGCAGGCTGTAAAGCAGCATGTGGGTTTAGCTCCAGGAAGGACAACTGTTCTGCTTTTAATGCACTGCATTTACAAACTTGGATTGATTTTGAAAGTGACGATTGCTTTGATTTGTGTCTGATGTTTGGAGTAATACATTTAAATCTGGCATCTTAGAATATATGCTTCCAGACAAATACTTAAATGGATATGCAAATGACATCTGCAACTCATTTTCAATGCTGTATATATTTAAAACATAAATAAACTCGCAATTTATTTAGACACATACACTTTTGAAAGTCCAAAGAAATGAATGAATGGTTTCTTCAAGAGATGATATTGAAATAAAGTTACCGAAGTTTTCAGTATCCTTTTGAATATCACCATCTTGATCCAAACTGAGATCATGGCAGGTACATTGCAAAATGTACCCTTATCTGCTATTAACAATATCTTCCTTGATAAGTTGTCACATAAGTAATTTAAATGTACATTGGTTACTCAGATAATTTATTAGTTTCAAATCAGCATCGTGTCACAATTTCCATCACAAATGTGATTAAAATCACCATTAAGCAAGTGTACTGGCAGTCATTTGCCAGAAAGCAAGTTATTCTTACTTTTAATAGCACAAATAATACTGCAACCCATCCCTGAACAAATCTACAGAGGCAGCCTTAGGCTAAGTCACAGAAGTGCTTTGAGATTTAAGAGAATAGAAACAAACATGAAATGGAGTGGAACTGACAACCCTTCAAGTACCGACAGTTTCACAATGTTCAAGCAGCTTTGTCAGAGGTACTTTCTAAGCTATACTATAATATTCTACATACCTCAGCCTCATATTTTATTTGCTTTTCTTCTAAAATATGTGCATGTTCTTCTTTTTGATGCTCAAATTCTGATATCAGAAAGGTATGGTCATAACGTAGTTTGTTATATAGTGTTCTGTATTTTTCTACTTCCTAAGTTAGAGAAAAAAAAAAATCAATTAAAAGTTTTCAAATTTATTTCCTTTAAATGTCCACACAATGTTCCTATTGTTTTACAAGTTATCTTTGATGAACTGAATGTCACCTCCTCCCTCTTCCATGATTTCAACCTTCCCTGCCTGGGACAACAGTATCAGAAAAATAATGTCCTATTTTGCTCCCCTTTCAATTTTAATTTCCCTTAAGGTTTTAGGAATAACTATGAAGCAGTGATCACTACCCTAAATGAAATAAAATTTCAATACTTATGACTTACATTTTCTAGCTTCTGATAACGCTCTCTCATAGGAGACTCCAATTCCTCATACATTTTTGCTTTTAACTGTTCTAATTTTTGAGGAGTTAGCACCTTAAAACAGAAAAGTATCACAAATAATTAGTCATATTCAGTTATTTACACTGTGATAGGTCACATAGCCAGAAATACAGTATTTCAATTTAGGAATTTGATTTTAGGATTTCTACTTAATTTTTTATGTTTTTCTAAAGGAATTTCAATAGTAGTTACAGAAGTAAAAAAACATTCTTGAACTAAAAATATTCTGGTAAGATAACAGAAGCATTTGGAATGTCAGCATTTATCAGTAGAAGCTACACAAATTTCGGGCTCAAGTGCCAAGAGATTTATCTCCTTTGTGGGGGATGGAGGAAGGAAAAGTAGTCTCACATAAAAGATAAAGAATTAATGTCTAACCTAAACAATAAGTGAACCAACCCAAAAAGATCTAAATGAGCAACACCAAACAGTTATTTGCAAAACATGTGTGTTCTCCAGCAGATACATGGGTATTTGTTTGAATGAAGAAAAACATCAGGAAAGATTCCTTGCCTTAAGCTCCATTCTGGATGGTATTTTGATGAAATGTCTTGGTATGGTTCACATAGCAAACTATCTACCAAGAAACAGAGTTTGAAAAAAAAAATTCGTCCACAACTGTGACATATTCTTATTTATTCTACTTTTCTTTCACTTATCTGTACCCTGAAGTCCCTGGAACCTAGCTCTAGTTATGGTACTGAGGCACATCTCCTCCATTCAGAGTGTGGGATCCTTTGGTTAGAGACTATATTTGTTTCCTAAGAACACGTCCTGCATCGCTTTAAGGAAACAAGCAGGTCCATAGACTGTCACCCAAGTTATCTTAAATGTTGAGGAGTCTTTTTGTTTGATTTCACTTCGGGATTTTTTAAGAAAAAGAAAGAAGAAAGCTGTGATCACAACAAGAAACAAATATGTATTTTTCTAGTCACTTATCCTAACGGGTTTAGGCACCTAGGTTTCCCTCCAAGGCAGATGATTCTCCCGTTAACAGCAGAGCAAGCACAGACAGAGACAGTCTTACACAGCACCTAACGACAGGATTTGGATGATTCAGTTAAACAAGGAAACAATCATTTCAACTCATAGTCACTCTAGAGAGAGCCATTTACTTGGACTGGGTGAATTTCAAGACATTTGAAATATATCCAAGCTAGGTATATGCATGCTGCATTAACAGAAAAAAAAATGTATGGCCCTACTACAAGATAAAAATACATACCAAGTCCTTCCAGTAAATTATCTCACCTGCAGCTTCACTTGTTCCAGCTCTTGTGTTTTAGCCAGCAACTGATCTTGAAAGTCAGCAAGAAGCTGCTGAAATTTATCATGTACAGTCTGTTTTTCAACTAACAACTGTTTCAATTCATCTTGTGATTTGGTATAATCCTCTTGTAATCTGAAAGATAACATACATATTTATATTCACCTTTTAAAATTAAAATTTAAAGCTCAAAAGATGCACAAAAGCAAACATACAAACACTAAATAAGAACTAATCCATTAATATCCTCTTCCTGTAATATACTGAAAAGCTATCCCATACTTAAAAACATAAAAAGCACTGCAGAAACATCATCTGCAATATCTTAAGGTACTTTGAATTGCTTATTTTCTAATACGAACAACACTCAAATCTGTCCCTATACACAGAAGTAGCTAACACACATCTCACACCTACGAATAAATCCCTTCCAACATTTAGCTTTACCTTTTAACAACTCAAAGAGAGAACCTTGTTTAAATTGATGTACCTTAGATGTTCTGCCCTTAGAGTTTGATAATTTGCTTTATGGTGTTCACTTCGCATTTTTTCATCCATCAAAAGCTTTAGTATTTCTTGTGAATTAGCTGCATCACCATTTTCACCCACAGGAGGAAGGAGGTTGCCCAAACCATCCATTTTATGATGACTGTTCACGATGAGTATGGGGAAGACAAGATTAATGTATAACTAATCTACAGGAGCATCCACTCCTTCTGCTGCCACCTCAGAAGATCAAGACACCTGAACAAATACAAGGACATGTAATTAGCATTCAAGTACATTCACAGTTCAAAGGTTTCACACTCTGCTTTTGCTTTCAGTACAGAAGAATCTTGGTTCTGCTGCAACACAGGTTAGAACTTTTACTGAAAGTACAACTCTTCTCTGTTCATGCAGCCTGCCCTGAGAAGTAATAACCCTTCCAGGGGCATAGAATATCCTTAAACATGAACCTCATTTGAGTTCAAGACAAAATAAGAACAAGCACTGCTATCTCACAGATTACATGAAATTTTATTTTTACTTATGTTATACCCTGAGACTCCAACTATGATGCCCTAATTATGCCTTTTTAATCAGCGCTCAAGCAGAGGTCACAGACAGCACACACACAGCTTTTCTTACTATTTATTAAAGTCAAAATCTGTCACACTATCCTAGCAGGTTGTATTAATCAATACATGGAAGAAAAGCAGATAATTCTCTATTGAATTAGAAGAGTTCAGGTGTCAGGGACAGCCTGGAAGACATCTGCCCACAGTTCAGTCCTGAAATATGTCACTACCTTATTTTCAAAGCTTATCTTGTGGTTTTGTGTGACCTTTCCAGAAAGACTTTCCAAAATGTGATAATATCAGATTGGTGTGAGGAAAGCTGCAAATCAAGAGTTCCTGAGAAATAAGGAAGTATCCTAATATGCCCCATTAGTGCTTTTTGATATTTGAAGCAATAGGTATTAATCTGCTCACTACTGACACTCCTACACGATCTGGGGGAGGGAGGAATGTAGCTGAATTTTAGGGAAGTTACAAAACTTTGAAAACAACTACTCTGCCATTTTAGCCTTTTGCATAGCAGGACTGATGCCTAAGAAGTCCATGTCTGCAGTGTGCAAAGGGTACCTTTGTACAAAGTAAAACTCACACAGAAACAAAGATAAATCTCTACCATCACTACAAATGCCAAACCCTCTTTACATGCACAGTTGAATGTATGTTTCCTACCAATGCACTCTTTCATGGATGTATCTTGAACACAATTTGATTTTATAAACCCCTGAACCATAGCACGATGAAAATGTGTCTTCCATACAGGAAGAAAACACCCATTCCACTAAGACGTGATAATGTCAGGAAAATGTAAATGTAAGACATTCTTTTCCATTTGTTCTTCCTCCATTGCTAAAATGAGAAAAGGTCAGAGAAAAAATTTACCACTTATAACATTAGTCTAGGCAAACCAACAACAGCAAGTTTGTATTCTGCTTTACCCAAATTTGCTGAGAGAATGAAGAGGAAGAAATCACAAAAAAGAACATTCTCCTCTGTGACTGTCCTAAATGCACAACCAATTTCAAACATTATTGACATAGGTTCTGAAGTCCCTTCTAATCAACACAATGTCTTTTTCATCCCTGAATTTTGTTGGCTGTTGAGAAACAAAGGACAACAGCAATTTTCAAACTCAATATAAAGACATTTTCAATTGTGAAACCAACAGCTGGATGAGGAGAACAGGTCAGTGATGCTAAAGACAATAAATCACATGAGAGGAGAGAAAGCTCTGGTACACAGAGAAAATTCAAGGCAGCATGTCCCTAAGAATTTGTAAGCATATCAACAGGGTTAACATGATCACTATTAAAAACAAATAAAACCCCCACACAAACAAAAATAACAAACCAAAACAACAACAAAAAACCCCCAACAATGAGGCAATAGTACTTTGCTTTCATATGCTATAGATACTAAACGTAACTATCAAACTATAAGCCAAGGCTCAGCATTAGGAGCACAGCATTTAAAGTCTGGTCTGAATCCAGCTGCTTACTTGAGTAAAAAGTATTTCTGAAGTGGCATAACGGAGAAAAAGTCAAAGACCAAGTAAACACTACGTTTTCTGAGGGCACATCAGCCAAAAGATAAGCTGAAGCACAGCCTTTTGTACTCTCCATTCCAAGCTGCTGCAGGTGAGGAGTATATTCTCTCCTCACAGCTTTTGCTACTATCAAAAGGTGCACAAATTACAAAGCAAGACACACCTGGCCATGTATTCATATCCATGAATATTTCATGAAAAAGATAAAAGGAGAAAGGAGGAAGATAATTGCAGCTGACAAAACAATGCTCCAGACTGCAAAAGCCTCAGCTGCAGTTCAGGAAACAAATCTCTTTTGGCTTGCAGGGACATCTAGCGGCAAATGTCATGATCTGCATTCCTGGTGACGACTGTGAAACAGACAACAGAGATTTTATTACTCCGTGAGAGCTCTTTCCTCAAAAACAGAAAGAGCAATTTGTAATACTTAACCTATTCACATGCAAAAAACTTTTGTATTGTTCTGAGGTTCCTTTCCCCACATCACAAAATTTCTGACAGTAAACTCAAAAGTCAACGACATTCAGGGATACAAATACTTTAAGTATATTCCCAACCAGAATCTCTTCTGTGCTAATGGCTAACAATAGTTGCTCACAGTCAGTGAATAGGCCTTAAATAATTTTCAAAATTACATAAAGACTACACCCATAATTTTTGAGAAATACTTTAAAAGAACACCAGGTTCTCCCTGTCTTGGAGATGTGTTCAAGAAGTGAAAAAGCATAAAACCTATTTTAAAGAAACTAAACGCATCATCATACCCAAAGTTAATTCTACACCTACTTATTTGCCGAACTTTACCAAGCTAAAAAACTGCAAACTTGGATTAGTCACCCCAGATTCATACCATGATACCTCAACATAATTTCCTGCAGGAATATAAAGGCCTTGGTGCAGAGTCCTGAAGCCTAGGAGGTGGTTCTATCTGGCACATTCTACAGGTAAAATGGCAACACTTACTGTAGAATAGCTAAGTGAAGTAAATCAATTACATTTCCAATAATCACCTTTGTTTTGCCTTTCTTCTCCAATTATTTCTCCTCCTAAAGAGAGAAACACTGCTGAATGATCTACCATACATCTCTCCTCTTTATAGCTGCACACCATCAAAGAGCTTTTCCTTTGCAAAAATTTTCAGCTATGTTATTTTAACTTTTTCTTTGCTACAAGCTTTTAAAATTGAGAATATTTGCATTTAGAGAAAAATATGATACACCAATGTGGTTTTTTTCTTTATATGATTTTTATGGCATTTTGTTAACAACAGCAAGGCGTCCTTCTTGTTCACCTGGCACAACCAAAGGACATGACTGCACCATGCACTGGTAACTCCCCTGAGTGCCATACATAACTCACTCACGGCTCCCTTTCCCATGCCACAGCCACACTTAAAACACTTAAATGTATCATGTTTGAACACAGTTTTAAACAGCTAGATGATACAATGAATATAATTTTGCAACTAACAATAAAAAGATAGTATTTAACCTTGTGCAGGTTTTGTTCAAGCAATAAAATTTGCAGTAAGATCTGTGGAAGTCAAAGAGCTTCTTCACACATTTCACGGTCTAATTTCTCTGCCTGCTTCTGTCACAAGCCCAGACCTCTTTATTTGCTCTTCCTTTTTTCTAACCAAATTAGCTAAGATCTTCTGAAACAATTAATTATTTGCCTGAAAGAGTGAAAAACTCAAGGAAAGCAGAGCCTCACAAAAGCAACTCTTCAGATACCACCCCCCTCTCATCCCTGTTCAAGAGTCTACAGTAAGATCAGATAATGAAGTAATGCAAAAGTGTAATCCAACACAAGAGCTCGCTGTCACCAGGAACGGGAGGGTTCCACTCCTCATTTCTTTATCCCCATTCCTGTGCTTGTCATTCATCAGAACCCTTCATGAACTGTTTTAACTCAAGAAGCCAACACACTCAAACAAGCAGAAGACACTCAATAGTTTTTCTGTGAGGTCAGTGAGTCACACGAGCTCATGGAAAAATCCAGCAAGCGACATCATCAGTGAAAGTGGGCAGCTGGTACGGACTAGGGGAAAGGAACAAAGAACCAAGTAAACAGACACGAGGAGGAGCAAGCCTTTCTCCTTTCAGGAGCAGAGAGCTGGCACAGCACAGAGCTCAGATGTTCACAGAATCACAGCCTTGGACTAGATACCAGCATTTTAGACAGTAACAATTCAGTGAAACAAATTCTATTTTAAACAACTATGCAACACACTCATAAGAGATCAGACTTCCCATGAACATCAGTGTGTAATCAAGTGTGTAAAAGACCCCTAACCCGCTTCTATATAATTTGAGAAATATGACAGCACACCACATTTTACTTTAACAGTCTGTATTCTACTGATCTGTCATCAGCAACTTGCAACAGTCAAAGCAATCACCTTAAAAAAATGTAGGAAGGCAAAACCAAAGAGAAACAGAAAAACCTCTGTTATAGAGAATTCTGTAACATAGACACTGCTCAGATGTTACTGCAGAGAATCCAGTGAAAATAAACACCTAATATTTTTGTGCACCTAAATGTAGAAATACTGGAGAATATCTGTATGACAGCTGCATTACAGAAGACATCAATGTCATGCAAGCCACTATCACGACCTCCAAAACACTGTTCAAGGTAAAAGTTTCAACAACAATTAACTGTATATTATTGCAGTGTCCATCCCTACACACGGCACACAGTACCACCCTTTCAGTTTCTGTCTTACACTACAGATCCAGTTACTTATTAGGTGAAAAACAACAAACAAACTCTTAACTCAGAGTTAAAATTTATGCTTTAGCCACACACACTACCAAGTCAAACTGATAGTATTTACTGATCAAATTGAATTTTGAATGGGAGCTACAGCTGGTAAATTGAGCTGTACTCAAGAGTAACCAGTCTATACACACCATGCTTGTTTTCCACTGTTTTTTCATGGCAAGAAACACAAATTTTCGCTCACTAAAATCTGATTCAAAGTTCCACTCAGGCATACAAATGGCTGCTTTTTGCAAATACAGCTGTGGTCAACAACCAAAACTCTTCTGAAATGTCACCTCCCTTTCATTTTGACTCAAAAATCGCGATGTTCAGGGAGGGCATAGGGCATACACTGCCATACGTATCCCACACCTCCTGTAGGCAGAAACGTGATTTTGTATACACTCTACACTATGCGGACGAAGTTCGAGTGAGAGGCCAAGCAAGCCGCTTAAGTCACCGTGACCTTTTTACTGTTAATTTTTTTTTACTTATGGACGTAGAAGCTCGGTCAGAGAAACAACACTAACACGGCTGACACATATCCGGGAGCACAGAAAAATAATAATTTTCCTCACAGCGAATGTGGCTGAAGACCGCTGGTGGAAAGCAAAGCAGACAAGCGTAAACACTTGAAAGCCTGCAGCGAGCGGGCTCCTCCTGCCCCTGAACTGTGCCAGGCGATGCCGAACGCAGCAGGCCACAGAGGCCACCGCAGGCTGTTCCCGGAGGCGGAGCAGCGGGCACAGAGGAGCGCCGGGCTCTCCTGTCCCGGCTGCGCGGTGAACAACAGCCCGGGCCGGCGGCAGAGCGCGCTGGGCCCGGGCAGAGGCCAAGGGGCCTCCCCGCTCCCCGCCCGCTCGCCAAGCGGTGCAGCACGCAGAAGGGCCGCGGTCAGCCCAGCCCAGCCCCCACGACAGTCCGGCCCCGCTCAGAGCCCGGCTCCCCCCTTACGGCCCGGTCCTCCGCACGCCCTGGCTCTCCCCGCACAGCGGAACCCCCGCCCCCAGAGCAGCCAGGCGTGGCTGCCGCCGGCCCCTGCNAGACGGGGCGGGCTCCGCCATGGCGGGGAGAGCCCTCAGGGCGCCCTGAGCGCAAAGGTGCGCCCGGGGACCGCTGCTCTCGCACAGAGATCGGCTGCTACCAGCGGCTGGAATGCTGTAAACACCATCTTCTCATAAACATCCTCATTTTCTCTCTAAAATCTCTTTAAATGAAGCAAGAGATTGAACTTCCTAATCGGTATCGGCATTCCTCTAATAAAGCTAACAGCGCCTTAATAAGGATTGAAATAGTTTTCAATTAGAATATTAAAAGGTGGGTATTGATGATGACACAGACGCATATCGAAAGAAAAAGTGACAGAAAACCCGCCCAAGCCAAGTGTCCCGTTTGGCGGCAGCTGGAGATGACAGCTGCAGTCGCTCCCCAGAGGTGGCCGCAGGCTGATGGTCCAAACCCGTGACCTCCACAGCTACAGTGGCGAGAGGTTAGCGCTTCTCTGCCGCTCTGCAGCTTTACATGTGTGTTGCATTTGTTGCAATGTTAGAAGTGAAATGCCAACAGCATTCCATCTATACTAATGTACACTTGTAGGGAAATAAATGACACTGCAAGACTCTGCAATGGATTAATAATAATTTTTATTCAAAACAAATTTTGATGAAAAATGTGAACGTTAAAATCTATAGATCTAAACTGCAAAGGCATCTTTATAGAAGATGTTGTGAAGTTGCACTCTCATTTTGTGTATCCGATTTGCTCCTTTTTTTTCACTGTCAGCTCTACAAATATTAACTAGGACCAAACAGAAGTCTTTTTCCTTTTACAGCTGCATTAACAGGAATGGTAGAATGGCACAGATTCTTTCTTTGATTCTATTAGTGTCTGTTCATAGCAGGATTACAGAGCTATAATCTGTTAGAAAACAATTCATTTACATGAGAAACAGAACACCAAGAATCTAGATCACTCAGTGTAAGCTCTGCAGGGGACATAGCAAAAAACCGAGAAAATCTAAAATTATTTAGATAACTAAAATCAACAAACAGGGTTGGGTGTCTCTTGCCAGCTAATTTAGGGACTAATTATTGTATAAGTATTTCCAATGTGTAATCTTTTTCTAAAAGGATAACTCAAGAAAATTGTGTTGGAAATTGTGTTACTTTATTTTTGCCTCCATGCTTTTCACATTGATCAGAGAAGGGTACTTGTTTCCTTCTGAGACCCACTGAGTCAGATAATTCCAGTTACTCGCTGATGGCCAGCGGTTCTGAGGTGTGGGTGGTAATGGGACTCTTCTTCGTCACAGTGACCGTCCTACCTCTGCGTGCTTTAAGAGGAGTGCTGCTCTAGTGACTCAGATGAGAATCCTGCAGAGTACCAGGAAAGAGACAAAAAGCAAGAGCCAAGGTGGTGCTTAAGGGCACAAGGAGGAAATGGCTGAAGGAAGGAGAATAGAAAGCAGAGCTTATAGAAGTGGGGCTAATGCACACAGCAAAAAGAGAAGAGAGGGTCCATCAAGAGATGGATCTGGACAGCTAGAGGCAGAAACAGTTAGAAAATTAGGACTTCAAATATTACTAGACAAATATGGGGGGAAAATCTATCCATCCTCTTGGGGAGAGAGGGGAACCACATACTGGGCTTGGTTTGTTTGATTTCTCTTCTCTTCTAACTCACTACATAAAGGAAACATGAACAACACCTTTATATAAAAAGGGATTATTCCAACAGTGGCAAACTCCTCTTTTTGGAACATCTCCCACAACACAGGCAGGTTCTTTTGTAAAAATAATAATTTATGCAACTACAGGTCTCAGTAGCTTATTTTTAAAAAAAAAAGATACAGTCTTTGGAGGAGTATACTGAGTAAGTATGGTCAGAAAAAGTCTTGAGTTTGAAAGCTCATTTAGACTTCTTTGCTGTCTTAGTTGATCAAGCTGAAAATAGTTGCTGGATTAGATAAATCCTCAAGCTCCTGTAGCCCAGTGGCATATCTTTAGAGAAGGTTTTGTTGTAATGTACATATGCTGCTGGTTGTACCTGCAGTTTAATCCATGCTTAGTCTATGTCACCTTGACCTGAATCCGACCTGGCAGGATAGAAGCCAAGTGGGGAATTACTGTTGGAAGTACAAGCTCTGTTCAGCATCTGAGTCAGCAGATCCTGAAAGTGTCCAAATAGTTCCACCATCCCATACAATTGTGGCAGAAATGTCTGTGACTAAGTAGTGTGCTATTTGTGGTAAAGACTTAAAACCATACATTGTGGTGGGTAGATTGCCTGAGAAAATTAATATTTTTGGCATTACAAAGTCAAAAGACAGAATTGCTTTTAAGTGCCATAGTGCTATGATAAGTCTTGTCCAGTTAAACTCAGAGGGATTTTTACCATTAAGCTCAGTAGGACCAGAGTACAATTTCTAGCATAGAGGACTAAAGCCTAAGGCAATTCATTAAGCTATTACTCAGACAGATGAGTTATAGGGAACTGCTGACCGCACAGGCATTGTGTTCTCTCCTCTTCCATTCAGCCTGGATGTACAGTATCTTGTGGTGATCTTCTGTCTTTATCACCAAGTGTCTGTGACTACAGGGGAAAAGGATGTTCTCCTGACCAGTACCAACTCATTAAAATGGTATTCAACAGAAAAATATAAAGGGAAATTTTTAGGCTACTAGGGTTTTTTCCCATATATATTGTTTTCATATATTACAGGCTTCAGTCCTGACAATGCTTTCATTTCCGTTAGATTGATTCCATTCTAGCCACAACTACCAAAGAGTTTTTCCAAATTTACACACACAAGTGGGTAGAATCACACACTCAGCAGCTGAAGGGATCATGACTACGTCAAATGCAAGCTCAATTCCTAAAGCTTCTGTCAAAAGCATGTCTCTGCTTCTTTCAGAAGCTCAGCACTGGCCAACTTCAAGCTTGTCCTAAGGTGTAGGGTATCATAGAATCATAGACTATGCTGACTTGGAAGACACTCATCAGATCATTGAGTCCTACTCCTGGCCCTGCACAGGTCACTCCAGGTGTCACACCATGTGTCTCAGAGGGTTGTCCAAACTCTTCTTGAGCTCTGCCAGGCATGGTGCTGTGACTACTTCCCTGAAGAGCCCCTTCCAGTCCCCAACCAACTTCTGAGTAAAAAAATGTTTTCCTGATATCCAACTTAAACCCGTCCTGACTCAGTTTCATGCCATTTCCTCTAGTCCCATCGCTGGTCATGAGAGTGAAGCAATCAGTGTCTGTGCCTTCACTTCCCCTCACAAGGAAATTGCAGACTGTGATGAGGTCTCTCCTCAGCCTCCTCTTCTCCAGGCTGAACAGACCAAGTGTCCTCAGCCAATCCTCGTAAAGTTGCCCTTTCAGCCCCTTCACCGTCCTAGTGGTCCTTCTTTGGATGCTCTCCAATAGTCGAATGTCTGTTTTGTATTGTGGCAACCAAAACTGCACAAAAGCACTTGAGCTGAGGCCACCTCAGTGCAGAGCAGAGGGGACAATCCCCTCCCTTGCCCAGATGGTGATGCTGTGCCTGATGCACCCCAGGTTGTCTGGTGCCCTGTGGCTGCCAGCGCACTGCTGGCTCATGTTCAACTTGCCATTGACCAGAAGCCCCAGGTTCCTTTCTGCAGTGCTGCCTCTTGTTCTGCATTCTATACACACAACCAGGATTGCCCTGTCCCAGGTGCACAGTCTGGCACTTTCCCTCATTAAGCTTCATTTGGTTGGTGATTGCCCATCTCTAATTTGTTGCGATCTCTCTGCAGGGCTTCTCTGCCCTCCAAGGAGTTGACAGCTCCTCCCAATTTAGTGTCATTGGCCAACTTACTTAGTATTCCTATGAATCCTGCATCCAAGTTGCTAATTAGGTTGAAGAGAATGGGGGAGGGGATGGAGTCCTGCAGAACTCCAAAAGTGATTAGCATCAGCCTGTCCAGTAGTTCAGCTATTGACAATTGACAGAGAGACGGGAAGACTGATTCAGTGATCAGAATTTGATATTACTCAGATTTTCCCAAAGCTTACATACCATTTCAGGAAGGTTAATAATTTTCCACTAAAATAATCAGGTTAAGAATCACACAGACCACTCATACATTTAGTAACATCTTTTGCTTGCAGAAAGCTGATTGAATCTCCTCTTTTTCTGTAGGCAGGTTTAATCCCGTCTACTGTAATCTTCAATGTTCTGTTTGTCAATGCCATGGCATTTTGGTTATCAAGGTAGCTATGCTAATTAAATCTGTCTCACTTTCCATTTTGTGTATTCCCATATCTCCCCCTTCTGTATTAACCAAGAACACTCCTTTAATGGCCTTATTAATTAATCTCTGCACACATTGAATCAAGCAAGGTATCATAACTAATATAACTACTATGAAAAGTATCATATGCATTCCTATCCTAAAAAAATCTCCTAGCCAAGGTGTCAAACTCCAGCCATCAAACAAACTGTCTAGCCAAGGTGGTTCATCTGTGGTAATTTGGTTAAAAAGGCATGAAATTTAACAGTACATTAATCTGAGAGCCAGTAAAAGGGGTTTTTTTTCTGTATTTATTCATTACTTATTTGTAGTCTGTGGCTACTTCCTTTGACATAGGAAGGAGTGTTTAATCATTTTTCATGTAGTTTTTGCTTGTATTTTAAGACTTTTTAAATTTACTAATTAGTAAATTTGAAAAACTTAGCCAAATTATAATAGTTTTGGAGCCTTTTGAGGCAGAACTGGGAAAGTTACTACATGTTTATATGATTTTAAATATGTATAAACTTCTTTGTTTTACTAGCTCTCAGGATAAGATTTGTTGAGACAAACAATACTTTAGTTATCCTATTTTTTCAGCAAAAGACAAAACTAATTAGTCAAAAATTAAATTCAATATTATGTAGAATGCTTTAACTAATATTTGTCCTCTTACTAAGTTACTTGCAAAGAAAATACAGACAAATAAAACATTAGGAAACTAACAGTACAAGAAACTAAGGTGGCACTTTAAATTCCTTTGGTTTTCACGCAGTTCGATCTTATGTGTTGGTAACAGAATCCATGAGAAGAAGTGGTCATCACATTCAGGTGTGGTGTAGCTGTTTGCAGTTTCTTTGTTTTTCTTTATCCTGGATGCAGGCATGTTTGGCATTGCTAGAAAAGAGAAAAGACACAAACTTCTCAGCAAAAATATGCCTGAGAGAAACAGTTAATTACATAAATTCATTCAGGTGGAGTTTTAATTTTTATTTTGTGAAGTGTTTTTTGTACAACTTCTGTTATTTTCTACTGGTTTTTTATTGTAGTTTCTTCTAACTACAATTAAAAAAAAAAGCTGATTGTTCAGCTTTTAACAAACTTTGCAAGATTTGCAGCCTGTTGAAGCAGGCTTCTGCTTTTCACGTTGGGGCAGTTTGCCTTATCAGTTTGCTCCTTTTGTTTTAGTGACTTAGGCACTGCCACTGCCTTAAAGCCAATCTTCTCCTCCTCCCCCACCTTTTTTTTTTTTTTTTAAACTTGGCACTTGCACTTTTATTTATTTATAACAGAAATGTAACATGACTTGGAGCAGTCCTTTCATAAAAAGCCCCATTTTGATCCAGCATATTAAGGAGGACTGAGCCTGATCCCTCCCCACAACTTCATTCCCCAGGTGACTGTCTCTGCAGCACAATCACTATGTCTCTGGTGAGCTTCACACTTTTGGTCCTAAAACCGCCCCTGGCAGCAGCATCTTCTGTGCCATGGCCACCTTCAGAGCCAGGTCTTGGCTCTCCTGAAGGCCTGGATCTCCTGGAGCTCCACAGGTATTGCTCGATCTCATTGTCCAAGATGGGCGCATCACCCTTGGGGGCCGAGGTTGCAGCGCTCAGAGCCACCGCACGCAGCCTCTTCTTGGAGGGGATCAGGCAGGGTGGGAGCAGGGGCCTCAGGATGCCCCCACACTGGTGCTTCCCTGCCGAGGGACAGCCCTGCTCCTGTGCCACTGGAGACCTAGGAGAGCCCTGGCTTGGGGAGTCTTTATCCAGGGAGCTGGGCCCACAGGGTCTTGGCTGGGGGAGCCCTGGCCCTGGGCCGTGTCCTGCTGCTTCTCCCTGTCCTGCTGGCTGAAGACATCTCAGCAGGAACACTCAGTGCTGCAGCAGGTCCCAGATGTTCTTCACCACCGTTTTCTGCTCCAGGTCAAAGCCATGCAGCCAGGAGAGCTGGGAGGCCATTCTCAGCAGGATTTCCAACAGCTCCTTCAGCCTGAGGTGGGCTGTGGGGGGCAGATCCACCCCTACCAGGAGGCAGAAGCATGCCAAGGGCAGGAGAGGTGCAGGCCGGGCTGCAGCGACTGCCAGGCCAGGAACACCGTGATGATGGGCACGGGGTGCCGGCTGGTCACCAGCCATGCCTCGCTGGCCAGCTCCACAATGCCCATGGTCCGGCCCAGCAGCTTCTTCCTGTCCTCCAGGGTTTTCTTTTTTATCCCCAACCAATCGTTATGCTTATTTCAAGGGAACAAGTCCAGATCTTTTTCAGGGCCGGTGTCGAAAGGCTCTCCATTACTGGTAGAGTCAGTGCCCACATAAGTGATTAGCGTTCCACAGCTCTGGGGTCGGGGCAGGGCTACAGGTGGTGACTGGGCTCTATCCCTGGCAGATGTCGGGGAGGGAGTGCGGACAGGGGATGGGGAGCAGAACCTGGGCAGATCTTGGTTTAGCACGGCCACGGGCGCTGTCTCTGCTGTAGCCTCGCAGGCTGCCTCACTCCCCCCCTCTTTTTTAATCGCGTTGAAGAGCACCCTCCAAGCCAGGAGCAAACGTAGCTCTGGCTCGTGGCCAGGCAGCGTAGCCAGGGCATAGAGTTCTATGCCAACCTTGTCCCAGTAGCAGAGGGTAAAAATAGAAGAAGGGGTGGTATCGGGGAATATGCGTGACATCCATTGTAGGAGCGACTTAAGGTCCCACTTAAGGATGGGGGATCCATGCTTGCTCAGGAAGTGTAGCATGGTTTCATAGGCGTCTCTCTCGTCGGACATCTCCTCTCCTACACTTTAGTTCCCCTGGCTCACCTGTCACGTCGCGGCGTACAGGCAATTGTGGGCCCAGACATGGTTCTCTCACAATCAGTTCCAGAAGCGTCGTTAATTGCCGTCAGCTAGCCGGTCCTTCTCTCCTCACATGGGGCACCAATTATTGACGATTGATAGATAGGAAGACTGATTCAGTGATCAGAATTAGATTTTACTCAGATTTTCCCAAATTCAGCCTCTCCACTTTATTTCTGGCTGAATCTGGTAGGCTACACATAAAACGTGACATAGCATCGATCCACTAGGCAACTTCACAAAACTAAAGAGTTGTCACCTAAGTCACAGTCCAAACAGGAATTGAGGAGGATATAGTGTGGAAATTTCTCCTTTCAATTACCTCAGTGCAGTGCCAGTTGCCAGGGGAGGCAGAACCTGCCGTTTGACACCTTCTGCAGCAGCACAAGCAGAGAAATAAGCACACACATTTATGAAGAATTTATCACTAAGTTTATGAACTGCTCTGCTAGCACTGCTTTAACCAGCTAGTTCAGAGCACTTCTGGGTGTTGCAAAATGAGTTGCAGCATAACAGCAGATGAAATCTTGGGTACCTTCAGCTGGTTTCTGGCACAGTCACACAGCTTTGGGTTTTGGAGTTATTTGGGGCACCAACACAAAGTATTTTCAGAGTACGCAGCTGGTAAGGGTTATTTTTTTCATGCAGTGATCATTAACTACACAGTGGCCACTTCTTGGCAACAAGTGACACTTCTCTTCCTGTGCTGTTGAACAGAACTGTTGTATTTTACTCTCTGCCTTTCTAATTTTGGGTGTTAAAGCAGTTACCAGGGTGTGCTATGCTCTCTCCAAAGCCAGAGTTTTGAGCACCTGAGAGAACTGATGATGAGTCAAGTGCATATTTTTTATGTCTGGTTTGCCTGGTTAGCAGGGATTATTCAGCCCATGCCAGAAATGGGCAAAATAGTTAGTGGTTGTGAGAAAAGCTGCTGTTTGTTAATGGAATTAGCCTTAATATAGAAAAAGTTCCAGGAATCCCTGTGAAACTCAGCATGACAAGACCTTAGAAAGTCTGCAGGTGACACAGCAGCTCCTGTTGCCATTTCATCAAATAGGAGAAAATAGAAAGTACTGTGTGATTGCAGAGCAATCTGTTATGGCACTGTTTCTGCTCTGTTCTTGGAATAAAAATAACATAATTCCCAATGACTACCAGTGCCAGCTGACAAGACCTCTGCTTTGTGAATGATAAATGCAGATGTTTTGCTTTATGTCAGCTACATTATTTTTTTGGCACATGTGACCAAGGTTTCTAAGAATAACATAAAAATAATTTTCAAGTTTCTAATTCTAAGTTAAAAAAAAATCCAAAGTGAGTCCAGCTGCTTGGCACAATAGCACAACATTTGCATAGCAAATTCCACACAAGCTTTGGATAAAAACAATGATGATACCTAGTTTGATGTTTGCAGTTTTGCCATGTCACAACTGTAAGTGAAACTCAACAGGTTTTGGTCAAAATTGCAGCAGAGAAGAATGCTCAGATTTGTCATTATACTAAAACTGGGCCTTGTGCTCAATGGGTTAACTTTGTCACTGTCAATTGGATAATTTGTTACTGAGAAAGAAAAACACATAGGGGTTTGAGGGATCAGACAAAGTTTAAGAAACAATATTAATCATCATATGTAAATATTTTTATTTTAAAAAATGTTAATGGCACCTTAGAGGCAGTCATGACTACACAACCAAATATACAAAAATTACATTTTCATAGTTGAATCTTTCCACAGTGCTGCACAAAATGGAAATAGTATGAGAAACATTTCAGGTCATACACCAAGACAATTAACTTTAGTCAATAAAAGCAGACAATTTTTGGTACACCTTGATACTACCAGACCCAGGTTCCCTGGGTTAAAAGGAAAGGTGGCTTTGTGCAAAACTTTCCAACAACAGTACAATTTAATATGCTAAACCTACAGCAAATCAACCGTACAAGACAGTTTGACTTGGCCTCATGCAGTCCTTATAAATAGCATCATCTCAGTTGGCTTTTTCAGGGAAGATAAGCAATTTCATTGACTAGAATAGAACTTTTCTTAGTCTTTCACTGTTGCAATGTAAAATTGTCTGATACTTTGTGCAGGATTAGTATCAGAGAGATAATTCCAACTTAATCTGAAAACAAGCCCTTTATAATCTCCTCTACTTAAAGGCCATGTTCTGGCATGATGATGAATGAACAAAGCAAATATATATTTGGTTGATTAAAAATAGTGGAGAATAAATTTGCCTGATTGCTAGTCCTAGAAGGGATTAAATTCTACTACTGAAATGAAAGTGTTTAATTACATTAATCTCTTTATCTTCTGTTGTATCATTGAATCCAAGAGTAAAATGTCTCTATCACAGTGGAAAGGGACTTGGTTTCCCAAAACAAAAACAACCAAACAAGAAAATTGGCTCCTACCTTTTAAAAGAACTACAAGCTTCTGTGTTTTCTTGTTTCTTTCCTGAATTTCTTGTTCAATGCTTTTGATTTCAGCAAGCACTAGTTGTTACTATAGAGTTAACTTTGTATCAAACATAAGCTTGAACTAATTCAACTTCAAATGTTGGAGTCCTTGTTTATTATGTCATTCAGTAGCTAATAATTAGCTGGCAACCCTTATGATTGCAAAAATTGAACCTTATTCTTACACTGGATTTGTTTAGCTTCAGCTTCTGGTAAGTGAGTGATGTATCTTTCCTACAGCAAATTGTCTTCACCTTTTGCATTGCTATTCCCCAGATAAGCAGTCATGATTTGTTCAAAGAAAACCATTGGCTTTGAAATATCCTTCCTGGAGTGCAGACATCAGATCTATATTGATAGATGTCCTGCAGTAGAGGCACTGCATAACAAAAACATTTTGATATTAATCTAAAACGCAGTGAAAATTTTTAGTGCCTCTTTAAGAATTCAGAGCAAACAGACATCACAGGAGTGCAATAAAATGAGAAGTTGCATGAATGCATATAATGTAAAGCAGAGAGAAGAAGAAATTTAAATTGGATCTCGATCAGTCCTGCCAATCACTAATTGGACTTTCAACAATAATGGAGTTATAGTTGAAGCTAGCAGAGGGATCCATTAGACAATTTTTAGAGGAAACCTCATTTAGTCCTGAATGCTGAAATAGGAGAAATCAGGAAAATTGTGCTAACTTTCGTAAGAAACAAAGTATCCAGAAACCTCCAAACAAAAAGCTGCCAAAAGCCTATAGAACAGGTATTACCAACTTATTGAAGGGCTTTTCCATCAGATAACTATTACCAAAGTGAAATGAAATACTTGCCTACCAGGCAGCACCAAGCAGAAAAGACACTGTCTGGCAACTTTTGGTGAGTGGGAGTGTTTTAGAAGCTCATGATGAGTAGGTGCAAGAGTATCCTAAGAATGTTTGATGTGTTGTATGAGAATATAAAAGCAAATGGTATCCTGACAGAACACGGTTAATTGAGAAACTGAACAGAGTTCAGCTCATTAGGAGAACTGCAATTCTTTGGGTTGGCCTAGGCATACCTTCACAGGAAGCAGAGCTCAGACTGCAGGCCAGATACACAAACAAGCATGTAAAATACATAATCCCAGCCTAAAGGGGGGATGTGATGCCCATGCTGAAGCTAATGGCAGAGTCATCAGCCCAGGCTAGGTCAGGCGCCGGCCTTCTCTTGATCCCAAGTATAGGCACAGCTGGCTAGCCTGTGTCACCACATGCTGGGGGTGTTTGTATCTGTTCCCTGTAGGAAAAAGCTAGGAAGAACTTTGCTACACTGAAGCTGCTCCAACAATCTGCAGAGAGTCTGCCTGGAGCCCAGTTTTAGAGACAGTTAATGATTCACTGCAACAAGAAGGAAAAGGCTCATCTCCCTTAAAATCCCAGCTTCATACTGATGACACCTTTTTACCGGCCCTTTAAGTCTCTAGATGTGGAGAACCATCTAGCTCTTTCACCACGTTTTTCTTCCAGTCTAGTGAGCTAACACAGCATACAGAAGACTTCATCACATACCAGTGTTAGCACAAGGTAGGCAATGGGAGGGCAAAGGCAGAATGGGAGACCTCCCTCCTTGGGTGGCCTTCCACATGGCAGAGCTCCTGGCACTGCAGTCTCACTCTGTGCAAAACTACAACAGTTTCACTCAAAAGCAGGCTTTTGCCCTTCACTTTACATTTTTTATTTTCTTGACATGTGTCACATCCTCCAGTGATTTAAACCCAGCAGAGAAAATAACCTAGAGAAGTGATGTGTCCATTCACCAATTAGGTTGTTTTAATTTACATAACTCAAATTACGCAGCTTTTATAGCTTTTTACTCTGCCAGATGCACAGCCAATGCAAGACCTTCCCGTTTCCAATTAAGAATTTAGGCCCAGTAAGATTCTATGAAGACAGTGAGCAATCTTTTGTAGAGCCATTGATTTTAGATTCTACCCTCATTTTGCACTGAGGTCATCTTCCAGAATTGTAATAGGATGCCCTTGGAGCAGAAGCTTTCACATTCCCAGGTTGTACCACACCAACATATTTTGTTATAAGAAAAATACTAACCTTTTTCCTGCCTGTCCTTGAGGCTACCTGATATAACATTTCAACTACATAAAATAGCACTGGGAGGATTATATAAATGTATAATCATGCAATAGGTAAAGGAGTTTTTCTTATGTAAACATTATTAACACATGTCATTCCTTTCCTGTACATCTGCCCTTCTGAACCCATTTAACAAAATGCTAAACTAACTATTTTCTCAAGAGGCCAATGCAGAAGTTGGCTGTGCAAGCTGAAGAGAAGAATGGAGATTATAACAGAGATGGCAAAAACCCACCAGGAAGTCACAGCATTCTTAGGATCAGAACCAGTTGTTGGTCTTGGTTGGGCTCTTCTTTGTTTGGTTTTGGTTTCCACTCCACTCCTCTCTTGAGATGAGGTAAGGCTGGGCTAGGATAACATGGGTGTGCCTGATCTGATCCATTTCCAGTGACTGCAAACCAGCACAGTCCTTCCTGATTCTGTTAAAAGACTTAGCAAATATAAAGAATTCTTTAAATATTTGTAAGTATTTTAATTGGATTTTCTAAATGCTGAGTTATATCATTATTTAAGTTAATTCTGTCCTTTTTTTCAGTTCCTGGAGCCACAAATAGTAACTATTCACTGTTTATCTGACTGTAGTAAAATGTCAGAGTTCTTCCCTGTCTTTCCCTCACCCACTCCCTTTCCTCAGAATAAGGTCTTCACAACTTCTATACCAACTATTGCACTTGATTAAAAAGAAATACACACATCAAAGTATGGCCTCCCTCCCTCCCATAATACCAGCACAAAAATACTGCAACTGAAAAGAAAATATGTCATGACAATTATTTTCACAGTTACTAACACTGAACATCAAATAATTATTTGGAGACACTGTTTTTTCACTTAATTGAGTGGAGAAGAATTCTGGTTGTGGTGGTTTGTTTTGTGGTGTGTTTGTTTGTTTGTTGTTTGTTTTTAATAAAGATCTTGTTTTACATCATGGCTGAAAGTCTATCTGATTTCAGGGAAATTTTTTTGCAGTTCTTAAATCAAGCAAACTAAATTCCAGTGGGAAAACAAACCCAACCCTGTCTCCTAGTAGTGGTACTGCATGTTAATAGATTATTTTCAGGAATGTTTGTTGAGAGTGTCTACAGTTCCTATATTTACAGAAGTTTGTTTCTGTAATGTTTCTGCCACATTCTTTAATCTGACAGAAGAAAGAAATCCATTGTGCCCAGGGTCCCACCACCTGTATGCTTTGCATTCAGTTCCAATGCAACAATTCAACAACTGTTGAACAATTCAGTGCTAACAAAGGCTAACCTCAATGTTGCCTTTCCATGTACTTCTTTCCCCTTGCAGGTTGCAGGGCTTGAACAAGTGAGTGCTTTGGTGTGGATAACAACTTACCTACCAGTTACTTGCTTCTTAACTCCTTTACAAAGTTGCCTGGGGATCTTATAACTCAATTCAGTCCATCTTTGGAAATCTTACACCATATGTATATGTTTCCTGAATGTGATAAGGAACAGTGCCAGGACAGAAACAGCTCCTAACTGTGTTCAATAGTCATCACTGGTCTCATTTACAAACAAAAAACTCTGTGCAAACAGTTACTACCAGAAGAATGAAGTTTTGTTAGTCTTGAAAACTCAAAATCCTGTGTAATGATATCCATTAATTTAGAATCTAGAACTATCAATACACATGACTGCATAGTTTGGCTTACCACTCTAGCTGGATTCAGAGAGAAAATTAACTATTGGTCTAACACGCTGATACACATCATGGCACTCCCTCCTGATCACACTCTGCACTCCAGCCTAGTAAAAAGCACATCTGACACCTGCAGTTGCTGGGATCCCTCCCAGACCATCATACCATCTTTTGTGGGTATGGGTTTGGAAAGTGGAAAACCTTTTGGATTAAGGCAGAAGACTGACTTAAATGAGCAGTTCATCACAAATACAGCCAGTTAGACAAAGTCAGATTGAACAGGCAACTGACTGCCAACAAGTATACTTTTATATATTTACAGCAGAATTTGTACACACACAGTGCTTAAAAAACAGGGAGGGGAAGTAAAGAGGGAGGAAAAAAGAAAAAAAAAAAAAGAAAAAAGAAAGAAACAGCCAGTCCAACAGCTTCATCTCGGTATAATCATCCTTTCTATAGCACAAATGATATGATCCCAGTTTTTACAAAATATTGCCAGCAGTGTCACTGCAAAAAAAGTGCAGATGATATGACAACGGCTCTTCATCATAGGAGCAATGAACTTTGCAATAGTAGAAACACACACTAAGATGACAGTCATGAAGGCCAAGATAACATTTATACACTTCCCCAGGAGCACTTTGGCATTAACTGTTTCAGACTGCTGTGCTTGCTGTTCTTGCTGATGGAGCTCCAGTTTGGAAACCCGGGTCTGGCATGATTCCAAAGCTTCCTGGAGACAGAAAACAAGAATTAGAGCAGCCATATTTCCATTCAACATCTCTTCACATTTTAGCTGCAGAGCCATCCGTCAGCTAGATGAGAAGTGTAATTTATTATAGACTGCTAAAATCTCAATGAGCCACCAACTTTTAAAAAAATAAATGCACACAGTCTGAATGAGTGTGTCACTGTTTGCTCAGGCATAATCAAGTCTAACAACACTGTCCAAAATGTAAGTTTGTTCTTTTTTCATGCTTGAGAAAATGTATCATACCTTTAATGTTATTGACAGTTGTTTCCTATATATATTCCTATATATATATAGTTCATATAAAGCACCAGTAAAGCTGTTGCCATAGCAACTGTCACTGCATCAAAACAGCAAGAAAATTAGTTTCTTTGTATATCCTTTGGAAAACATTAGGGTGGGCCTGCTGTGATACTAATTAAATCCACTTTGCAACATGCAGTACTTGGGTTACGCTGCCTCTGTGGTTTCTATTAACTTTGCTCTCAAAGCTACCCATCCTACAATGTTGGGCTTGAGTCCTCTGCGAGATCTGGCCTTCTCCCTCTGGCAGTTGAAGACAGTGGAACAACCTGTGCAGAGAGGCACTTCTATGGGATTCTCTCTCACATGATCTGTTCTGCTTCACAATTTGTTCTGAAGAAAGTAGACCTTTCTCTTCTGCTTGAGGATGGACTAAAAGTGGTCTTTGAGTAGAATGCTTTCTAAAGACTACGCCTATGCTTAAGCCTTCCCAAAGCAAAACAGAGGAAAACTTCCGACTGCTTCACTTACTTGCCAAAATGCCAGCTTTTTCTGGAGCTGGGATTTGGGCACCAGAGCGTAACATGAGGCAAAGCTATAATTTCATGAGATTGATCACCTTGACATAATATTTTACCACTCTGTGGCAAAGAAAACCAATGTTCCAGCATCCCTACTTTCTTTCCCACTCTCAAACTCCAAGTATTTATCTTGCACTAACAAGGTTGTTCACCTGATCACACAGTAAGCTGTTTCAAACCAAACCAAATCTCTGTGTATAAACACCCAGAGAGTTATCAGCTTTCACTTGCTGGGTCAATTCTGCATTGCTTCTCAAGCTGAATTGACTAACCAAGTGACTGGCCAGGCACCAATGTCACCACAGAGTGTGGCACAGTGCCTTACACAAGACTGCTTCCTTTCACTGATCTAGGAATTAGTAACAATATAAAAGACAGCTCTTAATGGGTGGCACAAAGTCTGTTATGGTTCAGGCATGCTCTCCACTACACACTAATGAACTTCCCTGGTCTGTCTTCCACTCTGACTGTAAGTTATCCTCAAATTGTCTTGTGCTGCTTTAGAGAAAGTCCAGTTGCAAAAGTCTGATACCTGCATTGAGAGGCTGAACACTTCTTTAAAACTATCTGCACATCCTTTAGCAAGAGAGTTAGGCTGTTACTCAAAATATCCAGAGCTTAAATCCTTTTACTCTATTTTAGCTAATTTTCCAAAGCCCCAAAGTGATAGGTTTAAGTGGGCCCAACTGTACAGAGATAAAAGAGAAAAAAGAAACAAGGTTGTATCAACATAGCACTTCAATTAGGAGTCTCTGACACCCCACCAGGAGTCTTTTAAAAGTCTCTGACACCCCTCCAGGATTCTGCTAATGAGTTGGGAAATATTTCACAGGCCTTCTGTTGGACAACTTAGGTTTCATTATGTTTTTACATTTTCAAGATGCCTTCGCAGAAAGGAGTCCTCTTTTCCTTAAATCTGTGAGAGACCTCTCTTGTTCAAACCTACAACAAAATCTATGATATCCTTAGATTCAGTACCATTCTGTTCCAAGGAGCTTCCTAACTCACATTTAGGAAACTGTGATCGTCCTGCTGCCTGCACTCTCTCTTTTTAGAAATGTGAGCACGGGTGTATATAGGTCAGGTTTTAGGTTCTTTTACCACCTGAGCCAATATGAAGAGAGTCTTTGAGCATTCCTCAGTTGTTCATGAACAGGTAAGGCGTAATGTTTTCGTCATTTTTCAGGACATCCTCAGACTTGGAGTGGAAATACTATGCATTATGTAAGTGCTTGTATTGTATATAAATATTCAAGTACATATGTAACTACATGCTGTCAGGACATACTTGTAGGCATTATTACTGGCTTTTGATTGAAGTCGGACATGACTACAACTGATCGCTTAGGTGAACACACCCCTCAGCTTTGATTATAGAGGTGGTTGTGACCATGGCTTAAAAATCTTTAATTATAACTGGCTAATCTACAAGCCTATTTATAAATCACCTCTCTCACTTTTTACCCTAAGCTCAATTTATAATAAACCTTGCCAGCGATGAAAGTACATATTGGAGAATGTCTGAGCAAGAGGTTTGTGTCAGGATATTGTCAGAAATGTTATGTCACACAACACAAGGAGACTCAATTCCTTCCTCCTCTGTGAAAGAAATTAAAATGGGCCATTCTTGAACCACAAGTCTGCCTAGGCCACATCATCAGTTCCAGCAGAAAAAAAATCCTGAATCCAGAGGAACAAATGGAGACTGTCACTGATTCAATGTGCTGTGTTTTCTCCTTAAAGCAGAGAAAACATGGGCTTAAATCTTTCCCCATATTCCTTATTTAAAAATATGTAGAAAAATGCAACTGATTTCATGGTACAAGAGTTCTACAAAACGTTAGAAGATCATGATTAGGAAAAAAAGTACCTGAACATCTCGCGATCGCTCGTAGGCCTGATACGCCACCTTCTCCTCTATGCTGGCTAGCTCTTGTTTCAAGTTTGCTGTCTCATGTTGATGAAGGTCAGTGAGGTCATTTAACTGGTCTTCCAATCTTTCGTATCTTATTAGGAAAAAAGGTCTAAATTTAGTCCCTTCTATTCGAGTAATGCCAAATCATGAAAACAATTGCACATTTAAAAAGGTAATTTCCCAGCATATGATGAATTCATCTGACTGGCATTACAAAGCACATGTAGAAATCAGTAAAAACTTTGCAAACTTGCCATAAGCATTTATTCAGCAATCTGATAGCCTTTTTTGAGAGTTTCTTGCTGGCAGTAGGTGCTAAAAAGCAAATATTTGTACACCATTGGCAAATTATATCAAATATAAACAGTGCCTAAGGATATCCAACTCACATTTTTCACTCTTCATTTAGCCAAGAAGATACGGTTGCATAAGTAACTTTAAGCCAGTTAATAGCTCACCAGTAATGACAAGAAAAGCATGTTCTCTGTCATACAAAACTGCAGAGTTTTGCCACTTATGTACAGTCTGTTCTGGCATGCTTCTACATGGTAAAGCAGCTCAAGTAAATCACCAGCAAACTAGATTTTTTTTTGTGAGTTTGTCACTTGATTTAACACACAAACAGGTAAAAACTGCAGTCAGCACAAAATTAATGGAGGCAAAATTGTCTAGAAATGGGTAGCAGGAGGCTTGAGAATTTATTGGCAGAGAGCTGTCAGAAAAGGCCACTCTGCTTTCTCTTGAAACCAAGTCATGAGTTCAGTAGGCCACTTTCATTATTCTTTCCTCCCTACCACATGATACCAAGCCTTTCATTGTATTTCAAGAACTATAAGCAAGGGAAACATGAAATACTGCTCCTCATACCGAGATATTGCCCACTGGCATAGTAAAGACTTCAAGAATCAACTGTCACCTAAACAAGCCATAGGAAAAAATGGGATATAGGTACAGCAGGTGAAAGCTCTCTGTAGAACATATCATCCACTTTTCACAGAGGATGATAAAGGAATTAATTTTCAAGCAACAAATGCAAGATGAAGTTGTGCTACAGCACTTAAAACTACATCTCCCAGCTGTGTGTTACACGAGGGTACAAGGTGACATTGCATCCACAAGATAGCAATGTGTGCAAGAAGTATTTGGACAAGGTACTCAGGAGTCAAGGGTATAGTTACCAGCTGTCAGTCAGTTCTGTTACACCACAGACTGGTTAGCTTTTTTGAGTCACTTCAGATGAAAATCCTTCCACCAGCTACAAAACCACTGGCATATCCTATACACAGTACTGACATTATTCACATAAAAACTATGACAGAGGAGAGAGTTTTCTGATCAGTCTTTGACAAAAGAGAAAGGGCACTACACCATTTGATAGGAAATGTAAATATTCTATGTGTATTTTCAGTTGTTGGAAGGAATGAAACATGTTAGTACCAGATATTGATTGAAATTATTTTTTCCTCTTGCTTCTGAAATCTCTCTCACACACATACACACTTTCCAGATAGTTTCTATACCTGTTCAAAAGTCATTTCAAGAGAACAGTTAAAAAAAATACCTATATCTTTCCTCTTGTAGCATCTGAGAAATAAAGCCATAGTCTCTTTTAAACTGGGTTTTCAAATTCTCAATATCATCAGCTAATTGGGACTGTGTCTCCTTGATTTCCCTTAGTTCCTCCAAAATCATGGAAAGCTTTCCTTGGCTGTCCAGGGTGCTTGCCACAGCAGGACTAAAGGAAGTATTCCCATTGCTATCTGCCGATCCAGAGGTCCCACTTGAGCATTCATCATCACTAACATATTTTGGTTTGGCAACAATGGTGGCACTGCCCCCATAGGTTCTAGAACTCGTTTCTGGACGAAATTCATCCAGGGTATTTTTGAGATGAGCAATGTTGTCTGCACTACCAAATTTGTTTCGGATCAGGTTGGCAAACTCTCTGGACTTGCTGAAAACAAAGACAGGTGGTGTCAAAGATACACCCGGCACACCCGACTTGCTGCTCTCTGTTCCGTGCCCAGTGCTACGAGACTTTCCATGTTGAACATCTTTCAAGTTATCTTTGGAAGTATCCTTGGTAGCTTTGGAAGATCCATTTTGTTCAATATCCTTGAGCTTTTTGTGATACTGTTCCAATTTCTTCTGCAGCTGGGCAATGGAGTGGGCAGATTTTTGGTTCTTTTTCTCAAAGACTTGCTTAATGCGCCCAGCTTGTTGCTTGTCTGCACTGTTTACCAGTTTCAAATACTCAGCCACATTGTCATCTCGAGCTGTTTGTTCAACCTTGATTTGCTCTGTAACCTTGAGGATTTTCTGTTTCAAGCTATCTGCGCTGAGTTTGACTTTGTGAAATTCTAGGACCCCATCTGGTACATCAAAGTTCAGGTTGGTATCAGAACCTCCACGGCGGATGTTAAGTGGTAAACTCAGGGTATTCATGTCATGTCTTTCCACCTGAGAGAAAAGAAAAAGAGATAAATGGAATTTGATTTTTGTTTTAAAAATCAAACATCCAGTTTACTTTTCCACATATAATTATATCAAGTACACAGTATAAAGTAGCATAATATAGCAAAGCATAATAAGCTTTTCTTTGAAATTAAGCAGTATTTTTCTTTACTTCTACAGGTTAATAAACAGTCCAAGGAGCTGCTTGTCTCTCTTAAAATAGAGTAAGATGAATTAGAGACAAAATTATTCAGAACAGCTTACAGAATCACTGTAAGCTTTTCAGAATCACTTACATTTTTACACAAAATGAGAATAACACTTAATTAGAAAAAGTTCCTTAATATATTGTTTATTATTAAGAGTTTAAAAGAGACCACAGCTGATAATCACTCCATTTTTTCACTTAGAAGTGGTCAAACATCAATGGAGATGTAACCAGATTTTTCCCTCTACAGCAGTGCTATACTGTTCAGTACATTTTCCCAGATTTAACACCTTTTTTGATACATCCCATTCAAATTCCTCCCACAATTCAAAGTTTTTGCAAAACTAGCTGAAAGAAAGCTCTTGGAAATCTAGTGCATGCTGCAAGCTGGAAGCAACTGCTGTTTTTTAAAGCACAGGTCATGGAGAAAGAATTGGCCTGTATTTGACTTTCCAGCTTGATGAAGGTGCTCAACAACTTGAACTGCTGTGCTAATTCTGTTTCAATAGGAGGTTTGCTGATTTACAGAGAGAAACTCAAGAAAGAAAACTGGGTTTAGTCAAGTATAGGATCTGTACACCTTAAATGGTCTCTGGAAGCTCAACAAAAAAAGTAGGCAACTCAGTCACAACACTGACCACAACAGATCATTTTATCTTTCTCAAGAGAAAGGCAAGATAGTCTGATACAGAACATTACAAATGTTTCCTTATATAAAGTAATAGTCATGGAGGAGTCATGAGAAGAATGATCTAAACAAAATACCTTCACCCCTATTATTATCTTGGATTTGCCTGTGTGATAAAGTGCATTTCATTGCAGCTGCCACAGTGTCATGTCTGTAGAGACTTCTTAACAAATGCTCTAGCCATTATGGGTTTTCAGAGCTTTAATGCCAGAGGGAACAAATATAATTCCTCAGGCAAGACCATTGCAGAGACAAGGCAGAAGCTATATTAAAGTATCTCTTAAAGATGCATTTGTGAAATGCTTTAACTACTCTTTGCTTCCAAAGTCTGAGATACGATGTTAAAAGTTTGATTTCCAAATACAGTGTTTATTTTTATGTATAATACTGAAGATCATGCAGACAGACATATGTGTACATGTCCAGTGACCACCATTCAATCTTTTTCTTGAGTAAAAAACATAAGCACATCATTAAGTATTGTTGTAAGGTTGGTTTTTTTTTTTTTTTTCCCCATCCTTGTACAGTTTTGGCAGACATCCTGGAAATTCACTCAGGGATTCTTGTATTGTCCTTAAAATACAAGCTCAGTAACCAGATAAAGTGTCCTACTGTTAATACCATGCATGGTGCACAGCTTGATGTGGAGAACTACTTTGTCTCTATCACGCTGGGGCACAAACACAGAGGGGGTGATCACCTGTAAATCTGGATCTGACCAAGATCAGAGACAAGATAATCTCTACTACTTTATATGATTTTCCTTATAGATTACCAAGGATTACAGTGGAGATTTTTCTTGATTTTTCTTTTGCCATTGCACCACTCAGGGCACAAACCAGGTAACATAAAAATTCACATTCACCAATACCTAAAAAAGGCACTTGAAAAATGCATACTGAAAGATTTCTGGAGTCAACAATTTATTTTGGAGAATATTGGTTAATGATGCCCTTTAAGACTCAGACTCTCTCCCAGGGATTAAACCAGTGCTGTGGCCTAATTGATCTACACTTTACCAGTTTGTTAAAAACAATTGGTATTGATCCAAATGCTCAGTATAAAACAAGAATTTCTTGAAACAACCTAAGACCTTTTCTAATAAGCTTTGGCACAAAATGATACTGTAATTAGTCACAGAATTGTATACACACACACAAAACAGATCCATCACTGATGTGACTCAGGACAAGCTGTACATAACTTCCAGGAATGGGTGGGTCTATATCTAACCTTTACACAGCAGTAAGTGTTTACTTCCTCAGTAAAAAATAGTCTAGAAATGTATTGTAATAATTGGATACAAGCCCAAACCAGATCCCTTCTCCCTTATGTCCTCTCCCTTACTGGTCTCTCTATTGGTCAGCCTTCTCTGCCTTCCTGAAACTTCAAGGCCACAAAAGTAATACAGATAAAAAGAACAATAGCATTGAAGAAATACATCTGCTTAATGCTGCTGTGCTTTTGGACATGAGGAAGTCTGTTAGTGTGGGGCAAATCTGCTCCTGAGTAAAACCAGTCATAGGATCAGTTCAAATTCAGTAAAATTTATAAAAGAATTGTGTTTGAATTCCCAAAGCACTGCTACCAGTAGGGTTTTTTACTTACTGGATTGAGAGCTCACTAAGGGTACAAAAAAGGTCATATCCAACATATTTTTCTGTCTGATTGTATTTGGACAAAATGGCAGGTGTCCTCTGCCATCATGTTGGAAGGCTAGGTCAAGCAAGAGAGGCTCTTGAAATCCTCTGCTGATGTAATATACCTTTTTGTTGGGATGGGATGTGTAGTGTGGGGTGGAGTTACTTCTTTTTTTAGGTGAGGGGCTGGTTGGTTGGGTTTTGTGAGATTTAGGGCTTTTTGGGATTTTTGGTTTGGTTATTTTAAATCAGAAGCAAGCAGACAGTGGGGAAGTCAGGTACGTCTAGACAAGTGGCCTGTCACCTTTCTTCTACCTTGATGATGCATTTGTGATTGTTTTATAGCTCAGCACTAATGCTACCCCAAGACATCAGATTTTCATCTTCAAATCCTACCCCAAATCCTTCTTGCTGCAAGTCTCATTCTGTGATGAGAACAATTAGCTTCACTTCCTGCTGTATCGAATGCCTCATGCTTTACACTGAGCACAAGACTGCAAGTAGGAGTCTGAGATGATTCCTCATCCCTGCAGGGACTAGTGCCCTCCCCTGGGATGCAGGCTGAAATCTTCCCAGTGCAGGAGACTGAATGCACATCTCCTTCAAACTGTGTGAGTGTTCTTCCGGCTATGCTATGGAAAGAAATGAGGAACGCCGCACATGCCATTGTTTCTTCTGTGACTCCTGCATCCCCAGCATCTCACAGGGCCACCAAGCTGTTAATAATAAAGAAGTCATTGAGAGATTGGTTTTCTATTTTTTAAATTGTGGTTGCCAAGAAAAAAGTACATTTATATACAGTAGCGTCCCCAATAGTTAAAATGGATGAGCCATCCTTTTGGAAGTGAGAAGCACTTTAAGAAAAAAGAGTCATCATAGATATCTCATATTATGGTAATTAATAGAGAGCTGGGCATTAGCAGTAGATGAGAAGCAGCAGTTCTGAGACATGTGGTACCACTAGGTAGATAAGAAGTCAAAGCACTAGCCCATAGTTTGAGGAAATACCAGAGACATGCCCTCAATCTGTCTTCTAGGAAAAAATCAATTTGCATATGGTCCTGGGATAGCCGTAACTGATGTTAGCCTGAAAAAAGAAACCTGAGCCTTGGAGAGAGACCACTGCACTTTATGGAGCAATTCACATACACTTTGCAACAACCCAGTTGAGAACTAATAGTAACATTTGTGCTGCTGAAATACAGACTTTTACAAAGAGTGATTTAGGCAAGGAAAGCAATTCAGGCTCCCTGCCTGCATCAGAGCCTGGCACCACAGATGACTGGATAGGTAACTCTCAGAGATAAAGCCCCAGTCCCCCTTTTTCCAAGGAGCCAAGCAGATTTCCAGCTGCCTGACCATGCATCCCATCCCAAGCCAAAGTCCAGAGCTTCAGAAAGGACAGCAAAATCACTGCTTGGTGTAATGAACACAGGTGCACTGCTAGGAACCCTTCACTGCACATGAATTGTCAGGTTTACTTTCTGTCATAAATGTAAAGTGGATGGCTGGGTTAGGCAGCCTGTCATTCAAAAAGAAGCATTCAGAGCACAACAGTGATTTGAAAACCCAATCACGGAAGCAAGGATAGGGATTTCATTGGCATCATAATGATGCAGCTGTTTCTTCACTTACTGTCTGCAAAAGCAGCACAAAGGTCAGGCCATCCTACCAATGAGCCCAGAGCACAGCAGGACCCATGTTCCCCAATGCCACAGGCAAGACTGTTGGAAATGGATTCCACATGGACAGGATCTGCTAAACAGGTGAAAATATCGTGTTTAATGGCCCATAGTGAGTGGTCATTGTATCCGACTATCGGAAAATATAAATCAGACCTAGAAGACCTTATTTCTTGCCCAAAGATCCTGGGTGGGATTCATCTGGGAGAAAAAAGTGAACAGAGCACAAAGGGCAGGCAGCCTGCCCTAGTGCAACCCACATCCCCTGGCTGCTCAGATGAATCACATCCTGTGTTCCACTGACTGCCAATGGCTCTCCATTGACAAGCCCCCTATGTTCAAGGCATCAAACTGAACTCTACTCTTTAGGTCATAGATCTCTTTAAAGCTCTTTTTAAAAGTACCTTTAAAAAGCAATGAGGAAAAAAAAAGCAATTATAAGACAGATGTATATATGTATCAGGCTCCAGAAAGCCTACACCTTTGGGTTGCCTCACTAACAGAAACCACGAAGATATAAAATTATCTACTTATTTAAATAGGCTCAGTTTACAGGTGTTTCCTTCTTTTTCTTTCTCTAAACAACCTTATTACCGTCACCAGTCATAGCCGTGCAAGCTAAACAAAAGCATATTATGACAATTTAAGTCTATCCTGAAAGAGTTTCTGATGAGTGCTTAGAAACAGAATCCCATAAGGAGCACACAAAACAGGATTAAGGCAACTTTAAAGTCCTTAGAATTTGGTAATAGCAACAAAAATCATCAGGAACAATTTTCTTTTTTCAGAAATATGCATATGTTAGAAGCACAGGTGTTCCAATGGGTAAAAGAACATGCAGAGGGAGTTTTAATAAGTTTCCAGTATATTCCTAAGCAGAAACGTATTTGGGGAGAGACTTTTACCATCTCTTTCAAGTTCACTCTTCCTTCTAAAATCCACATGAGAATCCTTCATGAAAGTCTTAAAATAGAGCTAAATCACCATAAAACATTTAAAGTTATGTAAAATCAACCCCCAACACTTTTGTACGGTATCTTACAGCAAAACACCTTCTGCTTTTGTTTTTTTACAGAGCTAATTAATAGTAATATCTAGAAGTACCTACACCGAGAATACCATGCTCATAATCATGCAGAAGGTTGAGAGTTTATGAGAATGGAGGGAGTCAGCAAAATTTGTTTCTACTTTTTACTGGGGTAATGGAAGATCCTGGGTGATTTGTCTGAGATCACCTGGCAAATGCTGATGGAGTCAAATAACTGAAGGTGTTTCTTTCATCATCAACAATTCCTCTATTACCTATTAACTCCCCACCTCCCCTCAAAAAAACATTGAAGCTGTAAGGCATCCCAGTAAGACATAAACCTGGTGTTTATTCCAGGTGGGAGTCAAAGGTAATTCCAGATGCCCTTTGGCAAGTATCTGCTCTTCAATATGCAAAGGCTGGGGAATTTCAATGCCATTCTATGAGTAAGGCATCATAGAGGGGCAGAGTAGGCTGTACAGATTGGAATCCTTTAGAAAATTTTCTGCACTATGCCAATATGGTCTGGCAATTATAAAAATTCAGTTGTTCTACTAGACAACTGCAGCAAGACCTCAGATACAGACTAAACTACTAAGCATACTAGGCAAGACATCAGACGTTGAATCCAGTCCTTCTCAGGGTCAGTTTGATCACCTATCTTTCCATCCGTTTTAATTCATTAGCACCACAGAGTTGAGACTGTAAGCACAGGCACCTCAAGAAAGATATACATGTACTTGCAATTTTAGTTTAAGTGGAAAAAACCCCCAAATTTAAAAAAAAAAAAACAAACAAACAAACAAACAAAAAAAAACACAAAAAACCACCCCAAATTGAAAATGCTATAAAACAAACTCTGTAAAAAGCAATTGCAAGGAAGCACATGCACTGAAGTTCTGGTGGGACTAGATTTTACTCTCTTGATCTAATCTGGTCAAGGCCAAATACTCGTGCATAACCTGCAACCCAAACAGTCAACTTCACACCAAAGCTGGTTTGCCTCAAATCCTACGGACATGCTCAGTTCAAACCAGAAATACCCCAGAAAGAACCTTTTCTAATTTCTGTTTAAAGGACTGAACTAAAGCCAAATTTTCTAGGTCACAGCTTGTGTGTAAATATGGTACTATTTCAAATTAGACCAATGGGAGATTAGAACAGAGAAGAGAAGAGGCAGTTTTCTCCTTCACTAGTAACACCAGCTCCTTCAGAACCCAAGAACATCCAGTGAAAAGTCTCCAGTGTCATAACTCACATTCAGTCCAGTCCCAAGATTTTTGGCTGCACGAAACTGACATAAACAAACTGGTTCCGATACAAACAACTTCTGTGCCTAGACACTAAAAATTGAAAACAATATGACTCTATAAAAGCAAGCGAGTTACTTTCTATTTACTGTCCAGCACTCATATGAAGAAAAAAAGATTAAAAATCACTGTCCTGGCTAGAGAAAAAAATACAGTGATGAGCCAATGCTCACATTTACTAAGCTTAGGTTTCTTAAGCAGGCACAAGGTAGATTCCACACCTCTTGGTTAACTTTTTCTTCAGTTCAGCCCTCCTCTTCAGATAAGCACCATTAATTAAAAACAAGTCACCCACGTGCATGTTCCTTCTGTCTCAGGTTTACACAGTGACACAAGGAATTGCTAGTGAGCTCCAGGTGCTAAATGTGTGGTTCCATCAAGCAGTGCTGATAAGAGCCCTGCACTCCTATTCCTTGTGAAGGAGAGTACCTTTCCTGTGACACAAATCCCTCAAACTACTACCACTATGAAACAGTGTGGGGGTGACATAGTTTTGAAGAGTGATGCCAGACATTTTGTATTCCTTCTACATTAATCGTTCAACTTGCTTTTAGTGTTTCTAATATGTGCTCTCCCTTCCCCCTTCACAGCTTTCATGGATTTTTCTTTCCCTCCTATCCAGTAATAAGGTTTCTTTTTCCAAAGATGTCTGAATAGACAGCAATAATGAATTTTTCCATATTACTGTGAAACATTCTGTGAAAAGTCAGCCTGCTACACAGTTTCAATTACTAAATCCTTTTCCATGAATGAGAATTTGATAAAAAACCAGCTACATACCTGCTATGACTAATTACTTCTCACAGTTACAGCATATGCTTCTCATCTCTCACCACTTCTGATTTATAGTGTGCTTTCCTTCATATTACTGCATTGTCTAACTTATCACAAACTATCCCACACTGATAAAGTTGCAGCAGGTCACCTTCTCCCTCCACCTGGTTCCTTCTGTTTCACAGTCAATTCTTAATTTCATTGCTATTCAGATAGTCTAAGCATTTTCTGAAATCCCAGCTCCTGGAACTGTACAATCATACAAGAGAATTCCAGGAAATACTATGAAGTTTCTTGCTTTCAGTTACACAGAAATAACTCTCATATCTAACTTCGTAGTCAACAATCAACCAAGTCCTCCAGTCCCTAAAACAAAGATAACTTTAAGGAATTTTTAAATATATAATCTACAGACCTACAAAAATCAACCCCACAGCTCAATGCTGATTTTAGTCTAATTCATTACATTTATTGCTTTGAGCTGGCAACATTACATAAAACCTGTTTTGTAACAGGAACATTAGGCATTACAGTAGCAGGGAACCTTGAAAGTATTACCACAAAGACACAACACTCTAAATCCATACAGACTGGCCATCACAGACAAAAGACTCAAGACTCAGGGATTTTGTTTGTTTAAACCACCACAAAACTTCCCTTTAAAAACAAGAGAACAATAGCTCCATCAGGCATAGGATCTTTTCATTTGCGTTAATGCTGCAGCAGCACATCCTGAGCATATAAACAATCACATCTTGTCCTGTACATGAACTGAGTTGCTTACTTAAAAGAGCCTGCCCGCTTCTTCCTTTCCCCCCTGCCCTGCATCTCTTCATGCTGGGCTGACAAAGTCAAATCTCAAAAATACATATTTGTTACATCAGCAGTTCTGCCTATACCCAGGAGTTTTAGTTAATTTTTTTTTTTATATAAAAGGTTTAATCAAAAGATAGGGTTTGCTTTACTACATTACATGACTAATTTTTTACCTCTCCACAATAACTGGTACATCTCTTGACAAAGCAACTTTATTTTATCAAATCTCCATTACTTATATACACAAGTACACTTTCACTATTTGCCACATTACACATGTGAGTGCATGTTTTGGCTCCCCATCTGATATCCAAGGCTTGTATTTGTACCCAAACCACAAATAACCCCAAAGGCAGAGGACTGCATGAAGATTTAGCCAGCAAAAAATCAAAAACTTTGGTCATACTTCATGATCTACAAAAAAAAAAAAAAAAAAAAAAGAGAGAGAGCCTAGAAAAGAAAGAAAAGAGAGAGGAAAAGTTTTACTTAAAAGACTACTTAAAAAAAACCAAACAACCAACACCCTTATTTCATTGGGCAAAATAAAGACAATTAAAATTTGAATCACACAGAGGCATATTATGCAGGTCATTTGTTATTCAACACCACTGCTGCAATAATGGTATTTTAAGCCATTACACACAACTGATTAACACTGTTCTGACTTAACTCTGGAAAAAACATCCTAACTGCAGTGCCTTAAGAACCAAAATTCTCTGCAGAGTCAATAGATTTAACCTCCTGTGGATCACAACAACACAACTTTAAAGCATTTTGTTATTTAAATTTATTTTTAAAATAGCAAAAATATTTCCCTTTCTTTTCACTGAAGGGGCAATATAAAGCATTAGGGAATAGAACCACAGTTTGCTGCTCTTTGCATATCCTCCTCCTGAAAGAAAATGAAAGTTAATATAAATAATATTGTTTTGAAAAGCAGAAACTATGCTGTGACTATGACATTAAAGTGGGTCACAAGTGATGCTTTCCATTTATGAATAGATCTACAGTTGTCCTCATTGTGGAGAAAGTCTTAAAATATTATTTGTATGTTTACTATCTTATTATTTATATAAATATACACATGTAAAATACTTTTTAAAAAACATTTTAAAATATCCTTAAAGTTATTGTTATTATAAGTGAGTACTAGCCCACAGAAAAATCTCATATCCATGCAGTGTTTCAGCTGCTGTGCACCTTCTGGAGAACCTGCTCTTGGCATTGTATTTTAAGGTTACACCCTAACAATCAATTCAAATAGTTACAGTCAAATCTGAATTCACAAAAAAGATCACTTTTCCAGCAAAAAGACCCAAACAGAAGACTTTATGAAGATGCGTGTGCCTCTACAAGCAGATGTCCCTGAATCCTCTTCTTTAAAGAGGTTCCATGTGCATATTATAACAATACACCAAAGTAGTACTTCAGCCAATGCTTTGCGCACCCTCTAGGAACATGTTCTCTTGTGCACACGATGCTGAAGTTTCTCATATAATCTTTTTAAATGTTTGTGACCTGGTACTAGCATGAATCACTCCCATAAGAGGCTGGAGGTATGTCTTTTAAAAAATATAAGAAACTTTTCTATCAGTGTATTCTCTCCAAACAAAAATCAGCTATGACTGTTGTATCAATTTTATAGAATTAATCCACTCTTTGTACATAGTCAGGAGTCATCTTTATACTCAATTTTTCCTTTCAGTTTTTTGCATACACTGTACACTTCAAAAACTAATACACATCACACAAATATCTCAATTTATAAAAGAAATTCTATTGTAGAGAATTTCTGTAAGTAACATAACATCTATTAATCAAAAAACAAAATTCAAAAGACTTGTCTAACTGAAAAGAGTATCAATGAGATTCACCCAATTAGTAAGAAATAAAACCCTACAGTAAATTTTTTATCTAGTCTTAAAAATATTCCTATTCTGAGAACACACTTCCCCAATTTGTGAGTTTAATAAAACTGAATTACTTGGAGAAATCAATTCTGATGATTTTGGAAGATAAACTAGGTTAAATTATTCTTCTTATGTCACCATATTACTTTTAATGAGAGTGTTAAATCACAGTTTTAAGAAGTTTTATGAATGAAAAAAACCCGCCTATTTTTAAACAACTGCCCTTAATGAGGATTCACTAAATTTTTACTGTATGGTACAAATCCTCTGAGGTCATGTTGGAGATGCCTGTATAGTAACCATTATGTTTTGCCATGGTAGTATTAGCAAGTGAAAGCAGAATTTTCCCCTAAGAGATTTCAGTTTGCAAACTGAAAATAAATGTATTTCTGTTTCACCAGAACTAAAATGTCAAGGGTACAGTGAACTCCTGCAGAAGGAAGTTCTGCTGATTCTAAAAGCTCATTACAAAGCTCACTGTCCTCTATTCTTAACTACAGGGTACATTTGGTGAACATGTCCTCGTGTAGTGTAAATATGCAGGATAATGTGTATTATGCATAAAATTTTAGGCATAAATTCAGTGCTTATCAACTAAATAAATAAACCAATCCAAAACCAAACAAAACCCCCACTCCTTTCTCTCTGCCATCCAACACAAAATCCATTCTCAAAGCTAGATGAGAAGCATAAGCAAGAAACAGTAGTGACTTTGTTTAGCAGGCTAATGGGAAGTGCTCAGAAACTGTACTGCTGCACAGCACATTAAACTCCTTAAAACAGAAGAGATTCAGTAGGGAAAACTGTTTTCAATTTGATATTTCATAATCTGTTAAAACCATGTTGCTAATATAAAAGTAATTTAATGCAGGAAAATTAAACCTGCTTGTCTTACCTGCTATCTGTTGTAATTGAGAGGATATTAAAAATATTATCGACCAATTTCATGTAACTTCTTTGCTTCATTAATATGTTTATGCAAAATTTATTTCATTTTGGCATAGATGTAGTAAAGACCTATCTCAGGAGAAAGCAGGGCTGAAAAGGCAACTCCAACAATGCACCAGCAACAGTAAGACTCACATAAGAGGAAGTGGCAAGCAAAGATGGCTTTGCAGCCTTTATTGCGCCTGTTGCATTATTCTGCCTTTGGATAAGTGTTTTATACTCACATCCTTCATATTCAAGGCTCTTAGGTTTTTTGGTTTTGTTCAAACTCCCCCTAGGAGGACAGAGGGCAATAAAACCTTCATAATGCTTTTCGAGTCACAATTTAATTTGTATCTCAACATTATTATCTTAGGTGTTTCATTCTAGCACTAAAAAGAACGTGATGGTGTCACAGGGATTATTTATTTAATTGAACAGGGCAATACTAAAAATGTTTCATGTTTCTCAGGAAATAATAAAATTACTCTTCAAATAACATTTGTAGAAATATGACTAAAGTTCAGAGTGGTTTACTTGACCAAGACATTTACACGGCCAGATGCCACAATTTAGACTCTAAAGACAAAACTTGTCAATTCTTGTCATTGAGAACCACTAAGATTTTTTGGAAGAGGAAACCTTAATATTGTCATAGAATATTGCAGTACTGTTAACTTCACATAAACAAAAACAAGTATAACTTGCTACAGAAATAGTATCCATATTAACAATTATATAGTTATTCATACTCTTAGTACTTTTTTCTTTCTTGTATTTTTTCCTCTTTTTGCTTTTGCTCAACTAACAGTAGCAACTGCATCTTTTAATCTTAAATCAGTTTGATCACATTTTTTAATCTGGAATATATTTTACCTGGTAGAATGCTTCCCAAGAGTTACAGAAATTGCCAATCTGTGCATTAATACAGCTTAATTTCATGTATTTCCTTCTATAAGGCTCTTAAGACTATCCCAGAACAACTTTTCTTTTTAAATAGTAGTGATAATTTATATTATGTGACACAAAGAATAAATGTTTAGTCTGGATACTGTGAACTCTAAAGCACATGATTTTATGGAATCCAAACATTTCAGTTTATATGGATACTTGACACAACAACTGATATTCCTTAATTATTAAAATACTATCTTAAAATAGAACTGCTACATCTTCAGTAACATTCAATATTAAATCCATAATGATGGGTAAGGCAGCTACTATAAACACATAAGAAAAACCCCATAATCTTCAAGTTAGGTATTAATACACACCTCTATTTTACTCAAAAATCTCCTTCAGCACTGCTGACAAGCTTCATGTGCTATGAAGAAACATAAAGCTACTTATATGGTCTAAGCAGAGATGGTAATTAACAGAAGTTGTTCATATCATATCTAACAAAAACTTCATTAAGCCCATAGGTACTTCAGATTCTTATGCAGCTGTAATCCATAGCAGCTAGACCAGGGCAGCGTTTGTGAAACAGGAGCTCAGGCTATTGCTTTTCTGCTCGGTCCAGTTGTCAGACGCTCACCATCCACATGTCGCACAAACTGAGTCACAGAGCTCACTCATCAACTTCCGTGACAAGTGTATGAAAACAATAGAAGATGTTTCAGAGCATTTTCAACAGTTATTTTGAGTTTGTTGGAAGCCATTGCCTCTCTTACCTAACCACAGGGAATTGGGAGAGCCTCTATCAAGCGATGGTCAAACTGTTGCTCTTATCTCCTTGTAAATTTTTCGTATGAAGCAACAGGCTGCTCAGCCTAAGTAAGTTTGCTCCCCACGTTCTTTGGCCATTACAGTACAATAGAACTATTTAAATCAGGATACAGAAGTTCCCCATGTGATTTTATTACACCATAATACAACAATATTACAATAATTACAACAATAAACCCAATGGTCTTTTTAAAGCAGCTTGTAATCTTAATTCAGAGTGATTTAAAAAAATTATCAAGATGGCATGTGTTGATCTTACATTCAAGCAAAATGTACAGGGTTTCTTCAGAAGCACAGACATAAATGCTAGTTGCCAATTTTCTCTTAATGCCAGTTCCTACATATTAAACTCATATTAGATTTTTCTATTTTTAGAGTTGTGGTGATGTTAGAGGCCTATTCACCAATATGATTTGATTAGAATGAAACTGAAATCAATATTCTGCTCCTAGTCTGCCTGCCTGCCTGCCTCCCTCTCCTTTGAACTTTCTAAATTGATTCTTTTTTTTTTCCCTCTCTTAAGTTCCTATTCAGGCAGTCAAAAGGATATGGTTTATCAAACGGTTTGGTGTAAAAGACTTATAAACACATTACCATATTCAGTCATAGCAACAGCACAGACAAAAAGGAACAAAGCAGAGTTCAGTGGGAAAGGAAGCAGATAAGAGTCATGCTGTCCTTGGAGCCCAACCATGGTTACTGGCTCTGCCCTGAGCCAGAGCTCTGTACCTGTGCAAGGAGCTGTGCTTGGCTACAGGCTCCAGAATCCTGTTGTAAACAGTCTAGCATTTGACACAAGAGATTTCATTCCATGACAGTGGAAAAGCAAGGCAAAACCCAAACCACAGTGCTCATTTTGATCAAGGCATTAGAAAATTGTCTAAATATTTTTTCCCTCTATCTCACTCTCTCAGTCATATGCTTAGAATAATTTTAACCTAAATAAAGTGCCATTAATAAATCAGATTTTTAGAGGTCTCAACAGACAGATGAAGATCTATATCCATTACTAAACCCTCAAAAACCTGCCCTTTGTGAGATTATGCCAAATGATGATGCCTAATTACACACAGCAAGTTAATATTCTAAACAGTGTTACATGTCAAAAAATAATTTTCCAGACTCTCTTCCTAAAGAAATAGACTGACAAATACTCTCACTTTCTGTAGTCAGATACTTGACAGGTTTGGGAAACACAAATCACTGCAAGAAATCATAATGCCAACTGCAAAGAAAGCTACCTTAGCTTAAGTCAGCTAGTTCTTCATATTTATGTTACAATCAAAGCAGTCTGCCTGCAGGTAAGCAAGTGGAAGAAATGCATAAATTTGGGCAGAAATTGATGGTAAAAATTAGCTCCTGTAGACTTAACATTACTTAAAATAAAACAAAAGTTTGAGGAGGGAAAAAAATGCAAACAGTAAATGAAAACCAAAATTACCTAACTTTTCAGCAACTCAAAATGGCCTGAATGTCTTTTATTCTCTTTCAGCTAGAGAGGAAGTCTTTAGATATGCACACATTCATCAAATGCTCTGGGAAACTTTAATGAATTGCAGTGATTTGCACTGGACAAAAACTTCCCATGCAAGTATGATTGTACAGAACTCTGACCTCTCACAATGGAAAGAGAACATCACAGCTATTACTGCTCTGCTCTCCACATTTAGATTTTAAGTCTGTCCCTACACATTCTTCTAGTACTAACCAGGAAACACTGCAACATTTTAACTTTATGGGATAAAGTGACGTACTTCATTATCCATCCCATTTGGTCTGTAGGCTTTGTACGTGCTTTTTATTATCTTTCTTGTTCATTTACTGCTTTAACAGGAGTGTTATAAAAATAAAGGTCAGTACAGAAATAAATGCACCAGGTGTTAATTTCCTCTGCATAATTTAACAATATTTAGGCGGTAGTCATGTAGTCTGGAAGCTATATGACATAATACAAGATACTGAAAACCCTGTTAGGGCTGTTTGTTAGCTGAAAGCCAAAGATTCACAAAAAAAAAAAAAATTCCAGATACATGTTCAAACATTTTCAGATGCTTAGCCACAGGTACTGGGACCACTATAGGGTACTATACCCGTGGAACAACTCATAAGCACATTGAAAAGTTAAAAATACTACTAAAAGTAATTAAAAATAGACTAGTAAAACCAACAATTTGTAATTTATTTAGCTTTTCATTGAAGAGCTGGTTTAGGTCCCTTTAGCATGATAAAAATGATGTTTAGTTTCTGGCACTAACTTCCCAATATAGGTCTTAGAAGATTCATACACAACACTGTGAACACATCCTTGTTTAGAGTGCAGAGCTGGGGTGGGGGTTAGTAGCATGCAAATAACTGAAAACACTTATGATGTGGTATAAAATTAATACCATTTTAACACTGCTTTTTCAAGTTCTCTAGATGGCTTCTGGCTCACATAAGGTAACAGACAATATAAGTTCTTACTATGTTTAAAATATCACAATATTGTGATATTTGACTATCTAATGTATGAAACTCATGTCAGAACTGACCACAAGTTTCATAACTTTCATAACTTTCCCTGCTGTTATCTGTAGGGAAAGGAATTACCCTGTAAGTACTCATTGGAAAGAGCATTGTTTCAGAAGATTTATAGTTTCCTTGCACGTAGCAACAACCAGGGAAATTATGTTACTGCCTTGAATGCTGAGACCCAACTACAAGCAATTATCTTGCTGCCAGACAAAATCTCACAGTGTGACTCAAAGACAATGTAAGGATTCAGTAGATTCACTAACAGACTGGTCTTCTAAGAGACTACTACATATGAATGTACATAAAATCACTCCTACAGACTTGGCAGCCTGCCAGTATTACAGTGAACAAGTCTAGCAAGGTCAAAATATTTTCAAAGGAATATTTTCAGTTGGGGCATTTTGAGTCTATGATCTTCTTTTGGAGAGTTAACATTGTTCCCAGTGGAATTTAAAAGTTATAACTGGTAGTTCTAGATACCTGTCTCTGGCACAACCTGCCACAATGCTTTGAACTGCACTTCTCATCTGCAAAAGGCGAATCCTAGGAAAACTCTACTAGTTGCCAGAGAAGCTCCAGTGACAAACTGCCTCAAAGTCTGCATTGAGATAGTCATGCCAGGTGTATTCAATGATCTGTTCCACAGGAATGTGACTCTCTCCCCACCCCCAAAGCACATATACACACTGACAGGCAGTACAAGCTAGAGATGAAAAAAACAAAATCTAATCATCACATTGTTACTTCAGACCAATTAGGAGTTCTAAGTATTAAAACATGTTTTACTTATTTCCTTTTTGGTCAGTGTTTCCTCCTCAATATGCTTTAGGGGTGGGGAGAGAGCCCAATTCAGCATAAATTCTTAAGATGAAGACTTTGTGATCACCTGTCCAGAGAAGGGCAAGTTCCACAACTTCTTCCATGCTGAAACACCCCAGGACTCATGGTGGGCCAAAATTAAATATAGTGTGTCTTTGACAACCACAGTTACTTCATCTGTGCTTACATTTAGATGCCACACAGCTCCTGCAGCCACTTCGGGTGAAATTTCATCCCCAGTCTGATACCACAGGAATCTAACACCTTGCACATAGTGATTCTGCCACCTAAAAATCATAACCTAGGCTCTTGTGTCTTCACTGTATCTGACGCATGACATGGCTGGCATCCATGAGTGATGATGGTGGCCACTTTGATAGGTGAAAGCTGAACTAGTCACTATTCTGGGTGAAGGAGGAAGGCCTGGAATTTTCCTAAGTGTTAAGATCAGGGAGGACACTGCAGGAGCTGTTCTGCTCCTTCTTGAATGATGGGAGGATGCCACATACAGGGACTTTGCTTCAAAATGCAGCTTATTGGTAGACAAAAGATTTTGAATTTTATTTATGTGAGCAGAAGCTTGTGTGAGTTTTTGCCTCAGATGAGCTCAGGCTTTCCTCACACCTTTTCTCCCCTTCCTCTATCTCTCTCTACTTTTTTTTTTTTTTTGTGAACTCTTCAGTTCTCAGTTCCTTCTCTCTAACTGCTTCCCTCTCACTTTTCTATTAACAAACCTTGTAATAGGTGAGTACCTTTCCCCTCACCCAGAACTTCTGTACGATTGACCTACTCCCAAAAATTTCTTGACTCTATTTAGATTTTTCTCACCTCAGAGACAAGGGGTTTTGAAGCTAGGATCTAACATTCTAACAGAGCCATGTAATTTCTCACTAGTGGTACAACTTCCTATAAACCATATCAGTATCCATTGACATTGGGAAATTTGAAGAAAATAATCTCCCTATCCAAGCACAATCTTTCTAGTAGATCATTCTTAGTCTCTCAAAAGATGCCTCATCAAACATAAAGATACTCTTTAGGTTACACAGCTTTACAAGGGAAGGAACAGCAGCTGTGGGAGTCAAACAGTAAGTCAACTGCAGTAATGCAATGCAGCTGCAGGAATGTGAGCCAATGCAAAAGCAGAACAAGCACCTCCAAAAGCCATGTAACAAGCTCTGCCACTAGCAATCCTCACAAGTCTGGAAGAAACTTTCCTCTCTAAGCTCTTGTGTATGTGCCTTTGCTTCTCAGAAACACAAAAAAGTACTAAAGGGATCATATATAAAACCAAAACAAACAAAACCCAAACAAACACAGGCCAGTACTGAAAGCTTAAGTGCTTAGTTATTATCAGACACAATCTACTTTTGAGTCTATCCAGGCTGCCACTTTCCTTTCAAGCAAAAACGTCTGCTTTAAGTTACCACTGCACCATGCTTTAGATACTGTGGGACAGGGACATTATTGCAATTGTACTATAAAATATACTTCCCTTTCTTTTTGCCAAACTTTTAAGGTTTTTTAAGTATACAGAAATGAATAGAATAAATTAAAGGACTATGATACCTACACAATGAAAAAAACTACCAATATCTTTTTTTGTCTCTCTTTTGTGACACTCAAATAACAAAGATTGGAAAGAGGGTACATAATACTTCAAAAGCAGTTTTAACTGATTCATGATTCTAAACAACCTACAAGACAACTACCACAGATAGTTTGAAGACTTTGTACTAAAATAAATGTCACTTTGTCAAGTGAGATGTATTTAGTAATTTCCTGTTTTCTTTTTCCTTTATTTCACATACTTTAAAATGTGTGTTCCTGAATAATTTGTTCCTTTCCTCCAGAGATTCTTTTGCAATGACTCCATAATAGTCCACTAATGAAGGCACTGGTACCACAGTCTCTTGCTAGGTGAATCAATTCAGATGCAAAATGTATCATGACTTCACTGCAGAAATCAGTGGAGAAGAAATACTTAATCACAGATGAATCACCTGTTCAGTCATATGTGCCCAAGCAAAAGGCATGGGGGAAGTAGGTTTACTAATCAGCCAAGATTGTCCATCAAGAAATGAACAGCTGGACTCTAGGTTCTCTTCACCCTAAGACATGTCCAAACTCACAGCTTCAAGGCAGACATCCCAACCACAAAAGTGACAGCTAAGACAATGGCATTCCTCTGCCTCTCCAGAAGAATTAGGGCCCCTGGACCCCAAGATTAGTGAAGAAATTACAAAAGATAGTCAGACAGCGAGGAAGGGGAAAGCTGTCCTCACACCACAGATGTGTTTTGAAGAAATGCAGGAGGGCACACTAGCATGCTGCCTTGCATTCTTGGGCTCGCTTTTCTTATTCTCCAGCAGCTAATTTGCTGCCCTGATCCCATACAATGCTGGGGCCAACCAGCCACAGGAGGCACAGAGGACTCAGTCAGTAACCACACTTCAGAAATGCAGGTTACCATGGAGCTCAGCAAACAGGATAGTAGGAAATACTCAAGGTCTCCAACAGACTCCTTTCCTTCAGTTCAGCAGCAGCTTAGTTATACTGCAGTACTTCCACCACACATGTTAAGTCTAGCTTTTATCCTATTCCTGTAAAAAAAATATTTTGGACAAATTTTTCAGTACCTTCATTAATCAGCAATGTCCAATCCACACATCTCTACCACTAAAAGAGCAGTTATGCTGTAGTGCTTCACCTGCCATGATCTGAATGGAGCTCATCCAAAAAAAAATCCATAGCTACTTAATATTGACAACAATAACCTGGAAAACAGTCCTGCATGCAAGCTAGAGCATTTAAATGGACTGCAGGCACAACCTGCTTTCCATACATTGTTTTTACATCTTCAGCAAACCATAACAGAATCAATGCCATCTAGTTACCTCTAAAACCATGGTAGACTGAACTGGCTTATATACCTGAATAATTTAGAACTGAAGAGAGGTGATGGCACTCTAGTATGAAATCAAGCCATGAGAGCCTGTACCACCTGAGATTCTCTGTGTATATTTACACATTTAAGGACTCAAGCTGTTGGTTACAACAATTTTAAATGTTCTGGTTCAACACTTCACTTTCTTTAATAACTCTACTGATTTTATTTTTTTCTATTAAATACACTCATGAAAGAGATTTTCATCAACTAGACAGAGCAGAGCAAGTAACTGCACAAAATAGGTTACATCCTTTTATTGGACAAGCCTGCTCTATATTGGAAAAAATAGGAAAAATATTTTTAAATGTTCTTTATTCATCTGAAGCTTCAGTTCTTTCACTTATGAATGTCTAAAGTTTGGCAAGGAAAAAACTGAACCAGAGCTAAAAAATTACTTGTAGTATCCAGCCTTATATGCAGCAAAGCCTAACATGTATTGAGTTGTATTTTATTTTTTTATTGAAAATGCACAAAGTATAGGCAAGCTGTTAAAACACTTTATATTTGGTAAAATACCACACAACAATCCATACAAAAAAAGAGCAAAATTTTTAATTTTTCATGAAGGTCATGATTTTCTTGCTTCAGTGGTCATGAAAATGAAGTACTAATGTCATGCACAGGAATGAAGCTTACAGAAAACTCCAGAGCTCTGTCAAGACTTCTAGATCAAGAGTTTCAGAAGCAGCAACCAGAGTTACTTCAGTAAAGGCCATTCTTCCACACTGTGTGGCAGCTAAACAGTGCAGAAAGGCATTTCAAATATTTGACCAGCATCGATTGCTACTTATGTTCACAAGCATGGATGAATCCAGATTCTCAAAAAAATGGTCAGGAACATCACTATACTATGCACCGGAAGACACTGAAACACTGTCAAACAGAATTAAGTGCATCTACCAGCAGGAAAAAAAGCCCAAATCAAACAATCACTAGACAGCAATGAATACAATGTATTCTTGGAGAGAGAATTTAAAATATAGATTGACAAGAATTTTCCATTTATCCCCCTACAAGATGAAACATGCCCAAATTTAGTTAACACTAGTCTTCTGTGTATCTTAAATTAGCTCATGAAACATGGATGGAAAAAAAATTAAGACCAACAATTGTTTAAAACGAAAGACTAAGGATTTAGCTTCAAATAAAAAATGCGACCATGGAAATGGTCAAGGAAAAAAAAGGAAAAGAAAAGAAAAAGAAAAAAGAAAAAAGGAAAAAGAAAAAACGAAAAAGAAAAAAAGAAAAAAGAAAAAAAAAGAAGAAAAAAGAAAAAAGAAAAAAGAAGAAAAAAGAAAAAAGAAAGGAACTAATCCAGCTAAAATTTCAAAGATGCACTCTATGTGTATCCACACAAGCACTGCCTACAGCTCTTGTTCTCAATGAAAAGAGCAATGACTCGGTAAGAAAAGAGGCACATCGAAAGTGGAGGTGGATACAGGATTAAGGCTGCACATCAATTGTGGCAGGAAGCACTTTGAGTAACACCAAGCAGCACACCAGAACAAAGTGCTCTGCTGTCAATACCTGCTTCTTCATTTGACATGTTACACCTTCCCAAAGGCACAACCACCTCATTCTGAAGGCACCTACAGTGCTCCTTTCACAGGGCTTTGTCTGGCCACCTGTTTGCTGCTAAAACCACAAGAGTTGGTTGGGATATTGTATTCATATCAAAATTGCCTTCCCAGTGTTCCTAAGGAATGCTCTTTCTTTCTACACTCCAATATGAGACACTGAAGATGCTAGAACACCTAGACCTATGCACTTTGGGAAGATCATTAATTGAGCTTTCACCATTAAGATACTTTTGTCAATTCATCCCTACCTTGATGACATTGAAGCTTCATTCAAATTAGAGTATAAAGCTGTCTTTTGTGGCAGAGCTCCATTGCACAGACATGGACCCTATCAGGCAATTCACAGCCAGGCTGCACAGGGGATTGAGCAGCCTGGGCTAGTGAAAGGCTCCCTGCCCATGGCAGGAGGGTTGGAAGTAGGTGATCTTCAAGGTCCCTTCCAAACCAAGCCAGTCTATGATTCTGCGATCAGAGGGCACACATTACACCTGATCAGCAGCTGAATAGGCACCACTTAGAGTCCTGAGCCTTAGCTCAGCTTGACCAGCAGAATAGAACAAATGCTGTATTCCCTTGGAGACATCACCAGAGAAGAAGAGGCAGGGACAGTCTGCTGTATAATCCCTCACAATCCCACAGAAACATTAGTTCAGCAAAAACAATGGAATGTGCTAACATATGGACCTTAGATTTATTTCCTAAAGCAACACCAGCAGCACCTTCTCAGACCTCCTCACCCCACCCCTCAGATTCTTTTATACCCCCAAAATGCTATAGAGTATTTTCTGCTTGCTCCAGTGTCCTTAATTGTCCTTTATAATGGCTTCAACTTCAATAGTGTCCCTTGCAAAACCTTTGTGGCCCAACAAATGGGCAAGAAAGCATATTCTCTAGATAATCTTAAACTGTCTGCCTGCTGACAGACTGGCATGCCAGACCGTGGATAACAGGAAAATTGTCTCTGGCTTCCACTCCCTACGAGAATGGATAGGTGCCTGGTGAGGACACATGAAAATCATTTTCACATGTCTGGGCTCATTACCTTTGAAGCCTCTACTCTCCTGTCATATTTACTAGGCAGAATATAATTCACTTAAACAAATCTGGATGAAAAAAAGGCTCAGGAAACATGTAAAATAATTTCCAGGAGACAAGCAAAAGACTTAAAGGAAACTCCTTGCTCTTAACATTGAATTACCTTCATAAACTTAATAGGCTTCCTTTCCAAAGGAGTAATAGATTTTTGCTGTTCCTCAAGTTTAGAAAGTAATTTGAAAACTACCATGAATAAAAATATTATCTTGATTTACTCTCTTTACCTGCAGTTAGATCTTTCTCTTCTACACCCAACTGCTCCTCCTTGTTGTTGGCACATAGGTGACATATATTACAAGCATATAAAATATTTATACCCTTTCCATATTTTATTTGTATGCAACCTTTCTTTTCCTTTTACAAAAATGAGCATAAACAGAATGGAAGGATGAATACTGTATTTATCTTAGAAAATCTGACTAATTTTTTCCTCCAATTTTTTTTGTGGAGAAAAAAATATTGCTAAATTACACCATGTGAAATATGTAGAATGCTATTCTTTTTCTTTTTCTCTGAGATCTACATTTCATACCAGTCCCTGCAGTTTTCCATCGCTGGGGAAATTTGTACAGATATTGTAGTTTCTTAACATCATTGTGAAAGGACAAAATTGTCAGAACAGAGGTAAGGGCTATGAAGACTAGGAAGCTGCTGTTAATACTTGTTCATCTGTGAGCTATCACATTGATACTGGCTCAGGACATATCCTCTTCTGGGATTTAATGGCCAGTGTGAATTACAATAGCAACATGTATTATTTTTATTCAAAACATTAGTGTTTCAGTGGCTAAATGGATTCTGCTCTTGCAGGTAACAACATGATTTTAGCCAGAAGTCTCATAAATTGAATTGCCTATGGTGCTTGTATGCTGACAGAAGAAAGGTGAGCATAGTGTCAGCCTAAGGAATACTTCTGAGCATTCACCATTCAAAAAAAAACCCAAGCACATGTTGTGAAAATGCCAAGGGGTTTTTGCATTTGGAAATGAGCTGTTGAGTGGACAACACTCTGTACCTTTGTTAACATGACAGTCTCCTAAATCTTACTGCTGTTGCACAGATGACAACAGATAGACCCGTCTGCTCCAGGAAGAAGAAACATTTAGAGAACCCTGCAAGTTTATCACAGTAGCCTCAGAACTGGATCTTGACAATATGTAAATAACAGCAGTGAATGGTACAAGGCATTACACTCTCAAATCAAAGCTTCCCCAAATTTAGCAGAGTAATTATTACAGTAATTAAAGATACTGCTTCATGTGTTGGCTAGTAAAATGTATGGAAAGTTCACTGCTCCTTACACCCGAATTTCAGAAGCTCAGTTCAAATAAATTTCCGAGCTGCTCTGCAACCTTAAACCACAGTGATACAACGGTTCAGTATATAATGACATGAAACTGATCAAAATCATACTGGAAGAAGAATTTCTTCCCATTTCCAATTCACTAACCCTGCTTTCACTAAAGTATGTGGTTATCAGTCCATCAGACTGTTACTCACCAAAACAGCCACACCATAAGCAACGTATTTGGCCCTATATAGAAACACACAGAGATAAATTTTAAATAAGAATTCAGACACAGCTATTAAAATTCTGTCTCACTAAACCATGAGGAGTTCACACCCCTAAAATTAGCAAATTATACTGAATTAAATCAGAGAGAAAAATTTCCTCTTAAAAATAGAAATTAGGTACTTATTGCAATGTGTGAGGGATATTAATAAAGTGAATTAAACTCTCTGTGACTGCACTGGTTTTGGCTGGGGTAGAGTTAATTTTCCTCACAGTTGGCTGGTATGGGGCTGTATTTTGGATTTGTGCTGAACACAGGGCTGATAATATAGAGATGTTTTTGTTATTGCTGAGCAGGGCTTACACAGAGCCAAGGCCTTTTCTGCTTTCTGTCCTGGCAATGAGGCTGGAGTTGCACGAGAAGTTGGAAGGAGACACAGCAAGGACAGCTGTCCCCAACTGACCACAGGGATATTCCATTCCACATGGCATCATGCTCACTATATAAAGGGGGGTAAGAAGGAGGAAGAGGGGAGACATTCAGAGTGATGGCATTTGTCTTCCCAAGTAACTGGTAGGGTTCTGCTCTCCTGAAGATGGTTGAACACCTGTCTGTCAATTGGAAGCAGTGAATGAATACCTTGTTTTGCTTTGCCTGTGTGCAGCTTCTGCTTTCCCTATTGAACGGTGCTTATCTCAACCCACGAGTTTTCCAGCCTTTTCCCTTCCAGTTCTCTCCCCAGTCCCACTGCAGGGGGAGTGAACAAGTGGCTGCCTGGTGCTTGGTGGCTGCCTGGGGTTAAACCACAACAGAGACATTTTAAAGCCATCTTATCGGGGAGTCTATGAAATAATTCTAGGCTTTTCCTAAAATCAGGCATCCTTGCAGTAACAATAAGGTAAATTTAAGAGTCCTCTCCTTCCTTCCAAGTCACATATTGGTATTTTTTCACCTTTCTTCCTTTATATATAAAAAGCAATGGGAAAGGAAAGGTAACATCCTGTACTGCCAAATTTCTGAACAATCAGAGACCAATGATTTTTTTGCATAATGGCAAAGCTGGCAAGAAGAAAGTGTTGTTTAAGTTTTCCTAAAACAATTATTCATACGTGAAATAAAGAATCAGTAATATTAAAAATGCACTATGTAACAAGGAGAGCCAGAAAATTCTTTTGCTTTTCTGCCTAATAAAAAGAACTTTAAATCCCACTCAAGAGTAATTTGGCACAGGTGTCTAGATGTTCAATACATACATCTAGTTCTATAATGCATGAAAAATAGTGATACTTGCATCTTTTACAGAGTGTTTGCAATATTCACTGTCACAGCTATTTAGACTAGATTTAGTCTTGCCCAGCTTCAGGTATGCAGCTTTAAGTGATGTAGTATGAGCTTCTTCAAAATCAACAGAGATTAGACAGATCACTGCAAGTGCTTTCCCACTCTCGACTACAAAGGGTGGACAACTGCCTTAGGAGAAAATGCCCAGTTTCAAACAGATGCACAAGACTTACACAATTCGGGGGGAAGAAGTACCTATGCAGATAGTCTTAAAAGCTGCCTGATGTGAAAAGCAGGAACATGCATCCCCTGTATATTTTTAGAAGCACAAAATACTAAGAGGTGGTTTTTCCTTGAAGTATCCACTTGGATGGCTAATGATTCTGAAATATGAATATTTCACAGTGTTTGTCCTCTCCCCTGTGCATGCTGGAGAAACCACACTCTCTTCAGGGAGGTTAAATGACTTCCACCAATACACAAGGGCTGAGAGCTGTCACAGTAGCCTGAGCCCATGTCACCAGAGCCTTAGGCTGCAGTTGTCACCACTGCTCTAGACTTCATTTCAAAACACAGATTCTCTTCACGGAAATCACTGAACTTCAGCTTTCTCTGACATTAAGTGCCACACTGCATAATGGCACAGTACACACAAAGATTATTCTAGCTGACTCTTTCAAGTCCAAAAAAAGAGTAACTCAAACAAGGCCTGGGCTATTTGTTCGCAAATACCACAAGTGGGTGTATCTTTATTGCAAGAGAAATTCTTCAAAATTAAAGAGCAGTTTGCACACAGGCTACAGTGTAACATACATAGTCAGTAAAAACCAAGAAATCTCACCTAAAGTATGCATGAAAAGTGGCCACATAGGTCAAAACATCTCTTTAAAGTACAATTTGTAAGCCCCTGCACTCAAAGTCCAGTTTCCCAAAAATATCATAGCTTCTGGCATCAACAAACACAAACCAAAGCTTGACACCAAGTTTTATGAAGGTCGCTAGAGACCTCCCTCTATCATTTTCAGATTGAGCTTTTTAAGGTCATATCTTATTGATCCTCCTCAACTCAGGTGCTATTCAGGCCCTTCTAGTTACTTTGTGAAGAAAGAGAAATAGAGTTCCTTGGAGGCAAAAAAAAAAAAAAGGCACATAAAGCTATGGGTGCATATTTTTCTCCATTAAATTTATTCTGCAAGTCAGAGTGATGGCTCTCAGGTAGAAATGCATTGAAACCAGTTTTTTAAATTTAAGCAACAGAAGATTTGCTCAATAGGATCTTTCTTGGCATTAGAGAGAGGATACCATATGAGTTAAAATGGGAAAGATCCAAAGGAATAACCTGACAATGGCACATTTCCTTTTACGAGTAGCAATAAGCATCTAGCTCTTACAGGCAGTAATGCTTGTTGACAAATTACTCATGACCACATCCATACAGTTTATGGGAACAAAACATTCAAGAGCCAACAAATACAGTCCCAGAATTTCTTTGTATAATTGGCAACCAGAGGAGTTCTCACTGATCATCAAACTTTTCATTGTCTTCACTGTTACCCTTTTCTTAAACCTTCCTCAGGTCTTGTTTATAAATGCTTTTGCTCTCTCTCTCATTCCCAGCCTTCCCATCCCTCTGGTACAAAAGCCTGCTAAATCCAAGCCAGTTGTACATGACAGAAGGAGCATAACCCTCGTACAGATCCCAGGCCCTCCCTAGAATCAGCAACACCTGCTTGTGATGATGTTGTACCAGAAGGGCCTCAGTCACCCATTGCACCAATTCACACGTGAAGGAAAGGTTCCACTGCAGAGACTTGCACAAAAAGCTGATCAGGACAACAATGTAAGAGTATGGCAAACTCCCTGTAAACCTTCTGTGGACCTATTTTAGCAGACCAGAAGCTTGGCAGCTTGAATCAGCCTGCTGATATTTACTATCTGGCTTTAAAAGAGATGGCTAAGAATATCCGTTTAACTCTTATTTTAGGAGAAGGCTGTAATTCTTTTTCTCATCAAGGTGAAACTTAATAATTTGCTCCAAAAATGACTGGATATAGGTGACAAGATGTAGTCAGATTTCTTCCTTAAGGTATGGCAGGAGAGGGGAATGAAAAAAGATAGCCTCTTTCTCTGGACATGGCAGGAATGGGAGAAGAAATAAATTAGAAACCTGATAAAGTGAAGAGACACTTTGCTGTTCTGACAAAACTTACCAGGGACAACCATGTCACAGGATTACTTACTCCTGCCAAAACCTCTAGTAAAACAAAGATTCCTAACATAGTAAAAGCCACATAATCCCATATTATGCACACATATCAGTAGCTGGAGTAATATCAAATACTGAAACATTTTGTTTTCAAGTCATCTGTACGGGTTAAAGAAGGGGAAAAAGAAAATTACACCTGGCTGTCAGAGGGGTCTCTGTTCTGGGCAGTGAATCCATTTTAAGCTAAGCATATGAAATTCCACCTCTATTCCTCTCTTCATCATGTTTCCCTCCTATCTTCTCCCTTCCTTGCTATTGCCCTGAACATGTCCAAAGCTGCTGAGAGCTGCCCAGTCACACCCACCCTTCCCCTGCCCCTCAGCCCCAGTACAGGGAGTGAGGGAGCATGGCACTGGGCTGGGTGCAGCATCTGTAAGCACAGTATGACCACAGGAATAGTGAAGGAGCCCCAGGCTGGGTGCCCCTAATGGACTTGGTACAAGACAGCTCTGAGCAGCTTGAGAAAAGCTGTCAGGGTGAAGGCAGCACCCTGCAGTGCTGCAGACTGGAGAAGGAGCCATGAATGAGTGAACAATCAAGCCTTCTTTGGTCTTTCTTGGGTAAAAAAGGTCCTCACACCTGACCTAGGAAACTCGTACTAACAAGATCTGTTAATTTAATTCTTCTAACACCAGATGTCTCTTTCAGACCAGTACTGAGTTCGATCCTGAGTTTACTAGGTTCCAAAGTTTCCACATGTCCTTGCAACCTTCAACCAAAGCTTCTTGTCTACAGCAATCCAAAACACAGTCAATGGCCACTGGAATCCCACAGCCAGCTTCCATTTCATATGAATTAATTTCTTAGGAAGTGAGGGTGAAGCAGTGAATCTTAGCAAGTCCTCAACACACTTAAAGTACAGTATGCCACTAAGCTGTACTGCCCTGAGTACAAAAATTTAAAGAGTCAATTGTAATTGGTCTGTCAGTTTGATCTTTGCACATCACTCACCTGTACAGACATGCTGATATAAAGCAGCACATTTTCTGCATATTTATATCATTTTGCATTTGAACAATGAGCACTAGCTGAATTCTAATTTCTGTGTTACATGTACTGGAATAACTTTGAATAAAGGGAGTGAGTGCTGTAAAACCAGAGAAACCTGCTACATCAACTTACCCTAACAGGGCTTCTCTTCTCACAACAGTAATTCTTGTAGTCTGGCACTTAAAGACCACTTAGAAAACGCCTTGTATTTAATAATCCCAAGACCCCAAAACCCTGACTCCTTACACTTCCTGTAAGCTGTGTTAGTTGCTTTTTAGCTGGCAGTAGGCAGTGTCAGGTTTGGTTTGTTTATTTGAGAGTGGAAGTCTTATATTTCCACTAGCTCTATTTAATACTTTTTCCAGCCTTATAAATCAACACCTCTTGTACACACAAACTAACTCCAGAGCATTGTCATCTTCCATATCTTTAAAATACCAACATTCACCATAATGCTTCATCTTCAACTGAAAAAGCTTGCAAAAAACTTGAAAAAGGAGGAGCAAGTTAATTAAAAAAAAAAATCTTATTGCTTGAGAAGCCAATCATGTTGTAGCCTTTTTGAAAACCACACTTCTATTAACTTCAACCAAAAAGAAAAATAAAAATCACATGACATAGATAATTAGAATGTTTAATTGCTGCAGTCCTTAGATGCATACACAGTGGCTGCTCTTTTTATCACAGTCTTTGCTAGGAAACTAAACAGGTTTCCATACATTTTTAGCCAAACCCACTACAAGAACATTTATTTACAAAGCAAAAACAAAGTTAAAAACCCACCTACACCATCCTGATTTAAGCTAAAGGAGACTGGAATATCAACTGCAGGCAGCATCTCCCATCCTTTAAAGAACACTTAATATATAGAAGAGTTTCCATAAGTCTGTTCTAATTCACCTCAGATTGGTTCCATAGGCCCCTGATGTTATTCAAAAGTTTCCAATTAATTCAGCACTACCTGAATCACATTTCCATTTTAATTCAATAGCACAGTGTCAATTCCAAGCATCCTCAGCATAACTTCTTCATCCAGAGCTACCAAAACAAACACAAATTTCTTTTACAAAGAAATACAAATACATATTTTACAAATATTTTACAAATACAAATTTCTTTTACAAAGAAAATGTTACTTAAACTGTACACAAATAGGAAAAGCCAAGGAAAAGATGCCTATTATAGTAAAAGTTAACTGAGAATTATCAAAAATTGATGCTAAATAGTTTATATCAAAGGTCCATTGAAATACACTCTCCAATACAGAGGTAAGTAAGAAAATATTAGTATGAGTGGTTTCCAAAACTTCTGCCCTCTGGAATTTTATCCAGTTGCAACCCCTAAACGGAACAATAATGAAGTGAGCAAGCTCTCAATATTAAACTTTTCTGTCTTTTTTTTTTTTTTTTTTCCAAACAAAAAGCCTCATTTCAGCTTTCTATAGTAACAGCATCACAGTTCCCAATTTTTAGGTATTCTTTATTCCTCATCCGGTAGAGACATCCCTCCACTCTCCCCCTTGTCCCTAAATTAAAGCTTAGATTATGTATGATGATATTTAAAAATGTTTTAGAAGAGTTCTCCCTTGCTGAGTGTCTGGTGAGGTTCAAGACATTCCAGTACATACTGGGTCCCATATGTGAAGTCTTTAGATCAGCAGGTTAATTTTTGGCTTTGCGTATTAACCCTCCCTCTTTCAGACTAAGGGAAGAAGAGAAAACTTTCAGTAGTAAATACTGCAGTGCTCTTTTGTAAAGTTTCTCCAGCTGGATGCACAAGTGAAAAGGGAGAATTATGTTCCACCATTCCCCAGCACTACATAGAAATTTATCTCCCACACAAGTCTTTCCCAAAATCATACTTACTGTGGGAGTGAAGATGAAGACTGTACACTTGTTAATGTTCCCAAAAGAATCAAAATGGGACAATGTGCAGTGGGAATCTTTTTTGTTTGGACAAGATTAGATGTCAAATCCACCAAAACCTTGAAGGCTCAGCCTCTGAGCAGACCTTGCACCAGGTGGTGCCTAGTGAAAGCCTTACCTATGGAGAAGATGACAACAAACAAGGCAGGGATCTAGAGCTCTTGCCATCTCCCAGCACCACTGCTGGCAACCTGACAGAAGAACAATTACACATCCTTCAAAAGGAAAGCAAATCAGAAAGCTGGCAATTTTCCCCCAGTGACTTTTTTTATATACATATATCCAATATTTAAAAGGTGGTAAGAATTCCCCAGTCCTGTAAGCAATCTCATCCACTGCAATGAGGATGGATCAATGGCACAACAAAGGAAAGAAGACTCTACGGTCTTCAGAGATGTGAATTTTCCTGGTGGAAACCAAAAATTATGAAAGGTCTAAGAATAAAGATTCCAAACTTAAAATCGGTTCAAACCTTAAAAAGAATGTGCATCCCCCATTCTATCTACTGTTTAAAACTGTCATATTGGATTACGGAAAAGATGAATTGGTGAGAATGCAATCTTTATAGCCTACAAGTCTGCCAAAGAGGTTCACCTTGCAGGATGATCAGGGCAGCACAGCAATGCTAAACTAAGCTATACAAAAACAACTTCCCCTTTTGTTTCATTTGGCCTAACATTGACCTTTAGCTTTGAGGAGTATTTAATAACACCGACCCCCCCCTCCCCCCAAAAAAAAAAGGCAAACAAAAAAAACCCACCAAAACCAAAAGATTCTGGCACTACAGAATAAAAAAGTAATAAGTTTTTTAAACAGTTCTAAATGGACAAAATAACCAATAGTTTATTGTTTTAAATGAACAAACCAGGCTTTTCTTCAGTTCTAATAAACTAGTCAATCTTTTTGGGTTCATATCATAATTATGGGTTCTCTCTGTTATTTCCAATACCCTCGGATCATGCAGGCTACCCTTTGACAGGTTTCACACATTTCAAGTTAAATTATGGATTTAAAACCAAAGCTTGGAGGTCCTAGCAAAATTGTCTCATCAAACTATTTTGTTTTATGTCCAAACCTAAGGGAACTGTAGGGGAAAGTGTGTGTAAGGTCTTAGAACATAAAATATTGGGAGGTTTGGTTACAGGTTACAAGAGCCCAGAATAGGCATGTCTTCCACAGTGGTCTTTGTATTTATAAAAACACCAGGAGATTAAATCTCCCTGTCTCCTAAAACTGTGGGTGGAGTGATTTTCTGTTTTTGTTAGACTTGGTGGGGTTTTGTTGTTTGATTTGTTTGCTTTGTTTGCTTTGGTGGGGTATTCTGTTTGGGGTTTTTATTTACTTGGTTTTAATCCTTTTAGGTTCCTTTATGTCATTTCCTCTAAACCTACTGAAGATTTAAAGAAATAAAGGGAGTTCAAGGACAGATGATGAAAGTGATTAGAGGCTTAGGAAGACACACATACAAGGAGTGATTATTAAAGTCTGCCTTGCCTATAGACAAGATGAATGGGAGGGATCATAAGAGAGACACAGAAAATGAGAAGAGACATTCCACAGAATGCTTTTTCATCAGTAGAAAGCAAGCAAATTTCAGGGGTTTTATTTTAGTGTAAGCCTTTTATATGTGTGATCATGTAAGAATTAAATCATCCAAAACCCACTGATTCTGCTGCTAGTCTCGCTAAGGCTGAAAGAACAAGAAGCTTGAAATTATCTTCACTATTCATTAATAAACAAACCACACCTGTTCCAGATAAAGTTTTTGTGTTTGTTTCAAATAAAGGAAGGATTCTTACAATTCTGTTTTCCACTAATAAAAAGAAAGTTCTGAATAGGCTCCAATGTGCAAGAAATCAATTGGGACTTCCTGTGTCTCTCTCAAATGCATCTGGTACTTGCTAAAAGCAAGTAGACTTCTACATAGACTTCTGACTGGTTGCAGTAAAGGAATGTATGTGTTTTAGTTGTACTGGAAAAGGATTTTTCTCCTCCAAAGCCATACATATAAATTTATAGTCCTGATGAAATGTAAAGGGTTCTTGTTTGGTCATGGGATCAAGAGTGAAGAGCAATGTCCTGATCAGCAGATTAAAAAAAAACCAAAAAGCTTTAATAGACTCTTACAGAGCCTTGAAAGGCAGTCCTGACACAGTGCTCTTGAAGCAAAAGTCAGCACAGTGAGGCACAGGTTAGCATAGCCAGGCTAGTCTGAGTGTCAGGAACGTTAACTATTTCAATTGTATAGACCTCTGCATGGACTTGCTGATCAATAAATACAGTGTAGCCAGAATCTCAACACCCTAGGCTTCCACAATACTTACTGCAAAATCAAGTCCCTTAAGAAAGCATTATGACACTTTTTAAACTATCCTGCTAGTTACATTCCAGCAAGAGCAGTACTTTGTTCATGACAACAAGGAATTGCAAAAATGCAATTCCTGTTCCCGAATTGTCCTACTTCATATCTTAGTTCCTGATTTTGAATGTTTTTCAAAAATTTGTATTCGAAGGGTTGCAGGAATCAGGTAGTAGTGGATGTTAAGCACAGTGAAGCTGCAGCAACTGGTATTAGCAGAGAAACATTTTGCATGGCTGTACTGTAAGGATTTCATCTGCACCACCAAAGCAATCTGCAGTAATCCAGATTACAGTAACCAGGTACTATTGGCAAGGAGAGACAGGCAAAGCCTCCTGGAAGGGCACCCTTCTTAAATCTGGAGCTGGATAATTTTCCAGAACTAAGGTAACCATATGGCTATAAATCTATACCCACCACATAAAAGCAGAACTGTAAGGCACTAATTCCACTACACTTCACATAATAGTGGTTTTATGCCCCACTCAGTACTGCCATGTACAGCATAGCTGGAGTCTCTTGTGATTCATCTAAGGAAGAGAACATCCAAGAAGAGAGAACGGCCACTCCCTCAAAATATTTGGCCTTCAGCAGCAGCAGTGACTTTCCTAAGTTAACAATGATCCAACTATACTTGAGTAAAGTATTTCCTCTTTTTCAGCCACTGGGAATGTCACACAAAATGTGACGTATGGAGAATTATTAGCAGAATCCACAATATCTTATACTTCAAATGGCCTCAAAGGAGAAGGTATTGGACAGACCTGTTGGTATATGCTGAAGAAGCTTTTTGGCTGCAGCAAAAATGTTTAAATCCCCTCAGACCACTGTTTACAAACTCCAAAGGCTATATTCACAGAAAATTGTTCCAGCACTTCTGCAAACTGAATTTAATGATGCCTTCCTACAGTACATACAGCAGCAATTTTGGAATTGTTATTGTCCAGAGAAAAGGTATCACTTTCTCATATGGAAAATCCTTAGCTGGGCTTGAAAGACACATGCAATAACCTAGAGGCTGGATAATTCCTTTAAAACCCACCTGCCTCAACACCGGACTTAGTAGCCTATGTTCCAAAGACTAGGAGAACCAGCTTCTACTTTGATACCTGTCTTTTCCCCAGTCTTTATTAAATGGATCTCTTCTTACTTACAACATGTCTTATCCTGCTACCAAACCCAGCTCCAAGGCATTTTCACACAGCAAGTCTCCCTAGTCTGCTCAGGCTCTTGAGAACCTCCCTACCAGCTCTGTATCATTGTGTTCATGCACTGCATTATCCGTCTCCATCCATGTTTGGGAATGGCAGCTTTAACTTCAGCTGCTCTGATGATTTTTATTCAGTCTCTAAATAAAAAACCAGCATTCTAATTTCTGATTTTTTCTACATAATACTGCCAGTTCTTGCTGCTCCAGTGCGTGACCATTTCTATCCCCACGGCTAAGGAAGTAAGAGAATTGTTGAAGTTATCCAGGCAATTTACCCAGGAAAAATTCCAATTTGTCTGGACTAAGCACAAATAGATTTAATACAAGGTCTTACCACCATCTGGAACATACAACATGCTGCTACCATACCTAGCAATTATATTACATGTTCTGTGATATCTGACACAGCTTGTAAAGCCCAAACCCTGGAGCATCACAATTACATACAACTTTAAACTTGCATAGAGCTCCATTTCCAGTCCTCGTAGTCCCAGAAAGGGAAGATGACACTAATTCTGATTAAAAGAAATCCAAAATCAGACAGAAGATGAGTGCTTTTATAAAATTGTCTTAAACAAGAGATTTTTTTTTAATGTCAGTTCACTTAGTACAATAAGCAACACAGCATTAGCCATGGTGTTTTATACTTTTAAGCAAATCAACCAGAATACAGAGTAGAGTTTAACCTTTAAATACGCCAAAAATTATGAAGATATGCAACTTTTCTCCATGGCCATACTTAGGTGGTGTGTACTACCTAGTTAGGTAGGTAGTACACCATGCTTACAGAAAGATCAGTGAAGGAGAAATGAATCAGTTCAACTTTCAACAGAGAAGAACAAAGGAAACGCATAACATTGTTAACTCCAATATGACTAGCATGTGCATCCACCTTACAGTGTGAAGAGCGTTGTAGATCCCAGCAGTAATGCTACAGTGTATAGGGTTACCTATTTTTAAAACATTTCATTATTCTGAAGTAATCTGAATCACGCCGTCTCCTTTTCATCACTGTCAATTAATGAGCTGGAGGGATGGAGAATACTGCTAATGCACAGTACAGGAAAATAAAACCCCAAAACTTTTACCCCAGTCACCCCGAAGAAAAAAATCTTCCCTCACAAATAGTTGATCCATACACTTCAAACCATAAAGTTCATTTGTTGTCAGACCCAAGATCTCAGCACAGAAAAGAAAACAGAATTTCAGCCCATATCCCAAGAGCAATCTTGTTTTTCCTTTCCTGCAGTGCATGGGAAGAAACAGCCACTTTTTTTACACGTCTTTGAGCTGAGTATTTAGGTAAGAATTTTAAACTAAAAAGCCAAGTGCCTTCATCAACAGAACACTTACTATAAAAGCCACTAAATACATGAAAGGATCACAAGCTCCGCCTATACATGTTTATGTTTATACATATCATATGAACAAAACATACAAATAAAGAAATATGAACTTGCCAGGAGACTATAAGAAAAACTATTCCATAAAGCCATACATCATGGATATGTAGTATATATTTACTTTGTCCCTAGAACACACAGGTGCACTTTTTCTGTCAAGTTCCATTCCTGCCGTAGCCCTCTTTTAACTCCATGAAAGGAACCATAATAATACTCTGCTGCCAGATAAAATCACCTGCTCCATAGTTTATTAAACAAGCCTTGAGAAACAGAACCAAACGCTAGTATTCACCAGTGTGATCGAGACAGAGTCATGGCATGAAATCATCGGCGCTGTTGACTCTGGTGAGTAAGTTCTCTATTACACTAGTATCCCTCTAGTTTCGATTAAGGGGATACCTCTAACATTGGTTTCTATGAAGTCAATATCAAGTTTAATTTCATTTTCCCTATACCAAGAAGCGTTCAGAGTATGAACATGAAAGAATCACGCAGCAAAAACCCTTCCCTTTAGATCATCAGTTTAGCAAACGTGGAGACCTCACGGGGAACGTGCTGCAGGTTGGCGGCTGCCTGTCAGAGCTCGGCACCCAGACGCCGCAGGCAGCCCCAGCGCCGCCGCCGCCCCGGGCCGCCTGCCCTCACTCGCCTTACCCTCGTCTTGCGGCGCCGGTGCCGCTCCGGGTCCGAGTACGTCCTGTCCACGGCCAGCGCCGTGTCGCTGCCCGGCATGCTTGTGCTGGTGCTGTTGTTGCTGCTGCTCCTGCCCGCTGCCCCGCGCCGGGCGCGGTGCCGCCCAGGCCCGCCCAAGCACCAGCCCCGCGGCCGCGGGACTGAGCGGGATCGNGCCTCGGTGCGCCGGCTCCCGCCGCACGGGTCCTGAGGGGGCCGCGGCTGGGCTGTGCCCCTCCTTCGAAAAAGGAAGGACGCCTGAGAGGGGATGAAGGTGGGAGAGAGCTTAGCCAGAGGGACTGGGCCAGAAGTCTCTTCGTTTGTTTAATTTTCAAGGCCGTCGTGTCTGAGGGGACAGCAGGAGCTGGGACACGATGATCTCCAGAGGAACGGCTGGACAGAGGGGTGACAGTTCCTCCTGCTGACCGCCGCAGGTTTGGGTCCGATCCAGGTCTTGGAGGGAGTTACCATCAAGCAATCTCGACTTCCCAAACCTAAACCCTGCGGCTACAGTGAAACCTCACAAAGCATAGCATATCCTAAAGGTTCAAAGGGGAAAGAAGGAAGAAACCAGAAGTATTGTGTTGTCAGTTTTGGGCACACTCACTTGTAAGATTTTGACTTTGGTAGCCCAAGGTGCCCTGGACACAACTGAGCACTGCTTCGTGAAAGCCCTTGATACCTAGGGGTTTTCACAATAAAATGGTATAAACATTCTGTCAAACCAACTAAGTAATTAGGGCTTGCATTTTTCAAAGTGGTCAGTGCAGCACAGCAACCAATTCAGCCCCATTTTCTGCACATTACACATGTGAGATAAATCCTTCAATATCCTGCACAGGGGAGCTTCAAGTGATGCTTCTGAACACTCAAGGAAGACTTGTTTTCCAGGGCAGGCATATGCCAATGTACTTAAATTCCTAAGAGCTGAGTGGAGTTTCTGACTGATTTTTACATTCGTCTTCAGACTTTCTTTGCTGAGGAATGCATTTAAGTGACACTTAACATATTTTAACCCACTGAAAAGTGCAAGTAACATACTGTTTTATAATCACTAAGTTGTAGAGGAAATGTCCTTATTTTCCTTTCTGAAATAAACAGACTAGTTGAGTTACCACCTCTAATTATTACACAAGTAAATCTGGAGTTCCTTCCAGCCAACTCCCTGGCAAAAGTAGCAGGACTTCACCTTTTAAGTACAGTTGTTACCATGCTCATGCACAAGTCACACTGCTTTTTTCTCTAGTTGGAGACAGCAACAGCCCCAAGGCATGTGGGTATATAAACATACTTAAATATCAATGCAGTGAACTGTCCTAGGAGGACTTTGCAGCTTTAGAAAATATTTCCCTGTCACCATTTGAGGGGGGTTTTATTGGACTCATATGTTCCAAGATAACAGTACTGTCAGATGTTAATTATCTGACACGAGGTCCTCATTGGTGTTTTCATCTAATGAGGTCCTCATAAATGAAAGACCTCGAATTCTAAAATAAAAAGAAATACTACACCTCACCTTTCTGGCAGGTGTTTCTTCTTCAACTCTAACACCAGTCTTCACAAAGTTATCCCAAAGTAAACAATGAGTGGGTTTAGTAAAGGAAGCGCTATTTTCCTAAAGCAGTATTCAAAGTACCAAACTAACACTAGATACCACATACAGATGGTGACTTGCTACCCTTCCCATACTTCTTATGAATTAATCAGCTGAAGTTAAAAGACTGCTGGAAAAAAACAAAACAAACAAACAAACAAACAACAACAAAAAAACCCAAACCCAACTCCCCTCTCCCAAAACCAACAACAAAAAAAACCACAAAAAACCCAAACAAACAAAAAAAACCAAAAAAATCTTTCTTTTTGGTTCTTCAGCTGAGACATGAACATTAATTCATGTGCCACAGGGTGAAGAACTCTGGAGGTGAATAAAAAATTAAATAGGCAAATTCTGTGGGGGTTGGGGTTTTCACTGAAGTAATAATTGCACATTTCCAAACAGGAATGTGTGGTTTTCAGCACCTAGGATAAAACACACTTATTTCCTCAGAAACTTTCAAGGTTTTTTTTAAGACTTGCCAGATGTTCTTGATCAAAGTGTAGAAAGGGTAAGCAGTTGGAATAGGGACATATAAAACACTGCAACTGCTTGATGTTTTAGTAATAGAAGGCTTATTATAAATCATACTTTATTCAAAAGTTTTAAAGTTTTATTTACATATCAGCCTTATTTAAATAATACCAGCAGACTAGCCACAAAACAGCAAAACTTCTCTTCAAGCTAAAAAGAGGCAGGAATATGAAATATATGTTTAGAGATAGTATCAACATACATACTACTATATTTACAAAGAAAGCTCTGTCCCTGTGTAGCCTCTAAGAAGAGAATATAATATATCTGGTCTGGTAAGACCCCAGTGTTGCATCAGTCACACCTTCTAGCCAAGCCTGTGGATGTGTTGCTTGGGCTCTGCTCTCAGTGGTGCACATCAGAAACAACAGCTCCCGCCTCTTCCAGTGCCAGCAGCAAAAGCCCTGGCATTGGGCGGTTCCTGGGGGAGCTGTGACCACAGGACAGCAGGCCAGCCAATTAGGAACAACTGCTGCACACAGCAGCAAGTTACACTGGAGGAGAAATAGCTGCTTGGGCGGAGACATCTGTCCCACAGGTCAGGAGAGTCCTTCCACACAAGCTAATTTAGGAGCCATTGTCATTTTGACAGTATCTGCAAGTGCCATATCTCAAGAAATGGTTATTTTCATATGTTCTATGACCTAAATCATCTGTGTCTTCAGCATTTATGTCTAACTGTGGTGCAATGCAATTCTCTGACCAAAGGCTGTTTTTTCCCCCTTTATCTTTCCTTCTCACACACGTGCCACTAGGCCCTTCCTGAGCTGGAGCAGGGGCATGTTCTTATCCTATGGCACCTTTGCAGAACGTATTTCATTTGGCTTGGCTGAACAAACACCACTCTTGCACACACAGCTGGTTTGTGCAGCCCTCCTTCCTTGCTCCAAAACAGAGACCTGACACCCTAAATGTGTCAGAACACTGCACAGCACAGTACTGCTGAGAGCTTCACTGGGTACTTCTCTCACTTATTTTCAAAAGCCCACAGAGTTTAAATAAATGTTCTTCCCACATACTGCACCTGCTCTCAACTGAACCTTAACTCCACTAAAGCAAATTCTTCCAGCTAGCAGCAGGAGCATGAGGCTGGACTCACAGTGATATAGACAGAAACGGTAGTCCATAGATTTATTCTCTCATCCCTTGTTCTTCTCAGAAAATATTTTAAAAATTAATTTCTATGGCTTAAATTAATGATAAAATGTTAAATCATTCTGCCACCCATTCTGCCAGCTCTAAAGTTCAAATACATCAAAATCCCTCACTTAGTGCCCAGCTGTCAGTGCCCATTCTTTTCCAGTTTTTTCCCTCACTTCAGCATGCTGGCATGATCCACAATGCTTAACTCTTGGTATTTACATTATTTTGCCTACCTTTTCAAAGTGACCTTTCAACGACTGATACCTATTAGGAACAGAAGGTCTAGTTAGATTTAAGATCACTGTACAAGAGTATTCACCACTGTATTTGGTTTAGGGAGGGATAGACATCAATATTGCATTTGCCTGTATTGCCATGTTTTAGGAAAATCAAATCTCTGAAGGTGCAGCAGAGGCACTGTGCAAAGGAGGCCTGTCAGCTGGAGCCTGAGCTTTCCAGAGATGATTCCTGTTTCACTATTTCCTTCAGGAAGTGCATCTTTGCCATCCATTTCTTGCCCCATGACCATGTATAATACTTGCACAGCAGACACAGCAGTCCCACATGCAAGCCATAAATTATCCATACTGACTTATGCACAGGCCATGGAGGGAGCAGAAGTGCCAGGGCACTTGTGGGACTGCCTAACTAAACCCAACTCACACGCAATGCAGTCTCCTAGATGGTGTCATGCACACATGCTGGGAAGTAACAAAAAATCCCAAATAAACCTTTATAGAGATGGAAAACATGGAAACTTTCATTTGGAGGCTGGCTCAAGGTTTCGCCCCATTCTCTTTCCAGTTTTATCATGAATCTGGATCTGGCAATTTACTTTACTTCTTTAGACTTCTACTACCCTATCTGTAAAAAGAGAAGCATGGCACATCTTTCTCATGTGGAGAACCTTGAGCTCTTCCAAAATTAAAAGTGCTATTATTAAATGTTGTGTTTTGATGTTCATGGAGAGAAGTGAAATATCTGATGTCAAAGGTATGTTGGCAAAAGTACAATCAGGAAGAAGATGAAGGTCCCTTTTCCCACAATGGTAACATCTGTACTCTAAACAGGATACTGGAGCTCCTTCTGAGAGACTTTTAAACTTGTCCTCCAAATCTTTTTCCAAAAGTGTTCATCAACGAGCCTCCAGGGAAAGGGTCTACGTGAAAAGAGACTGTTAGTCATTTCCAAGTCTGAGGGCAAGTGGGACATTGCTGAGCAGCACTGGTCTTGCAGTCAGCCCTGAGTGCACTGTCACGGTTCTGTTTCTCTGCCAAAGCATGAGCCTTTCACACTCACAGCAAAGGAGATACTCTGCTTGTTTGTACCCAGTACAACTACCATGGGATCACAATAAGACTTGCAAATTGTATTGCCAAGCTGTGACAAGCATTGAGAAGATGTTGATAAGCATTCAGATATTAAACTAAAATTTTAATTCAACCCCTCTCCTCCCCTGCCCTCTCCTGATTAAGAAACGTTTAATGTGTTTTCACAATAGAATAGCTCTGGACACGCTGGGTACTCTGTGAGTATGCATTTTCTACACAGTAAAAAACTGCAAAACAAGGACTTTCATGTATTAGTGAGATGCACTTATAGGGAGTGAAGAATTCCAGTTCAGGGTAACAGAAGTTCTCCTTATTTTTCCTTTCCCCTGCATGCTACTGTGTGTCCCTTGCTGTGTGATGAGAGGCAATTCCAAGGCCTTTCCTCATTTTCATACAACCTAGGAAAATTCAGGTACATAATTCCTCACTGCTGCTGCTGAGTGACAGTGATAGTGCAAACAGTACCTACAGGATGGTGGCAGTGTTTTGCATTTCAAATGCTGTGAATAAGAGCCACCTTTGTAGCAGACTGAAATGCCAACTGTTCTGTATACCCAAGAACTCGCCTGGAGCCCAGCTATTTACATTAAAGATAGTCCATGTTGCAAAGACAAGTACAGAATTCTCCCTCTAGCAACATGAATGGTTGCTGCTCATCAGCTTACAAATTTTCTTCTGCCTCATAGTATGTGATTTGTGGCTGCCTGAGAATGAATCTATGCAGCCACTTTGTCCCAAATCAGCCACTTTGACATTGTCACAAGGCATGCAGGACCAACAGCTGCAGCCTGCTGGCACATAAATATGTACCCCCTTCCAAAACACAAATATGAACTTGCATCCAAACCATTCAGGCTGTTGCCAGAAGACAACCAGCCTGAATCTGCTATTACTTCATATTCTGGTGGTTATATCAGGGCAACTTTTTATCTCAGATTAAAACAAGCACACTAGACATAGCCCATGAGCACAAGAATTGCTTTTGGAATGTGCCACCCTAACCTGCTCTGCGAGCAGCAGTGCCTGCAGTCCCTCTGAGGTGGCATGTAGCTCAGTAGCTGACATCTGAGCTCCTAAAGGCTCTGTAAGTTAATACACTACAGCTTTCACCCTACTGCTCTATGGTCATAACTGCACAGAGTCCCAGCTCAGTTTGTGGCTGAGGGCTGTGCACAGAGATAGCAGACAGCGCTGGATAGCAACCTGTCAATTTTTATTTATCTATGAAGTCCATTGCATGGTGGTGGCTCTGTATGAGTTATGTCATGCTAAATGTTTGACATCAATTATTTCCATATGAATTGACAATGTCAAATGCAGAATTAGGATTTGCTTGCCAGTCAACCAGAAAACACAGATGGATTATAAGAGAACAGAAAAATTATTGATTATACAAATAATCCTACACCTTGTCCTGGTGAGAGTTGTTGGAACATAGCCCTTTGAGTTTTATTACAGTGACTCTCTATCTATAGAGATGCAACTTACAGGGACATGAAGCTCAAATTCCCTCACTAATGTAAAAGATGATCGCCTACAACTCATCTAACTGTGGAAATTTTCCAAGTGCCTGATTTTAACAACAAGTATTTTAAAGGCAAGAAATTGCAAACAAAAAACTTAGAGCATAGGATAGATATTTCTATTATGCTAAGTACATGGGTATCAACCATTTTTTTAATAAGTATGCAGCAACACACTCCCTTTACACATCTAAATGTATTATTATGTCAAGAAGCCACTTCTGGGTTATTACAGCATAGTTTTCAATGAATAAAGTATTTGCTGTATTTGCTACCTTTTTTCATTGCTAACAGATATTACATTTTACTTTCATATTATAATGTTTTTTATGGCAAAAATACAGGTCCACTGATCAAAGTCTTGCCATTAGCTTCAATATTCAAGGCCTTTATAATATATTTCTGCATATTTCACAGCAGATCCACTCACTACTACTGTTCCAAAGACAGGAGCAGAGCTTCATAATTTCCTGCATGTTAATATTCATTCTTAACAATATTAAAACTGCAACACCTATATGCATATGTTCCTGCACTTGACTATACAATTTTGAGTATTAGAATCATATTTTAGATTGGAATTTAAATTTAGCGGATTTAGACATGAAGCTATTTGACCATGGAGGTAAGCCATAAAACATAACATGATTGTTATTTTTAACTATCTGGGTGCTATTAGATGATTCAGAATAGAAGGAGATTTAGGCAGAAAAAAAAACAAATAAATGTGTTTTTATTATTTTTAAATAATATTCATAATGATTCTTTTAGGATTTTAAAACCATGATTTAGTAAGGTATTATTCATTACAAAATTTGGGGGACAGTTTTTGACAGATTGAAGTCTTCTGCTTCATTCTTATACAACCAACAAATTATATGAGATATCACACAGTACCATTTTCTTATCCTAGAAACCTGAGTTTAACAGAAATATATATGCAGCAGCTTATATTGCAATATTTTTGAAAACTGTATCAACACAGTAGAGTCCTGGTATTATAGGGAGAATTTCCCCTGAATTTCCATTACTGGAAAGTGTTACAGCGTGAAATCACTATAAAACAGAACAGGGAAGACACAACATTTCCCAATAAAAAATCCTATTCTGCTACATAGTAATGCAATTTTCTGGAACAAAATTAATGCCTTTATCCCCAGCATAACTGTAACTAATCTTTTCTTACTAGAATTATATATATGAAGGGTAGGAATTATTTTTCTTTACCAATACAGCTACGTTGATGAAGCATTTATACATAAAACAATCCTAAGAGATAAACAAAACCAAAGAAAACCTCAGTGTCCACAGACACCTGACAGGACAGGAGAAGACACCCTGAAGCAGACAGGCTCCTCTGGGGCTGGAATGACCTGAAACCCTCTTCCCTTTCAGTGCCCACCAATGTAGTCATCACCAGCTGGCCTCGAGTGTCACTAAAAAATGAAGCTGCCCCTCTTCCTGCCTTAAAAAAAAAAATCAAAACACACCAACTAAAAACAATTCTGGCAGCAGGGTTTGGGTTGGTCTGATATGGAGGCTAGCAAAGTAGTTGCCTTTGCTTGAGCTAAGAGTAGCGCCCCACTTCTGTTTTGTAACCACTTCAGGCTAACAATTTTATAGATATCAGCATTTTCAAGCCCAGACAGAATAAAGGCATGATATTATCAACAAGAATCTCACAGACAAACACATATATCAAAAGAGAGGAAAAAAATGTTATAGTTATAGGTCTACCAGTGCTCTTTTACAAAGTCCCCTTACATTTATTTGTGTTTGGGTGTGTATATCTGACACATATAAACAGCCTTATCAACAACTTTAAGTATTGTAAGGGGAGAAATTTAATGTTCCAGCTTGTTCATTCCACTAATACAGATTATTTCATGTAGATTTTGAAACATGTGTAAACTAGGAGTCTCAGTAGAATGTATTGGTGCAATATATAAATTAATAGTCGTATAAAGACCATAAAAGTAACAAGGCATATATCCACAGTAATTAAGAGTCTAGGGCACAGGCACACAAGTTACAACAAAGTAGCACAGCCAAGAAGAAGTCCTATTACATAAATTAAGCAAACCGTTCAGAAAAAAGTAGCATCACAAACACATGGGACCTGACAGGTCCCACTTTGCAAGTCTGACCCTCACCAACTCCAACAATTTTCAGCATTTCAATCACAGAGGTCTGATACAACTGGAAAACAGCAGAGCATATTCTTCTTTTACACTCATCAAAATCCGACATTTCTTACAATGAAAGGTTATCTTTTTCCTAAAGAGTATATTTTCTCACATTTCCTGTCCTTTGAGATATCATATCATAAACCTTACCCAGTTTGAAAACTTAACAGGAAAATATTACTAATTTTTTTTCATTTCTGCCAGCAGTTTTCACAAAAATAACCTACCATTTTTCAGCAGTTCTGTTACACTCAACCCCTAGGCATGGCTTGAGGACTTGCTTGAGCTGAAAGGCTGAAGTTCTGCCTTAGCTGGTGAGCAGAGCCGTGCTGGTGACTCGCCCGTGGCCCTACTGAGCGCACAGGCAGCACCAGCCGCCAAAGGGCGCTCCCCACATCCGCCCCTTTTCTACACCGAGAATGATCCCAGCTACAGGTGGGGCCTCCCCAGCACAGCCACCAGCTGACATCAGCGGCCTTGAATTTATGGGCATGGGAAGGTACCCGAGGCCTCAGGGCCATTAAAAGAAATGGCTGGTTGGTGATATCAGTGAGGAAGCAACACGTGCAAGCTGCCCACAGGCAGTAACTTGTGCACAGCAACACTCAGACTATGTACTCAAGCTGCAATAAAAACCACCGATTGCTTGGTTGACACGGCTTCAGAGCTCGTATGTAGAACTGACGGCTGGTAGCCTGTAATGCTACCTAATGTGTGTATGTATTATCAGGGCAGAGAGATGTACCTTTAATACCTGTGTTTAGTCTAGAATCTTATCCTTTGAAGCTGACTTGTAATTTAGATTCAACAATGGTGAGCTGCTCTGAGAGCTGCTCAGCTGAGAGCTATTTCTGTCAAAACAAAATAAATAATTACATTGTGAAAACACTTATATCTGAGTTTTATTAGCTCCCTCATCTTTTACTGGCACATCTACTCAAGATGTGGTGTTGACAAAGCAAAGTGGGTAGGGAATCATGCCTGAGGGCAGAAGACAGAATATAGCAGATATCAGAAGTAAAAACTAAACCTGAGCATGCAATTACATTCTTATAGCTGACAAAGATTTAAATGTGTCATAGCACGTAGGGTACCTGTGTATCCAAAGACCCTTAATGTAAAAGACATGGAGTCAAATGTTGTCATCTGTTACTTAGGAAAATTTGTAAAATCATGGGCACACAAAAATGAACTATTAAACTTTTAAAATTAACTATTTTCCTCTTTTTCTTTCTTTTTTTTTTTTTTTTTTTTTTTTTTTTTTTTTAATAGAACTTCAACAGCAGCTTGAATAGGTTAGGCTTTGGAAAAATAACAAACAGCTTCATCCAAGCAAAAACCTAGCAGGAAGCTTCAGTGTGAATTTTCTAGTAGAGCTGAGATCAGCGGTTATATCTGAATATCATAATACCAGCTGCTGAAACTAAGACGAGGGAAAGATGAAAACTAGCAGAACTGCTTGGAGGACCAAAAATGCAAATGTGGCATTAGAACATCTGTGGAGAAAAAGCATCATACATAAACAATTATCTGGTTTTCAAGAAAAGAGAAAAAACCTTTCTACATAACTAAATAGCTGACCCAACAGAAATATGATTATCTTCTCCAAGAATGAGTCATCTCCAGGAGACACTTCACTAAATCTCTACAAACTTTCCCCTCTGATACTGGTAAGTTTGCTACTGATAAACTTCCTTTAGTTATCTGGACTTCATATGGTCAGTTTCCAAAACTATAATGTATTTATTTTTCTAAGGCATTCAATACTATGAAATCAGGGTGCATGTATACACAACTCAGCTTCACTTATGAAGAAAATAAGTAGATAAATTCAACTAAATCAGCAGGGAATTCTTGTATTCCTCTGTAGTGAATGGAGACAGCAGCAAATAAACACTAAAAAGTTAAACAATGTCCCTAAGCATTCAAATAGCTTGAAGTGAATCATCTTCTTAAGATGAGAATAAAAACAAACAAATGTTCAGTATCTCTCAGCATGACATCTTCAATCATCTATCAAAATCATACAGCAATTTAAAACCAGAAGGGATTGGCCCCACATCATCAGGTTTTCTCCCCACAAGGTGTGTTCTGTATTTACAGATAGCTTTTTATACCCTCTTTTCATGCACAGAGCTGGACTTGCTGCAGCTTGTTTGCCTTGCAACAAACCTTTTTTTGACTTGATTTCCCCAGAACTTCTTGACATAACCCTCCGGATCCTGAGATTAGCTCAGTTGTCAGTGTGGTGGTAATAATGACAAGGTCACAGGTGCGATCCCCGTATAGGCCATCCATTTAAGAGCTGGACTCGATGAGCCTTGTGGATCCCTTCCAACTCAGAACATTTTGTGATTCTGTTTCCTTTTGTAACTTCTAGTCCCCAACACATACAAATGTGTGTTGGCAAATACCCGCACATGAGCATTTCCCACTATGCTAGCTTCCCAATATTCCTCAGTGGTTGTGAATGACACTTCGGCAAACAAATCCCTTCATGCCTATCATCAACATCCTCATACTGCCCTGCAAACTCAGAAAGAACAACACTAGACAGAAAACTTTGAGGTTAAAAATATACTGCTCAAGCTCCCTTCTCTTTGTTCATTAGATATTCTACAGACATGCATATGCATAAACACACATTATTAATTTATGTCTCCCCAGTGCTTACAGCATGTCATGGGTAGAGCAGTCTACATGTGGCACTGCACAGTGGGCAGGGGGAATACCTACATCTTGCAGCCCTGACTTCAGTCTTCCAAAAGGCTGAGCTGTTGTTGGCTGGGTACTCTGTTGGATGGACAGTAAAACAGTGCAGAGGGAAGAAAGTGAAGAGTTCCTTTGAGAAAAAATGTACTAATCTTGGTACAGTTCTACCCCAAAAAGAAAAAGTAAGTGGCCTTGTTCTGCTTGTAACAGGATGATTGGAGATGTTTCTGAGCTGATTTTTAGTAATAAATTCTTGCAAAAGATTTTTAAAATGTCATGAAGTTGTGATAAACCTTTAGATTTTTGTGAACGTTATCAATTTTCAACAACCTTTCAAATCACTTCTGGTATGGCCAAGGGGTTTAAATTCTATAAATTGTGGGCAAGCATTAAAACAAGGAAAAAACAGTCTGATAACTGGAATGAGCAAGTGTTTCTCATGCTCTGCAGAACGATTCAAAGAGTCACAGCATTGCTGTCTCTAGTTTACTACAGACCTGCTGCAGATGTGCATTAAAATCCTGTTTTCAGCCACTAGTAAATTTGAAATGCTTTTCACTACAAGTTCTGTGCCACTTGGATATCTCTGAATGTTAGATATGGAGCTCTCAGTTACACTTACTTGTGTGTAACAAGCTAGAATTTATATACATAAATTATATATGTGCATATAAACACACCAATACACACATAGATAGCTACTCACAAAATAAAGAATATACTATTGCATTTCTTACTAATTTATTATTCATTCTAATTCACAGTTATTGAGTCAGAAATATGAAGTCTTGCAGTTTTAAGACTGAGCAGATGCTATATTTTCATATTACTAGCTGAGCTGCAAGCTAGCAGGAGCACTTCTATAAGAACAGTGTCTCAGGAGGAGGGAAGAAATACATAATTTGTTCTAGCTGGCTTTTCCTAATTCCATTTAGTAGGATTTAATTGAATAAGTGCAGAAAATCTGCCTAAGGTTTATATCCATGACAACAGTTTGTTCCCTGTAAGAAATTTCAGAAATGTCTCCAGGTTTCTGTATACATGTTATCTTCCTGATTCAAATTTAACAACAGTAATTAAACTGACTTTGATCATCTAGTATTTGATCATTTGGTGTAGTGCCGCTGCTTTGACAAACAGGGATTTCTACCCCTGACACATCAAAATTTAGTTAGACCTTTTAGATCATGCTGTCAGTACTGGTCAGCATCAGTCTCTGAAGCAGCAAAGGCAGAACTTACCACATAGGTGAGATATCTGCTGCAGTGGGTACTCAGGACTAATATTTTGGACTTCAAATTTCATGTATATTTGCAAAGACACCGATGTATTTATGCAAGTATTGAATTACAGATTGGGTAAGATTGGATGGGACCACTGGAAGTCATTCAGTTTATCCTCCAGGGTCCACTAGAGTACGTTACTCATGATTGTGTTGAAATGGCTTCTGAATATCTCCACAGAAGGAGACTTCACAGCCTCTCTGGGCAGCCTGTTCCGGTGCCCAGTCACATGCACTGTGAAGAAGTTCTTCCTTGTGTTCAGCTGGGATTTCCTGTGCATCAGTTTCTGCCCATTGCCTCCAGTCCTATTTCTTGGCACCACTGAGAAGAGTCTGGCTTCATCCTCTGGACATCCTCCCTTCAGACACTTATAAACTGAAGAATCTGATGACCTTCTCAGATCATGTGGCACATGGGTAGAACACAGAAACTATTTTCGAGAACTTAGGAATGCACACATACAGGTCATTGACTTAATTTATGGCCAGGGGCTCTTCCATAAGGTTATTTCAAAGGCACACTGATATTTTACTAAATTATCCATCACTCAGGGCTGTAGCACAAGCACCATTTGTTAAAATTTTCCAGGATAATCTACTTGGTCTTTTCATTTCATTTTTAATCTGTCTTTCCTCAAGAGAGATCTGGAGAGTATCAGGGTGAGGCACTAGCAAAACAACAGAAAAAAACCCCACCAGAATTAACTTTCAGACATGGTCCCAATACTAACACAATAAACAGGGAGTTTGAAAGGCCTACGTCCTGCTGCAACCTTTCATTAACATTCAGCCTCAATCTTTCTACACCCTTGGATTTTGTAGTTTACTTGAAAGATTTGATACATACAGGGATCCTTCAAATAAAGCCTGAAGGATATTTTTTATTATATATATATAAATTCTTTGTAGCAATTTTGCTTTAGTATAACCTAAAAAAATACATCTAAGTGATACTGCTAAGCAGATCTGCAATCATACCCTTCTCAGAGCAGACGTTTTGGAGCACTGTCTTGGGCTCCATACCACCATCAGGTTCTCATGTGTTTTTGCACTGTCAGAACAGGATGAATTTCACTCCTGAGACAATTTACAACTAATCTCATTTCTGTCAACTTCTCTAAAAGATGGAAGACAGAGGATCGATGCCTGAGACAGCTGAATTTAAAATAAATTGCAAGAAAGATAGGTGTTGTTAACTGGACTCTTCTGCTGAAGGCTGATGCCTCAGCTGTGTACTGATGGAAGTTCTTGTCAGCCCAAATTGGTTTTGGCCATGCTATGTCATTTAAATGGGGTTATTTTGTGGCAGCAGCCAGTTTCCAAGAGAACTTAAAGGCATGCGGGCATTGGGAAAGTTATAACCAGTGCTTAACATGGGAAGAAAGCTAAGCAATCTGCTGTGTAAATGATACTGCAAGACACAAAAACTTGCCTGAAATAACCTACCCCAGCTGTTGGCATGCTGTAATGTAAAGGTGCCATGTTTTAAATTTGCTCTGAGATGAAAAGACTTAATGTAAACAATCTGCTTGTAATTGTGAAAATTTATTTCTCAATGTATATCAATCACTGGAAGCCTAAAAAAATTAAAACCAGTGTACAGTTCACATTTTGGCTGCAATACTGGTAAAAAAATGGTGCTTTTTTATCCCAGGCAGGGGACAGCAAACTTTCAGTTTGACATGGCTTCATTTGCTCTGGAGTTACACATCTTATCTTTCTGCCAGGAAGAGCAGAAGATGAGGGGACTGGGGTGGCAGATGTCACCTACCCTGTACTCAGGGAGCTGACCTGCAGGTGTACATCCTGCTTTGTCCACTCATGGAGTGGGCGAAAACTCTGCTGAGAGACAGTGTTGCCTCCACTGATAAGATATGGTAAATTTTTAAGCAGTTTTTTTCTGTTTAAATCTGCCTGCAGACATTTTCTAACGCCAGCTACCCTGCATATATGCCCAGCAAGAACTGCTTTACACCAGTTCATCTCAGGGGGAAAAGAGGTGCCTTACTGTTGCAATGTTTTTCAAATATTTTCACATTACAGGACCCCAGGGACTGTCACAGAAAACTACCTGGGCACATACAATTTGATGACACTTCTCCGGGTGCATTTTGACAAAATGGACACAGAGATGGCAACAGAGGAACCAGCTCAGCTCAGCATCTGAGACTTCCTTGGAAGCCTTTACACAGAAGCAGAGATGAATCCTGCATAAGCACCTGACAGACAAAATAGGGGAGCATGTGGTACTTGGCATCTGGTTTTGTGCACGGGAGAACAAGAATGGAAGGTATCTAAAACACTTTTCTGCTTCACAGGCAGCCTCCTGAAATAGCTGCTGCCTTCACCTTCATCTGCGCTTCCCAACAATGAAAATAAAATGCATAGCAACAGGAAGGGAAATCTTCAGTAACCTTTCCAATCCCAAGCAACAGGAGTATGCATGAACATTGTATTATACCTTAAATTTTTTATTTAACTTGAACTGTCTGCGTAGCCTGAAACAGGTCACTTACCTTACAAAAATCTCAAATCCCTTTAAAGCTGAAGACATTAATAAAACCGTGAACCTGACAACCATTCTATTGGGGTTTGTTTACATTAGCTTCCATTGTTGCAAACATGTTTCTCCTCTGGAAGACCATTTTTAACCTGTGTCTTGTACAATCATCTGGAAGTATGGGGAGGAGAAAGTGATAGGACATGGAATAGCACAGGGGAGGCAGCAGCAGTATGGGAAGAGCAAAGGAAGAGAGAAGGAGCAGTGGCTCTACGCTTGCATTCCTCAGAGCAAAAAGCACACTCTTTTTTAAGTACACAAGCATCGTTGTTTTTAGCTCCCGGGGCTGCTGAGAGGAGCCCGTGAGACAGGGCAGCAGCCGCGGCACACGCAGCGTGGAGCGAGCAGCAGCACCGAGAGCGGCTCTTGGCTGGGGCTGGCAGTGGGGCTGCGCAGGCCCAGCCCGGCACCCGAGGCTGCGGGCTCCGTCAGCCGGGCAGCACCACGCCCGGAGGGTGTAGCACACGGGCAGGTGTAACTGAGTGCCACAGGCTGCTTAGCTCTGCCAGGGGACTCTGCCATCCTTCCCAACAGCTGAAACGTAATCTCCTGATCCTTCCCTTAGATAACCCGGAGCACGCCAAAAGGCAGATGCTTGTCGTGGAGGAAGCCTGAGGTAACAACTCCCAGTGTGCTTGTCCTGGGCCCAGTGCCCACCACAGCTCAGGAAGGAACATCTCTCCCAGAGCTGCAGGACGAGTTGGAATGTGGCAGCACAGCAAACACAGAAGTCTAACTTGCAGAAAGATGTTCTGATGTCCCCTATGAACCCTGTAGCTTACGTGTATGATCAGCCCATGTTGTAAAACTGAGAAAGCACAATGAATTTTGAGAACATTACGCTGGCCTGTAAACCATTTATCTACATTGTGTAGCACAATGGGTCGGGGGCACCCAGGTTCCTCAGCAGTTGAGTAATCTGTGTAATTCAGTCAAGATTTTAAACTACCTCATGATCTTTTTAAGTCATCATATTTAAAACCCCACAAACTATAGCACAGATCTGAAGCATGCACATACACAGAGAAGTCAGTCTCAGCTTCTAAATAACCCAGTAATTCCTTGCACAGCAGTGACAGCAAAGGCAGTGTTTTCAAGCCTCTCCCTTTTTTATGATCATTATGCAACAAGCTAATTGAGGACAGCTGAGGTCATAGTTCTATAACTGAACTTGAACTCTGACAACAGAAACTAGTGTCTGATCTTTGGTTCACAGTAAAGTTTTTAACCTCATTTCCACCCACCACTACTGTTATAAAATTCCTCTTACATGTGTTGGCTGCTCATTTTTCTTAACCTTTGGAGGCTATAATGTGGTTCTTTCACAAGGTTGAACTTCAAGTCTGCCAATAAAGAAGGACTATGGTACAAGGTAGCTCAGACAATTTAGGATCAAAAATTAAATAGAAGACCTACGAGCTTAGTCTTTGCTAGATTTTTCCTTACATGACTACTGAATTTCACTACCATAAAAGTTTTCTAAAAGGCTTGGACTATTTGAAGCTGCAGAACAAAAATAACTGAAAAAACAGGGATGAAATACATCAAGGACAAAAACATACTAACCTTATGGAATAATAAGTCTAGTCAGGTATAGTGAATCACAGCATGAGAAATCACAGATGTGCTTGAACTGGACTTTCTTTTACTATCACCTGATAGTACAATCACCTTAACAATACCAACAGATGTGGAATTTGGCGTTTTGGCTACTGGCATGACCAATACCAATAGATCAGAGCAGAAAAGTAGGTCACAGAGTCTCCACCTCACCTGCTGCTCCCAGAGTCACAACAGGCTGACTCTTTTGCTTTGATTTCACACGTTAGTTTGGTACTTGGAACTATTTCATTATTTCAAACAACTCTTACATTTTACACAGAGTTTATTTTTCCAACATTTTAGTCAGTGGATTCAGGTGCACAACAAATAGCCCCTGGATCTACCCTGATAAGCAGAAGAGTGGTAATTAAAATGCCAGTTAAAATGGTAGCACAATTACAGAGACAATTTTTTCTGAGCAATGGGCATTCACAACCAAATGCAATGATTAAATTTCTTTATTTTGAACTACTGCTAGTCAGCAAAGTAGTTGGAATGCATAAATTAGACTGCCCCAGAAAATAATATTCTGGACAAAAAGTCAATCTAGTGGCAATTAGAATTTTGAATGATTTATTTTCCCATTTTGTGGAATTTAACAAAAATGCCACCACAGATAATAGATCATAAACAGAACCTAAGTTTTTATATTCAGTTAGCATTGCCTCATCTAAGGCAAACTACTTGTGTCAAAGAAAGACCTTATTTAATTTTCAGTGGGCTAATAACCCAAGCAATAATGAAGCAGAAGGAAAATTGTTATAGATTGCAAATTAAGAACTGTTTATTACTTTGTGCAGTTGTTTGCAATGTTTCTGTAGTCCTAGCTGGTCTTTATCCACTGCAATGGGAAATCCAGTGTATCATAGTGCAATGACCAAATGACGCAGCTACTTTCTGACACTACTGAAGTAGTTCTGACACTTTAACTGTGTTCCTATTCAGGAAGAGGCTTGCAAAAGGCATTGTGCAACCCACTGAATGCTCCAAATCCATTAGCCGTGGACCCAGCTGCACCTCCAAGAGTATTTTCCAGCAATTCCATGTTTCAGCAATCCATATATAAGATGCCCAAGGTCTGTCCTGAGCATACCTGAAACCCACAGTACATGAGCCCACAAACAGCTAACCCCAACAGGGTGCCTCGTACTGCTGCTCATGCTCATGGCACCCCTTCTCCTTGCCTGCCCTCAAAGCTGCACAGGTCCCATTACACTCTCCAGTGCTGTTAACATTGCTGTTACCTGTCAACACCATCAGTTCATCTCAGAAAAGCAAGTGCAGGCCAGAACTTGGGCTTAATATGGTTGGTGTTTTTTAGTTTGGGTACACACCACATTTTATCCTTCAAATTCATTGAAAAAAAAAATCTATTATTTGTGATTATTATAGCTTCTTACTGCAAATTATCATCATGCTAATGGTACAAATGTCACAGTGCTGTCATTAGAAATCCATGTCTGTACTCAGTGATTCAAAATCAATCAATCAAGAGTTAGCTAGACAAACACTGAAATTTTGAAATCCATTCATGTATTTGCTTAAGGTCACTGCTGGTGGTGAGGAGAATCTGGCACTCAGATTTGCAGTCAGACATTAGAGACCACACTGCTCCAGTCTACAGCATCAGTAAAGCAGTTTATTGAATCATAATTGCAGAAAGCTAACTTGAAAATTAACTTGATGGCAACCTACCCATTAAAACCCCCAAATGGCATATGGCTACAGCTTCAGTACTATTGCCACCTACAGATATTCCTCGTGTCCTTCATTACAGAAAAGTAAAAGGAAAAAAAAAAGCTATGAAACATGCTGTCCTGGCATTGTACTCTGATAAATTCAATCACTACCATGTAATTCACTGATGATTAACATCAGTTCTCTGGGTAAAAGCTACAGCTGAACATCTACTCACTTGAATGCAGAAAAAATGTTAATAAATTCAGTGATAAAAAGACTAAAAATATAAATTCTGCTTAGTTAGGGAAAAAGAAGAAAAAAAATACTTGTCCTATATGATCAGACACTATCTTAGAAATTTTCTGCAGAAGGTGAAAAGCTGTAGAGGACATGCTCAAGCCCAGGTAATGAAGCATGCCAGTGTTCAGGTTTGTCTGGGACAGCAAAAACCCTGTAGCCAAAGCTAGCTCAGGTCTTTGCTGAATGCCAGGTTAGTGGATTTGGTGACCCCATGCTGCAGCTGAGAACACAAAGTGCAAAGATGTGATTGTCTTTTTTTACTATCCCTTGCTTAAGACAGGGAACGATGGCCTTAATTTCTTTAAGATACAGTGAGAAGTGACTTCTGAGCAACCTCCCTAAACTTAGAAGGTTTTTATCTTCACTTGGAAATGTATTTTTTTTCTTTAAAAAATAAAAGGTAATTTTATCATGGTTTTTGGTGGTGACTACAATATTTGTTGCTCAGATTATCACCTATGAATGAATCAATCAAAAATGTTTCCAAATGAAGTACTTAAGCTTATTTGAATTCTAATAACTATTTTAGTTACTTGCACTACAATTTTCAGACCAAAAAAAAAAAAAAGAAGAAGCAGCTGTAAGTGCTCACCATTTTGAGAAAAACCAAAACCCCCAAATTGTTAGCAGAATAGTCACAATAATGAAACAAACTGCTTTTGGCACATTTTAGTCCTATCCAGCACAGTACTAAATAGCGCTGAAAGCATTAAAACACCACGGTGTATGAGCATGGGTGCAGCACACAAAATCTCAGAAAACTAAATATAATGGTTTGAATTTAAAAAATTACTGGAAACAAGGATCTGATTTTAATAGTGTTTCCCAGTTTTACTGAGGTGAATGGGTGCAAATACTGACAAAAAGATAAATGTTGCTGTCTGGAAAGGTGAATAATCAGCACAGTCACAGATTTATCTTCACCACTGCTGCCCCACACCATGTTAACAGTCTATATATCCACAACACTTCTGGCAGACCTAAATCACTGCAACTAATAAGTCAGCTACAGCTGAGCCTTGTAATTATTTCAGAATCAGGAAGCCACAATATACCCGCTCTGAAAACACAATTAATTAGCATGTGCATGAATACAAATGATGTTGATATATCTTGGTCTTTCATATTAATGGATCATTTCAATCCAAATGTGGACATTTCTTTTGGTATGCCTTTCATCATGCTTATGTGCATAAAAAAATTATGAGTTGGTACATAAAACACAGACACCACTTAAATACAACATACCAGATGCTGTGGATGTGAAGCTCCATACAATAAGGTACAAACCAGGCATAAATTACTACTGGACATCTCCAAAACCCTATCTATTCAGGCAAATCAGGTTCACACTATACAAAGAGAAATTACAGAAATTCCTTGCTAGAAGCACCTTTTTTTCAGTGCTCTGTTTCTATGGTAAATGGCCAAATTTGAACTTTACCAGCTCAGGACTAGGTTTCAAAAAGGTAGTGAAAAAACTATTTTCTTTTCCTAATTTTCTCACACTTTCATTTGATGGCATCTGTGCACAATTGATTTCTAGCTATGTCTCCTTGTTGAATGGGGTCTGTCCATGGCAAAACAAAGAACAGGTTGTATTTCAACAGCTGAACTAGGAAGAAAAACAACAGGAAAAAATTATTTATGCAAGCATCATCCTTGAAGCAATTACCTGTGTTTCTGTACTTAACTGTATTTAACCTAATGATATCTAATTAATCAGATATTTCTACTGAGTAGTCAGGAAATGAAGCATAAAGCATTTTAATAGAAACAAGCAGCATGAAAAGCATCATCTGAAATCCAAAGATGCTCACAAATCCCTGTAAATCTCACAGCTGGGATAGCATACCAGCTGAAGTGGGCCAGCATTACAGCCAAAACAGCTACTGACCATTACATCCATAGAAAGTAACATCTTCCTAATTCCTTAGACTAAAGGTGGCAGGTTTAGATAGGATACTAGGAAGAAATTCTTTACAACGAGGGTGTTGAGACACTGGAACAGGTTGCCCAGAGAAGTTGTGGACTCCCCAACCCTGGGAGAAACCAGGCTGGATGAGGCTCTGAGAAACCTGGTCTAACAGAAGATGGCCTTGCCCGTGGCAGGAGGGTTGGATGGAACCAGATGATTTTTGAGATCCCTTCCAACCCAAGCCATTCTGTGATCTTTCTGATCTGGTATGAAGGCACTGACCAAGAAACTCTTTGTTAAAAGAGTCACAGCTTCTGTCCTCTGCATCACAAGAGAGGGGCCATGCAACAGGAGTGAGGGTTGGGGAAAACAGCTGGGAGCCAAGGGTTATGCTGACAGTGCCACCAGCTGGAAGGTCGGAGATGATAGCACAAGAAAGGCCCAGCACTTCAAAAACAAGTGAAAAAGGCTTTTTAATGCGCCCCCCTGGAGAACAAGGAAGAAGCTGCAGCTTGTATAAAGGAGCTCCAAGGCTCTCCCCCGTAGGATCTAACATACATTAGATTTGGCTTTGATATTGATACACACTAGAGAAACAACCAGGTGTTTTCGCATGCTGAATAATCCAAGCTAATAAACCCACACTGTTCAAGCAATAAGGTTTCCAGTGCTGTTTACAGGCTTATGCTACAAGTGACTCTTTTTCATCACATATGTGGGAAAATTTCTGACATTTTATCCTACAGGAAAGAACAAGAATTATTTTGCAAAGAACTAATATATTCTTAAACATACTAGGAAAAGTCTGATTTCACTTAACTAAGCAAGACTTTTGCTTCTGATTTAAATTACACTTTTACCCATTTTTCCCTGGTACTGTAATGGGGATCTTTCTCATCTTTTATGCAGATAAAATCCAACCTGTGATCTGTGTCAACATGAAAGGAAAGTAGAAGTGATGTACAATTTTTACCTAAAAGTTTCACTTCCATGTTTGTCCACAAATGTATAGTGTTTAACCTTTAAAATTCTTTTGATTATAAATGTGTAGTTTACATATACTGTCTGAGTTTTATCAAGTTTTTAATTGAAGTACAATGTTTTGGATCCAAAACTGCAAAGTCTGAGTGATTCAGGGGCTTCAGTCCTACCATCAAAATAACTTGAGTATTTTTAAGCATTTAGCCCTTAATAGCTTAAGTATAAAACTCTCAGATTATCTGTTTAATCCATTGGGAATTAAAGTTCTGACTCATTAGTAGATATAGATGAGCCTAAAAAAGCTTAAATAATTTTCTGTTCTGACAGTCTGCCCATTTAAATGCCTGTCTCCCTCCTTACAGGACTGGGTCAGCTGCTAGGGAAGATGATGCTGTATCACTCTGGCATATTAATGTAAACTGCCATCAGTTCTGGTCTCTCCTAGCAAGGATGTGGTCCTCCCAGCTATGACTTAAGCAGATCTGCAACTGCTGTATGATTAGACAAGCAATGCCAGAAGCAGGGGCAGAAATCTTCAAAGAATGCAGTAAAAAGCTTAGGGCCAGAATTGCTACAGCAGACTCAACATAAGCTGTCCCTATTTATGAACCAAAATTTTGAGCACTGAAAAGGAGCATGAGTTCAAATGCAATTAACAAACTCTCTTTAATGTCTTTTTAAAAATAAGAGCATTAGGAACAGGTGAAAAAAAGCTAACTATCTTGTTGGCAAATGCAGACATGACCTGTACTTTTAATTCACTGCTGTTTGTTTTACAGCAGGTCATTATTCTCATTAATTGCTAAGCTGCTGGCAGATTCCTTGACATTTTGGATGAAAGATCAATCAGGCTTTAATAAAGTGATCAAGAGGAAAGAGGTTATAATTCTTTAGGTTAAAAGTCTGCCAAATCAATGCCATTGTGCAGACTGACATCATGATAGGCAGTAGCTTATTAATATGGCAGTCCATTTTTTAATCAGGGTGACATAATACAGCTATTGTCTGGCCTGACATAATTGCATCACACATGCATGGCCAAGATTCACTGTAAATCCAACACAGTGTCTCTCCTGATTCCTACTACGTAGAAGTTCAAGATGGGCAGGTAGGCTGGAAGGTGTGGGACGATTTACACAGGTATGTTTTCATCTGTGAACAAAGAAATTCCATCATCAGATTTAAGGGTACATCTAGCAGCACTGCCCATGATACAAGCACATTCAGGTTCATGGGGTTCTAGTTTTTCAGTCATCATCATTCAGAACTAGTAAGAAATTCCACTAGTATCAGATCTGAACATACAGATAGGCTTTTCCAGAGGTGCTCACTAGGAACAGCTTTTGACGTGAGCAGAGCAAGCGGCTCAGACATGTCTTCAGCTCTGAAATGAGACACACTGACTGGTGTGTTTCAGACTGACTAAGTGCAATTAGCTTTTTCAAACAATGATTATTTTTCTACAGGTATTTTATCTTGGAGAAATATGAACAAATCTTGTTTATTCCAAAGCACACATCCCATGGCAGATATCAGGCAACAGATACATCAGATATTCAGTCTGAACCGAAAAAAAAAAACAAAAAACCCTGGCAGGAGGATGAAAGGAATAATGGGTACGTGCTGTGTATCAGCTTTGGGTGGGGAGTAGTTGGAGTAGGAATTTTTCTTATAGAGACAGGGTTTCAGCACAGCTCAATGAATGCTGAACACTTAAGTATGTGCAAGGAGAAGGAAATGGGCAAATGCCCCAAACTCCTTCTGACAGTAGGTGCTTCCACTGGGACCACCCTTGAAAAGTGAAGTTTTGCTAAACCAAGTAATTGGATTCTGTCAGGCTGCAGAAGTATCATCAATCATGTATTGGTATAGGGAACTGACTATTTCTAGAAAATTAAATTTAAAAGGCAACACAGTAAATTGATAGATTCAAAAACCTAATGATATTCACATCGGAGTATATTGAATATTTTAAAATTTGGGAACTGAGAAGGATTTTGTAGAAATCACTGCTAAAATTGTACATTTGAAGATGCAGCAAGATACATTAGGAATTAGCAAGGCATGAAATTGTCTCACAAAGGAAATCACTTCTATGAAACAGTGATAAAAGGCACAGGAAAATTACAGATAATGATCAGCATTTTCGTGCTACTTTCCACAGACTATTCTGTCACTTGTTCTAAGCAAATGAATAAGGAACTTTTCTCCAGCCACTGAAACCAAGAGTAAGGAAAATCCTGTGTTACCCTGGTTCATTGTGTCTTGATACATGCAGAGATGAAGCACATGCCATTATGGGGTATATCTGAACTGACAAAGAAGGTACTTTCTTTGGAGAAAAGCTCTCTGCATCTCTGATACCTGCAAAGGGTGACCCATTGCCTGAGCACTCAGTCAATGAATCAAGTCCCTTTCCACCAGTCGAGAAAGCTTCCTGCTGAGTATGGCATATTCTGTTTTTAAAGCTTCCACCTCTGCTTACTGAGTAGGGCTTCTCAGCCCTCAACTGCTTGATATGGAGCAGTTGCTCTGGTAAAGTGGGAATTTACTACATTAACTGTGTGCAAGGGTTTTCAGGGTACAGTCTAGGAACATCTCAGCTACTGAGAGAGATGAGACTAAACTCAATTCACTGTCAAGAGTTAACAAGTGGATGAGAGCAGATGAGAGCACATGACAAGTTACACACAGTCATAGCTGGAAAACTGCTCTCTATGTAGAAGTTAGAATAAAAGCTTGATTTGGGAGAGTGGAATTTTTAGGACTGGAAGTATTGCTAAATAACACTAATCAGCCATTAAAAAGCACACTACACCTGCAAACAGCTCTTCAATAGTTAGATGCAGTGAGTATTTCTACTCAATATCCTTGTGTTATCTACATTAGTCTCATTTTTTAGCACTGAAAAATTAGGTCTTTAGATGAGACACCTCAAATTACAGACAATGATCTTATTTGTAGATGGATTATCAATAGCCATGTAATGAGTCAATCAATGACAAAATTCAGCTGCAAGTCTTTGAGTCTGTGACTTGGGTTCTTGTCTAGTAAAAACTCCCTCCCAGGCAAGAGGAAAGGCAGAAACATGTAGGCAAAATAGACTGAGATTTCAGCTGATCTGTAGAAGGCTGGAGTCTACAAAGCAGTCCTTTGCAAACAGAGCATTTGGAAGGGTCCTCACTCAGATGTCAAAACTCTTACATACACAAAGGTATTTCCTTCACCTGAACTGCCACAAAGAAAAAAAAAAAATCTGATCCATCCTTCAGAAGCAGCCAAATGGCTGCTACGAGGGGTTCCACAGCAGGTAAACTTGCCTTCAGCCTCTTCTCAATTGTTTCCTCAGGGATCTCAAACCCACTGGCCATCTCCAGCTACTTTCGTGCCACTTGCTGGGGATTGCTACTACGAAAGGAAAGTTTAATACCAAAGCAGCCCAGCGTCACCGGTTAACAAGACTGATACATACAGAAAGCACTTCTCTGATATAGATCACCATGGCACACTTAGGCAATTGGTAAGCTGGTGACAACAGACATTTCAGCAATGCAGATTCCAGTTATGACTAGAATAATTAATGTCTGAGTCTTTAAATTAGGCATGGATATGGAGATGACCAGCATCCTTCACTTGACTGTAGTATCCCAGTTTTTCCCAGTATCTTCATCTGATGAAAGCCATAGATGAGTATTTGCCCTTCTAGCAAAATAACCAGCCTCATGGAGGGTTGGCTTGCACTCAAATGAACGAATCAAATCCACAAGGAGAAATGACTAAGTATTTTCCCATTTTTTCAAGGGAAACAAACAAACAGTTACATGAATGTCATTGGCTACACCTATTTTTGAGCAAAACCTAGAGAATACAGAGACAGCTTAGCCAGACTCTTTAAAAACAATCCATGTCAGATAAAACATTAAAAATAAACAGTTACCTGTAACACATTTGGTATGGGATTCCTTGTTTTACCTGGAGATACCTAATTTTTGAGAAAAAGCCGGCTTCATTCAGACTGATAAATCTCCCATTATTTTCCCCAATTCTTCCCTTTTCCCTTTGACTTTCTTTAATCTTCTCAGGTTCAACTGTCTTCTCCAAGCATTCCTGCTGGATCCAATATGAAGAACAGACAATTCACCACAAAAATATCTTCCAGGCATATGCTAAATATGATACCTTCTGCAAATCTCAGCAGAGGCCCAGATCTTCTCAGTTTCTTGGTAATATTAAAGCTTTCATCACTCTACCCATCTAGTAGCTTGGGAAAAAAAAAAAATAAAGTAACACGTAAGCAGGCACAGAAGCAGAAGACAATGATCTGCCTCTTCCTCTCAAGCCCTTTTTGCATGTCAAGTGCAGTTTGCGCCTCTTCTCCTTGACATCCTTCCCTCTAGGCAACCCCCTTCCACAAGCACCACGCAGTAGCTGGCTGTTGGCATGCAGAGCGTGGATGGAGAGTCGCAGGAACAGCACATACCTTGTGCCTAAGTGAGAGAGCTGAGGTGTAGATAAAGTGTCATCGGGGGTGGGGAAATCAAACTTTCTGAATAGTCAACACATCTGACTCTAAATGTTCATTTCTCAACTTCTCCTAATTGCAGAACACAGCTTGTGGACTCCACATTCCTGACAGACCAAAGAGCACATCATAACCAAAATGCATAAACTGACAGATACTTGGTTGTTGGGGCTGTGTTTTTTAGTACATGTCACTAAGTCTTAGCTGGTTGAAGAGAGTACATTTGAGTTCTGCACACAATGCTGACAATTTCCACTCATATGCATCTAAATTAGGGAAGTGAGACTGCAATACCAATAAAGGAAACAGCTTTATCGCACACATGCTCTTTAGGCAACTGCCTTCACATTTCCCCCAGGGAGGAGCACCCTGCACGGCATTAGACTACAGAGCAGAGGCTCAGCAATGTGTCAGGCTGAGTAACTCTTAACAAAAACTGTCAGGATCCTCAAGAACTGGATCTAAACTGAAATTCAGCATCAAAGGCTGTGGCAGAGTTCTTGCATATACTTATAATGCTAGAGCAGAGAGATTGCATGAGTTTCTAATATATGCCATTCCTCATCCTTAGTCTAATGACTTTTCAGCAGAACACAGGCAGCTCCTGAAACATGTGTCATTCAAATGATGCACAGCTCTTTCTTGGGATAAAATAATCAGGTTTTTAAAATCAGATAAGAATATTCACAGCCTATTTAAATTGTGTTAGGAAATACCAATTTCAAATGTGATGCAAACATGGAAATTAAATAGACAACAACCTTCTCCTTTATTTCTGTGGAATGCAAGAGTAATTTTGCTCTTGACATTTTCTCTAATCAATCCATCATTCTACTATTTGGCCATTGCATAAGAATTACACAATGTTAACAGCATCCCTTTGGTTTTAATTCCGTATTGTAGGCAGCTATGAAATCTTGAGTGGGTCAGAATGTGCAACTACAAAACACTATTACTAATTTTAGGTTTTACTGTTGTGCCCCCATAACTCAGACTGCAGTCAGTTCAACAAGAAGGTGAGAATTCTCTGAATGCCACCAGGAGCTCTGTCTTGTAAACACTGTTTTCCTAACACTGCACATTTCTTTATGAAGAACAAGTAAATCCCTATGCTCACTACCAGAGAGGACATTCAGATACTACTTTCTTCTGTTTTCTTGAAGGGCAGATTAACACTGCACTTCTGTCCAGACAAAGGTTAGGTCAGACCATGACCTTTCCTACACCTAGAGTAACAGTCCTCATGGCACCAGCTGTCTCTACAGTGCAGCTGCACATGGGCTAAGTCATCAGTTTTTGGCAGGGATTGTTTACAGCTGAGAAACAGGTCACTTCCTCAATCCCCCATCCATCAACAGCTAGCTAATACACAAGAGCAAGCAATGGCTGAGATCCCACGCAGCCTTTCCAAGGGGACCACGTGTTTCCTTAGTGTCATTTGCTTGTCTGTCACTTCTGGCTTATGTCCTTAGGTAAGGAGGCCTCAATCACTTGACAGACTTTGATCCCTTGATATCACTGGGAGAGGTGTGTGAGCCTTCCTGCAGGCCTGCACGTAGAACAAGGGCAGGCTCTACTGTCCCATCACAGCCCTAGCAACTATCATAATTTTAGCCAAATTTCTTGACATTTAGTGTTCCTCAAAGCTCCCAGCCATGCAATGATAAAACCAAGTGAGATTCTCAGCTTCCATAGTCTTTAATAGTGTAAATTTGTGATTACACAGCTAAAAACTGTAATGAATGTCATCTAACACCTCATTAAAAACTGTGACTTTTTTCCTCTTTGCCCTCTGTTTTATCTCATTACTTAAGAAGGTCTGATTCATGGCTGCTACGTACAAAAATTGGCAGAGAAGATGTAATATAGCTAAATGCAGCACTGAAGAAGTTGTACATCCTGTCCCCCAAACTTTGATGTAGCTAAAAATGAATTAATATTGTGGAGTGTCTTGTTAGAAACAACTCACTCAAATTGTAAGTTCAACTACGGCAGGAACTGGACTCTGTCTACAGCAGCCCAAAGATACCATTGCCTCAGCACAGGCTGAAGATGACCAATAGATGATGCTTTTCAAAAGCAAACAAACTTGATTGCTTACATATTTTCTGGCTCTGATTCTGGTAAAACAAAAATAAAATCAATGAAGCTGATGAAAACAAAGCAATTGACAAAGTTAAACCCTAAGAGGCAATGAGTCCCAGACACTATTATGGCAACTCCCAGCACTCCCCTGCTCCTAGCCATTGCATAGAAACAATTTACACAAAAATCTACTTAGAGAATTCATTATGGCATGAATACAGATCAATGTTAAGCTTCTAATTAAAAGATACCAAATCTAACTAGATCCTTGAAGTGTCTTTAGATTATATGAATGTTCCAGGGTATGTATTAATGGCACATTGTTTTGGTTTTCTTGCTGTCCAGTCATTATACAAACTGCCTCATTTAAAGCCATTTAAATGTAAATAGCTTTTAGCAACATCATAACAGACACTAGCAAACATCTTTAGCAAAGATGGAACTATTTATGAAAAATAGTTATTTAAGACACTGTAAGCCACAGTTCTGTTCTAAAATATTTCTAAAGGGATTCATGTACAAGATACACATCTGGGAAATAACACCGATCTCTTCTACCAGTCAGGAGAGAGCGGGGGGAAAGGGAACACACATAGTGTGCCCCAGTTTGTTTAACCTTTCAGTAAAAGCTCCTGAGTTTCTAATGAATGTCCACTTCACAAATCTCCTGTTTTAACTCAAAAACTCAACCTTTCTAATAAAACCAAAACTCTGACAGATGCACATACTTTTCATATTTCCAGAGTAGTGTCTCTGTAACACTGATGAGAAAAGGATAAAATTAGTCATTTTTAATCAATTTATAATCTGAAAAGTTTTAATTGAATTTAATAAAACCAGGTGTTTGTAGAGCAATTAGCTTAAAATATTTATGGCTGGAAATGTTCTATCTTCCAGATAAATTCAGAAGAAACTTCTACACCTTCCACAAAACCAGTAGAGGATAGTAGTATCACTTCCCTTTATGAGCAAATAGTTAGTTTCCCAAAAGGATTAAAAGAAAACGCAGGAAATCCAAAATTCACATCAATGAAAAAAACCACGAAGGACCTAAAGTGACACAGTGCTTCCCTGGGGACCAGCAAGCTTGACAGATGTTTGTTGACAGAGATGTATGTATTCATCCCTCCTCCCATCCCAGACTGGGGAAGGCCAAAGGCTGTTGTGTCAGAAAAACCTTTTTCTGACCCAGAGATGGGACTCCTGAGAGGCATTTTAAAGACTTTTATACATTTTCAGTCTCATGAGAAGGGTGAGATGGTACAGATGTTACAAATCACACCAACACAATCAGAAGCCAAACTATTTCCTAATTACAATACATTATAAGCATTTTTGGCCTATCAGCTTTTACCGCACAATGCTGCTAATGCTTCTAAGCCAATCATTTATTAAAATACCCCACACGGGTCTTGCTACAATACATCTTTGATAGTTCTATTTCTCCAAAATATTTAATCCATTTGCAATGTCATCATTTGAAACTTGTTTCTAGTTCAATTTTTCTCTCAGCAATATCTGTCCTAGTCTATGGCCTTTCTAAGTCAGCATCCTTTATCTCAAAGTTTGCATAGAGATGCAGAAGACTATATGGGCCTTCTATCAGACTTTGAGAATTCTCTACAAATCCATTTCCCACACTGTTAAACCTTGAATGGTAAAGCTCAGCAGAGAAATGCTTTGGTCAGAAATGTTTGTATGATGGACAGCTCAGCATGGAATTCTGGAGTGGGAGCTTGCACCTCTCCAGCCATGCATCAAGAAACTTTGAGCACAGCTAAACAAGCGCAGCAGGAGGTGACAGAAGCAGCTTTCAGAGGAAGCACTGGGGAGTCACCCAGAGTGTTGAGGATGCGAGCAAGGATGCTGCCCTGAGTTACAGCCTGACTGATACAATTCTGCTTATTTACAAGAATCTACAAAAATACCTTTCCATTGCATTTTTTTTTTTTTTTTGTCACTAGCTGCACTAGTTGAAGTGCACAGCTTCTACAGTACAGCCAGGCTCATCTCTTGCAGAGATGCCTTCCTGCACAGCACGTTTCAACACATTGCTGGTAACTATTGACATCTGTGTAAAGAGAGACCTGATGCCCTGAGAAAATGAAGCTCATGACCTCTTATGTTTAGCTGTTGAATGGTCTGGGTAAGATCAAGCACTTCAAAGCCTGTTAAGTTCACTTGGATGATGTGAGATGCTGACACTGCTCTGTGAACTCCTGACTCAAAGGTAGTGCAGCAAGGAGGGGTGAACATGAGCTGGCAAGAAAATGTTCACCAGAGGTCAGTGGATTTCCCACAGAATAACAGGCAACAAAGGCATTTCCACTCAGCCTGAGACATTCTGTCATTTGACAGAATTATATTCTGAGAACATAAAACTGGCAAAGATGTTTTCATCCTGCACAATTTGTTATTTGGCATCTTTGCTATGTTGATTCTATTTATTCTTAGGTTTCTTGCAGGGTGTTATTCTGTCCTAACGACATTTCCCCTTCCCTTCAAAGATATTTCTTGGATGTCCTATATCTGTCACAGTTCCCTGGGGATCATCTGCCACCTGAAGCCTGCCCAGATGGTCAGGACCTAACCTGCAGGGTTAGGAAATGGCTTCATACAGGAGAATGAGCAGGACACAAATGATTCTGTATGAGAACAACCCAGGAACAATAGCAGCTTATAAACAGAAAATTTGAAAGTAATACTAAAATGTACATCCTCAGCATTGGAGGGGGCAAGGGGAGCTGACAGAAAAGATTAAGAAACTTATTTTTGTGGAGAGAAGTTATGAAGTACACCCTATGCTGTATATGTTACTATACCTTTCTCTGATGCCCTTAGCTGTGATCATAACTAGAGTTAGTGAATTACCAGTGTGATCCAAATTGGTAACTCCTATGTGCCTTTAAGTAGTCTGCTTCCTGCATTAAATACAAGTAATAAATACACAAAAACTATTCCAACCCAAAAAATCCAAACCAAACCAAAATAAAAACAAAACAAAACCAACTAAGAGCAAGTAAACCAAATCCCAGAAATGTCTGCATACAGCAATGTTATTTATTGTTATGCTGTGTGTACCTCAGACAGTAATTCAGGTTTTTTAAAACAGACCAAACAGCCTTCTAAGTGAGTGTCATGTCATCTCTTACTCGACTGGAAACCACAAGGAGAGCTGCAACACTGCCAATGAAATTTATTCTTTGATTCTATCATAGTAATAACTCTGGAAAAATGAAATCAGGGAAGAATTAAGGATTTTAAAATATTTTCTCAGAATAAGGGAGAACATTTTCACATATAGAAATTTCATGTACATAAGAATTAATAAATACTCAAAGTCTAAGCAGTGTAAAAGGTAAGTTCTGTGTCATGGTTCTGCTTTAGCCAAGGCAAACTAACTAAAGAATGTTAACTTTCCATTTCTGTACAGGAAGTCATGCTACTTGCTATCATGCCAATGTGTCCAGTTAAAACAAGCATACTAAGAGTCACAAGTGTAATGAAGCACTTTTCTAATCTAGCAATCAGCAGGTTATTGAAGCCAGAAGACATAAGGCTGTGTGACAGTGGTGAGTAGCCTCACTGATAAACACCATATCTGATAAACACCCGTCACACACCATCCTGCTCTAGCCACTGCAAGCAAGTGGTCCAGCAGATCCAGCCAGTTGTTCTCTTGAACACTAAAAACAATGAGCTTGAGAACATTTATGTTTTTTCTGTGGCAATATTGCCTGAGAGAGGATTTCTCTCTCATCCTACAGATCCTAGTCCACTTAGGGTAAACATCAGTATTTTAAAAATCTAATGAAGAGTCAAGATCCTTCACTAGGAAAGCAAAACACAGTATAATATGATTGAAGTGAGATGCTCCATTTGACAGTGTTGTACATTGGTTAGTCCTTAGTGGAACAACTAGGGAGCAACTCAGAATACAATTCATTGCAAACATCTCTAATGTGGAAGTAACAGCAAATGGCAGCAAATGAACTCAAATGATATAAATACATAAATGAGCAGATGCTGATTCTTTGCTGTAATTCAGAGTTTAACTGAGGCCCCAGCAGCCCATGAGCGCAGCCACTGCTTTCAAGTAAATGAGACAAGCATATTCAATATATTTTTCCCAAGCCTTTTTTTATCTGCACTGAGAATTAGGCAACATGCTATTTTCTAGTCTTGACATGATACTGAAGAACTTGCTCAGCCGCATATTAACCATAAGAAATAGGAAGAAGATATGTGTGACACATCTTTTAATGAAGAAATAAAAGAAGAAGTGAAAACCCATTTAGAGAGAACTCAAATGCACATATATCACACAAGACCATGGGGAAGGGAAACGATTTCCCAGCTCCCTCCTCAGGATCTCTTCACAGATTAGTAGTTTGCTTGCAGGAGTCCTATCCATTTCCCAGTAATCCCTCAGGAGAGACAGTATGAAAGGCAGATACACTCACTGGAAACAACATATGGCTAATAGATCTCTATGCATCATTAGAAAAAGAGAATATGAATCAATGCAACTAGTAATACAACTGTGTCACATCCTGGCAGCTAGACAGATGGGCTCCTAGGAAGGAAATTAGAAGCAGCTGGAGTTGTCTCCCTGCACAATATTAATCCCCAAATTGTATTTTGTCACAGAACAAAGGTAGACTGACTTGCTGTACCCAGTACTCAGTTCTGGAGATTAAAGGACCCCAACAGGAGTCAACAGCCTTTCATTTTCTAAAACACTCGAGTAGGCTCTTGGTTTCCCCATACCTTTTCATGGTGCTCAAGAATGTTTAAGAAAGCCAAGATACCAAAAAGCAAGATCTGGCATAAAATTACTTTGAATGCTCAAAGCACAGGCACAGCAGGAATGTGGCAGGAGAGGTGTCTGCCCTGTGCACCTTCTCATACAAATGGACGCAGAGGACATGGGGCAGTGAGGAAGGACAGGATGCACTATGAAGTCCACATTGTCCTTCTGCCCTTCGAAGCGCAGAAGGAAGTTAAAGGGAACAAAGACACTCCCTGTATCACAGAATCACACAGCTATTAGCATTAGAAAAGACCTTTAATATCATAAAGTCCAACCATTGAACTAATGCTGCAAGTGCACAACTAAACCCTATCCCAAAGTGTCACATGTCTTCTAAATACCTCCAGGGCCGGTGACTCAATTGCCCTGAGCAGGTTGTTCCAGTGTCTGACAACCCTTTCATTGAAGAAATTTTTTGTAAAATCCAATCTAAACCTCCTCTGGTTGTTTCCTCTCAACCGATTGCTTCTTACTTTGAAGAGGTCAGTCCCCACTGGCTACACCCTCCTTTCAGGTAGTCTTAGGGAGCAATAAGGTCTCCCCTGAGCCTCCTTTTCTCCAGACTAAACAATCCCAGCTCCCCCAGCCACTCCACATGGTATTTGTGCTCCAGACTCTTCACCAGCTCCACTGCCTTTCTCTGGACATGCCCAGCACCTCAATGTCTTTGCAGTGAGGAGCCCAGAACTGGACATAGGATTTGAGGTACGGCCTCACCAGTGCTGAGTACAAGGGATGATCAGAGCCCTGGTCCTGCTGGCCACACTATTGCTGATACAAGCCTTAATCAGCTGCAATTCAAGATGGGGATAAGGTAGCAGGAGGTATGGAAATACCTGACAGCAGGGGTACATATGCATTGTGTACATACATATACAAATACCCTAGCTGGTGTACACAACTTCCAGAAATTTGGAAAGAAGCTGGTACATTCAGCACAGTAGGTAAGGCTGAGCAGTAGGGTAAGGCTGTGCAGTAGGGGAAATAAGAAGTTATATTATTTACTGAGATGCCTCACTGAGGCCTAGAAATTTCACATTTACACAATTTAGAAATGAAACACTAAAAAGAGATGATGATCTGCATCAGTATTTCCTAACAAGTTTAATAATAAGTTATTTACTTCCCTAAAGAGAAGAGATATTTCCAAAAGTAATTCTAAAAAGTCCCTATGCCTCAATTTTGTTAATAGCCAACTTTTGTAGGAGGGTTTCTCTTCTGCTTTCCTGTGGAGGGCAGAGAGCTCAGTAATCAGAGTGGAAAACTGACCTCATAAAGGTTTCTGTTCTTTCAGCTGCAATTCCTTGTTGAAGAAAGGCAGTTTTTCATTCTGGTGAACAACCACTTTGGTATTTCAGGCCTCTGCATGAGTGACCACATGACACTTTTAACGGTGGTATAAATGTCTCTCATTTGCCCATGGAGGAGGCTCATGTCCACACCCAGAGAAATGAGAGTGTGATCACTATAACTGGAGGTACTCAGGAGTGTCCTGCCTGCGTTTTCACCAGATCTCTTAGAATACATTTGGCTTTTATGAGTGAACATCCCAATGTTCAGCCATAAATACTGGCTAACTGGTATCTTCTTAAATCTGCACTAACTGTTCTAAAAAACAGCTTTTAACATCAATGAATTAAGCTTCATAATACTCCTGCGATTTAAGCAAAAATTAGTCAGCAAGCATAGCAAAAACAATAACACATTTCATAGGAAAAAAGTCTCCATTTATTGCTGATATTTGAGTACTATCAAATATTAAAAATAACTAAAATGAATTGAACATCATAACTGGGTAACACCATGCTCTGACTCCCAGAATTTTTTCAAAATGAAACATTTCAAGCATTTCTCTGTCTATGAAAATTTCTCCCCAGACCTATCTTTATTTTAGGGTGAATTCCCATTTGTTTTCTGATCCTATTTCTATCCTATCTGGTGATGACTTCCTTAGTATGCATAGTCAGCAAATATCCATATTGTAGGTAGCCTCCTGACTTCTGTTTTTCTAGTTCTGTTCCCTGATCTTTTTCTTTCTTATGTAAGTACTTTCTAAGATTCTAAAATTGCAGATGAAAACTGCCAAAGTTTCTAATTTAGATTTAATTACCTCTCATTCAACCTCCATCTATAAGTAGACCAGTCTAGTCTCTGGGATTTTGAAGTATTAAAAGTTTCTCCTTAAGAATCAAGGACTGTATCTGGCTACATGTTTTTTCTTCACTGTGCTCAGTGAGTTTTTACATCTAGAGGTAGAAAAGAAAGCAAGTTCTTTTTAATGATAGTGCTGAGAAAGAAAAAGACAAAACAGCTTCATATGTGAAAAAAACCCCCAACCCTTAATAGCATTCAAAGAAGATCTTTGAATATGAAGCTGCCACTTACTTAGAAAGGCTGCACAATCTGTGATTAATATCAACTGTGACTCAATGATACTACTGCCACCAGAGGGCTAAAGTTGTACTATTCAAAAAGAAGATATAAGCTGAGAGAACTCAGACATTACCTGTATGGTTCAGACACAGCATATGTCCTAGTTTCTATCCAAATTTTCATTAGATCGAGCTTCCTGTTGTTGGCCCTCCACAAGGCATAAGCTTGGCTCTTTCTCAGTAATACTTTAACAGTATTTAGTTTACTGACAAAGAGTTCACAGTTTCTGTTATGGCAGAAACACGACTTGTTTGGATGCAGAGTATCAGATTTTGCTGCAGATTAAGTGTAAATCCACTCCTTGGCCTACAGGCGAGGCAGGAACTTCGCATTTCAAGCTACCAGAAGGAGATACTGACCAGATCCCTTCAGCCTGGGACTGGACCACAGTCTCCACCTAAAGATAAGCTTGTGTAAATACTGGCTAACTGGTATCTCCATAAGTCTGCACTAACTGCTCTAAAAAACAGCATTATTTTATGATCAGCATCCTGCTGATTGATGATGAGAAAAATAAGTCACACAACAAAACCCTGAATAATGTCATATCTAAAAATAGCCAGCAGTTCAGATCAGTGCAGTAATAGCACTATAATATTGGTACTAATTACAGGCCAACAGATTGCAGACCTTGGAGCTAAGAGCAGATTTCTGAAATGAGCCAGAACAAAATGTACTCAGAAAGACAAAACACTCTTGGATACTATCAAGAAGATAGCTGCATCAGATCAGCCTCATACTGAGATGCAAGGAGAACCTCTTAAACCATTAGTAAAGCTGCAGTACCTAATTATTTTTAATAGCCCTTGATATCAACACCAGTGCCAAAGAACTTATGAAGAAGACTACTCAGTGATTTTCAGAAGCCAATGCTGGGCTCCTCCTGTAAACCTCCATTTACAGGATCAGGCAGGCTAAAACAAAAGCACAGTTAATAACTCATAGTACAGATTCACCAGCCACATCAGGGATCATCTTCCCAGAGCTCCTCATTAACTATCAACAGAGTTTCAGCAAGCACAGGTCAGAGTGCTCTGTGATCACAGCAAAGCTGCATCACCATGCACTGAATCATGGTGACACAGCATGCACAGAGGGGAAAGGTTTAAAAGTGCCCTTTAGCACTCTTTGCACTGGAGATGAAGGGAACAGAGGTGGGAGTACCACGGGCAGGCAGAGACCCTGCAAGGGAGGAGTGAGAATGAAAAGGGAGGCTTGAATAGACCTTGAAGGTCAATCAAAGAATGGAGAGAATGCAAAGTGCATTTGCCAGGAAACTAGGGAAAGAGGGTGCTCCTGAAACACAAGAGAACAGTCAGCCCTCTCAGAGGAGGAGCAAGGGGAAAATCAAAGGATAAGAAGGAAGCAAGAAATCACGTCCTGAAACAAGGAAGCTTCTACAATGCTCGGCTGCACCCAGAGAGAAGCACATCCTGGAATACACATTTTTTCTAACTGTTCACACTTCTTCCAGCCGTCCTCACTCTTGGGAGCAACAAGGTAAAATCTATGGTGAAAGGCCAATTGCTTTTGCCTAGGTGAGCAGGACCTGCCATGCTCTGCCATGCTTCCCAGAACAAAAATACATGTCCTGGCCTTCTGATTACTCTCGCATGGAAGTTGGTCAGAGGATACCACCAAAGCAGTATTTTTGGTGGATGCCAAAGGATATGGATAAAAAGGACAATGGCTAAAAAAATTTTTGCATTAACCAGAATGAATAACATGGCACTTGTCATTGCTATCCATCTAGCTATTGCTATCCATCACTATCCATTCCAGTTATGTTTTTCTTATTTTATAATGTCACTTTCCAGCCCCTGTACCCCACATTTCTGCAAGGGCATTACTGTGGCTTCATCAGAATCTCACAGTTCTCAAGCTTTTCTAAAGTTATCATAAATGCATTAGAAAATTGCAGGGTATGATTTTAGAGGAGGGAAAAAAATATACACAAATAACAGTGCCATAATATCCACCAATTTTGGTTTCATTTTGCACAGAACTTCATACTTTCATAGCACTTAATACATTCAAAATGCATCTTCAATCAATATGTTTTCCAGTTGGATTACTCAGTTTTTCTACACAAATTTTCTAAGGAGACAAAGTTCTCTGGAAAGCAGGAGTAGTCTGGCTGACTGAATCCCCATGTCTTGTATTTGGGAAGTCTTGGTGATTGTCACCTTTGACCTAAGTTATCCAAACATTTTTTTTATGCTTAAGCTTTTCCCAGAATTAAAGCTCCCATCCATCTGCCTTTTGCATTCAAACCTGGTCTAGAGGTAACTGCATGCCCAAGGCAAAGGCAGCTTTACCCTCCCCCTTCCAGGCTCGGCACACTAGGACAGCACACCGTGTCTCTTGGCAGCCAGCATCTCGTGCCTAGCTGTCCCCATAGGAACAGAGACTCACCAGCACTACATGGGTAATTTCTTAACACACAGGCCAGCAAAGGACAAGGAGTGAATGGATTTGTGTTTCAGGATTCATGTTTTAGAACAGAGAGGAGTCTGAAGGCAAATTTGGGAGCCAAATCCCTTCCCCAAGCCTGTCAGATAGGAAGCAAAACAATCACAGTCACATACTACATCCTTCATTTCTTTCAATAACAAAAACAATTTTTGTCATATATTACAAAAAGTTTTATTCTTTTTCCTCAAAAGAGACCATGTCCTAGCTGCCCAACAGCCTACTGTCAAAGTTCAGCAGAGAGGACCAAACTATTTGCTTTAATCTTTCCCTCAAAACAGATTAACCCTTTTCCCCTTCTTCAAATTCTAGACAAACAATTCAGCCCAAGTCAGATATTCAGAATTATCATCTCCACTCAGACATTTAAAGGGTTGTAAATTTATTATAAATCCTTCCAACACATTATTCCAGCTCTCATAACTTCTGGCCCAGTACCCAGATCGGTGTCATCACATGAACCTATCACCTGTCAGTGGAAGAATAACAATACCAAACTTGAAAGTTTTTAGCTGTCCTAGAGAAAATGTGAAGTGGGGTCGCAGTACATCCAACAGCTCAAGAATCAATATAAGACAAATGAGGAAAGCCATTTTCTTTGGATCAGTATCAGTTTTCAAACAGTCGACATCAGCAATTCTGCTATTTGCCCCAAAATATCACTTGTACAGAATGTAACTACACCTGCACTCTAAAAAATTAGAAAGGAAATAGAGTACAGCTGGAGCTAGTCATAAATATGAAAAAGTAGATAAATAATGAAGAAATGCTAACTTTACCCCCCTTCCTGTGCCCATTAAAATTTGAAATATGCCTAATGGTCCTTTCTGTATTATATTTAATAGTCCTTTTTCCATTACATGAATTTAGAAGAATGCATTTGAATTCTGCTCATGGAAAATTTTCTCCCCTCACTGAGCACAATACCATATATTGAAAACAAAACCAGAATTTGCCAGTGAAAGTCATGCTTCAATTAAAGCCTTTTCTTTTTTCTTTTTTTACAAAGTAGGATATTTGCATCTTGTAAGTGGAGCCAGAGCCATTTTCCTTTTGAGCACTGTTCTGCAAACATTCTTGCACCTGTGGGACTTTGTTTGCATTAGTTTAGTGGCAATTCTCATAAGCAGACATTATTTATGTGGTCCCAACTACTGCTGAAAAAGGGAAAAAAGGAATGTTGTGATTTTTTTTTCTTGTATGCCAAGACCAGTGTTAGAAGGGAGTGTGGTGTTCTCTCAGCTGTGGTCAGGACTTGGGCCACAGCCTGCCCTCAAGTCAAATTCAAAACTGCAGAAATCATCTCAGCACATGAGGGGACTCATAGCTAGCAGAGTAAGAAATGTGATTCATGGAATACAAACACCCCGAGGCACCATTTACTTTCAATTCTTTCCACTTCATACCTCCTAGGTGAAAAAAAATATTCTGTGCTATCCAGTTTATTGTTGGAGAGTCAGGTTACACTAATAGCAGAGACTAACCAATCATATCAGTGTTCATTTACTGCAATTAATAAATGTAAAGAGATACAAACCCAGGATCAGAATGGGAGATACAAACTGAATGGAAAAACATCACACAGAAAAGTGATGTTTCTCTGTCAAAGGAGGATTTATTCATAAAACAGGAAAAAAAAATTCCAAGCTGTTCAAAATCATTTCTGGAACCAGAAATTAATACAACGAGATCCATATACAAGCCTAGCAATTCAGTCAGGCTCACTGCCCTTCTTACTCATGAGGAAAACTCTTGAGAAGAGCATTGCTGAAAGGTTGACAGCTCTTACAGCTCCATGAGAGGACATTGGCATGGATTAAATATCATTTTGCTAAGGGGAAGCTAATATTATACCCAGTAAAACGCAGAATTGTTCTAAATTCCCTGAAAGAACATCTGTGGGAGGAAAACACATCCTTGCCCATTCCCTGAAAGTGCTCAAGGCCTGACTGGGTGAGGCACTGGGCAATGTGGTCTAGTGGAAACCACTCTGTGATTACATGAAACATAGAAAGATGGTGGAAAATTAGTATTTCCATAGTTCCTTAGAAACTGGGAGAGAAACAACTTGCCTCAGACAGCGCCCATCACCAGAAATGTGTGTAAGGACCAGGAAGGGAATTTCCATTTTCAGAGTATTATGGCTGTGTTTAAATTAGTTTAAAATTAACTTCTTAGTGCTCTGGAGCATGCCCCTGGCCCAAGCAAGGTGGTCTCAGGTGGCCAAGGCAGAGAGTACCAACGCACTCAGGGCAGCTGTGTGCTTGCAAGGAGTGCCAAGTCAAAGCCAAGCTTTGCTGACCCCAGGTTCACCCTGCCTTTGCCTTGTGTCTCTCCTGTCACCTAGAGACACAGGCTACACCTAGCATGGGAAATCTCTCATTATCTTGCTTGCAGCAGTGAACAGAATCCTTAAACAAGATATTAAGCTCAGAAGTCCAACTTATTTGTCTATATTTTTTTTAAATTATGATTAATAACATCAAGTCTTCATCTCAATACAAAAACAGAGAGAAGCCTGGTGCAGGCCTCTTAATGGAAATGCAGAGCTGAACAATATGTTTGTCAGTTAGCAAACACCCCCAGTAAAGGGTCTGACTCCTAAAGTAATGAAACAATTATGGTTAGATCTTATTACTTATTAGTTACAACACAGTGGCTTTTCCAGTCTAGAGCAAAACGCTGTGCCTGGCACAATGCATTGAACACAAAACATACTCCAGTGGCTTTCTTTGCAGAGCCATGGCCTAATGCCTGATCCTACTGCTGCTCTTTAAATCATGCAAGTAAAAGTTATATTAAAATTAGCAATGGTAACAGCAGCAGTTATTTATACTGTCAGAAGGAATGCAGATCATTTAGTTTGGGAGTGTGATCCCTTCTTCCCTCTGTGCAGGAGTTCACCCTGCCCAGAAGATGGAAATATAAGAGGAAAGCATCATAGTTGATGCACAGGTTTTTACTTCTGGCAAGTATTGCTGAAAAACCAAAGCAGAACTCATCCTCTCTCCAACGCACAAGGCAACTACTTTTTTTAAACAGCAAGCGCAGACCCTGACCTGTGCTAGCCTGAGAAAGGGAAAGGGATAAAATTTAGAAGCAAACTCCATGGGCAAGCAACAATATCATGTCCCAAAGGTCAGCTCAAGTTTTCCAAATGAGATGTAGTACAATCTATCAGCACAGGATGTAACTAAGAGTGAAGGTTCCAACTGAGAGAGGGAGCATGAGCCTTGGGAAGAAAGCTCTACCAAAATGTGTGACACTTTTCCTTAGACAGCTGATGAAGGCTTCTTTGCTGAAGCAATGTAAAAAGAATCACAAATACTGTAGGAAGATTCACAATGAACTAATACTGATGAAGAATATGATCCAGCAGGCTCTCTCGACCTCTTAACATCTCTAACCTAAAATCTACCAGTTTGTAAAAGCAAAAGGATCATGAAATTGAATCCAGTCTAGAAAAGACATAAGCAAGTAACCAAAATGCTTTCATCTTAGTTCCAAATTTTGAAAAAAAAATTTTTTCCCTCAGGCCATGTATGCCATTATTGTCCATGTCAAGTACTTGTGCATAACTTTCAGCATAGCAGTTCATGAAAGCCAGGGTGTGTGGCAGGGGTTTGTTTCTGGTGGTAGTGATACCCAACCCACACCACTACACAGAGACACACCTATCAGTCACAAAACTGAGAAAAATCACAAAATAATTTCATATAAGTTGGTATTTAAAAGAAAAAGATCCAATCAAATTTCTTCAAGGTTTTGGGTGCCTTCATGTGCTACCACAGATAAAAAAGCCAAACTAAACAAAAACCTCATAATCCAAGACTATTCCAGAAAAAGGAGATTTTGAATAAAGTCTGAACATTTTTGTACCATCAATGATATTGATAAATTATAAGTGCATACAGTTACCACTAGCTTCTAGAAACTATTTATCTAGAAGACACAAAAGGATCAATGGACTGTGAGGATGGATGGTCTGGAAGGATCACAAGTGCCTATACTTATCTGTTTCATTCTTTCGAATAAGGAAAACTGCAGAGAATTTTTTTTTTTTTTTTCAGGGACGAGGAATGCAAAAAGTCACTACTATTAGCAACATCAACTAAGTCCTGCTTCTCCAAAAGTGGACTCCATTCCTCTTACAAACTTCTCTCTTTCTGCCTCCTGGTTTAACAAGTGCTACACTCAGACCAAGTCACGTCAACTATATGCAACACTGCCTGAAGCCTGCAACCAGAAAAGAAGAAGAAAGTAGTGTTTTTTACAGCTTAGGACTGGTGTAATTTCACAAAGCCTAAGTGGTTGACACCATTAAGTTTTTAATTTTCCAGAAGACAGCCACACATGCAAGTGGGCATCAAAGGTAGAAATATCATCATTTCAGTCTTACCTACATTTGTCTGTCCTAACAG